>JALLLS010000003.1:0-600000 GCA_025094145.1 Spinellus fusiger | reverse complement strand
ACACCTTCAAAGCCTGCTCCAAACCCAGTCTGTCCAGTTCCAAACAAATCTCCGGAGACTACGTTGGATGGGGCGTGGACTGTTTCGGATGACTCTATAAAATCGTCAAAAAGAGACATTATGCTAAGACACTCAAAAGAAGAAAAAAAGAGAGGGAGATTCAAGGTACGCCAAAGACAGGTGGTGCAAATAACCACTCCCGTTTCAGTTGACGTGACTTTATCTGCGTCACGTTATTTTGCTGTGCCTTACTCCTGCCCTCTTTTTTCTTTTCTTTTTCTTTTTTCTTTTTTAGTATTCCTTGTTAGAATGCATGGATACGCTGGTAGCACGGTTCTTATTCAGTTGAAGGAGGGATACAACGTCACTGGAGCTATTGTGGAGCTTCATGAAGCAACACGATGTCTTGAACTGCAGTGTGGTAAGCTCTGAGATGTTGTTTATGCATTCATTGGTTCTAGTCACTGTACACCACCCGGATGGAAGAACAAAGGATCTTCCTTCAGCGTCCATTACTATTGATAAAATACAGAATATTGACTTTGTTTCTCTTCCTGTACTTACTGCTGGTGGGTCTGTACCTCATGTCTCCGATGTTTCCGGTGTCTCCGGTGTCTCCGGTGCGTCCATGTCTATACCTATGCCTGCACCCACCACACCCACTGTTCCTATTGTTTCTACTAGAAAGGAGTTTGTTGATCCTGCTATTGTCAGTGTAAGTACTACATCTATCAATGATAAAATAATAGAAAGAAAAAAAGATGGGCTCTATGATGTCCGTGTATCCTGAGCCTTCTATACCACAGTAAGTCCGTGGCCTTGGGATAAGACATTGATCATGTGTAGAGAACCCGAAGCACAGAAACCAACACCCGAAAATACAGTGCCCCAACGTGAAGAAGCACCAAAGAAACCGGAACAGGCAGCACCGAGTCCATCGACTCTTCCCAAACAACCCCTGTTTGGTAATGTAACGCCAAAGAGCAAGAAGCGTGTATTGGAGACAGTCGTGTTTTCAGACTATCGACATTTTGTAAGATCGCGTGGTAAGAATGGGAAACGTGCAACAGAAGAAGAAGTAGCAGAGCTATCAAAAAAGATGCCTGCGAATGAAAAAGCAGATGCACTGCAAGAAGAGGTAGGCTAGGATTTTATTCAAGGACAGTTGCTTGGAACAGACCTTATGGATACTTACATAAAAGGGATGGGCATAGGCAGAGAAGACAGATGCTGTAGATACCCAGGTAACTGCCACCCTTATGGCATCTCTTCGTCTCTCCACCCCTACACCATCTCAGAATAAAGAAAACAAGACGTCTACTAGTACATCAACTATTACATCATCATCAACAACAACAACGACGACGATTAAAGTACCAGCTTCTCTTGTTCCTCCCAAGGCACGTACAAGAGGCAGTTTCCAAGGCTACTCTCCAGTAAAAGAGGGTATCTTGGCTTCCAAGAGTGGACCCCATACCTCCAAAGAAGCTTCTCCCAACCCAAAGAACATGTCTCCCATCTTTAAACAGGGCAGTTCCCACACCCACACGCCCTCTGTAGGCACATCAGACAGCTCCAATGTCAGTCCTAATGTCAGTCCTAATGTCAATGTCAATAGCCCCACCCACACAAACCCATCTCCCACTGTCCCTCCCGTGGCTGTCTCTTCTCCTCTGTCCCACAATGCCTATCCCAACACCCTCACCCACACTCTCCCTGTACAAAGTGAATCCACAGAACAAGGCCCATTGATCAAGACAGTGGCAGGTGGTGTTCTCTGTCCAGTGATCACTCCAGAGAAGATGAAGGAAATGGAGACATTGTGTGGTAATCTATCCACAGTCGACCTCAACTAAAAAAAGATGCTGTAGTATCAAACTTAGGTCCCAGTGAAAAGATGATCATTGAGAATGCAGGCTATGGAGCCAGTATGATGGCACTCAAGGCCATTGGTGGACAGCGCCGCATTCAGCCCAACAACCACAATGCTGCTCCATTGATTGTTGTTCTTGCTGGAAACAACAGAGTAGGTAGCTACAGTTTGGCAGCAGCACGACATCTTGCCAACCGATCATGCCACGTTGTGCTCTTTCTAGCCAGTGACAGTGGTACATTAGGAAAGGATGTGGAGGAACAGAAGACCTATGCGGAATCTGCGGGTGTGAAAATAGTCAAGAGCGTGGATCATCTTCCATGGCCCTCCACTTCCCCTGTGGATCTTATCATTGATGCCCTGATGGGATGTCAGTGCACACTGATGGATCTGAGAAGGAACTACTCTACACTGCAATTAATATGGAGTGGCATGGAGTGGGCCAATAATAATAAGGCGCCTGTCCTTAGTATTGATTTTCCTAGTGGTGTAAATCCTGCTGACGGTAGGTTTGAGTGTTCAGTCTTTTTTTTTCTTTTTTTTTCCTTACTCGCCCTTTCTTTATTGTTTATCATAGGTCACCCCTTCCATATTATGCACTATATCAGGCCCAAGTGGACTCTCTGCTTTGGTGCTCCTAAAATGGGCTGTATTTCTCGTAATATCACTGGAGAACTGTTTTTGGCTGATATTGGCATACCTTCTGCTGCCTGGCCTCGTGTGAATGGCCTTGCTTTCAATATTCCCTGGGGTGCTGATTTTGTGCTAGCATTGGAGTATCAAACCTGAGATTCCTTACCATAAATAAATCTCATTGGCTCTAGTAGATGACGTCGACTAGAGAAGAGCAACAACAATCCTGCCTTTTGCCTCGTCTGCTTAAATCTTCTTCCTATAAAAAAAATATAACGTTGTCTTTTAGACATTCGAGACTATTAGCCAACACTACTTCCCCACTCTATTAGTATCAGAATGACCACTGCACTTGGTTTACAGTTTGCCAAGCGGGCTCTGAGTAAGCAGTAGTAAAAAAGATGGATATATGTATATAGATATAGATATATACAAAGGGGAGAAAGAAGTGCTTGTTACTGATATTGATTAGCATTGTCTGCTTCTGGACAGTGGATGTCAAAAAGACTCATGTCAACTGAGGTGGTGAGAAACATTGACGACATTAAAGATATTACAGTAAAGCACAACAACAGTGCTGGTAAGGGAAAATAAGAATAGCCCAACCTATTATTGACTGTGCCTAGAATATGTTCTGTCTACTGTGGATCGTGTTGTGAATTGGGCTCGTGAGGGTTCCATATGGCCCATGACATTCGGTCTTGCATGCTGTGCTGTGGTAAGTAGGACCTGCCATGAGTCTAGATACACTAGGCTATACAGTTGATTCCTGTGCAGGTTGGTAACTCCCAAGACAGGAAATGATGCACTGCTCTACACCACGTTATGATCAGGATCGTATTGGTATTGTCTTCCGTGCTACTCCCCGTCAATCAGATGTGATGATTGTTGCTGGTACTCTGACAAACAAAATGGCCCCTGCCTTAAGAAAGGTGTATGACCAGGTAAGTCCATAGACAGCCTATCTCCCTCAAAAGAAAAAGACATTGGAAAACATCACTTATATCACTTTTTCTTTTTCTTTTTACCTGTCAAAAGATGCCCGAGCCTCGCTGGGTTATTTCCATGGGCAGTTGTGCTAATGGTGGTGGCTACTATCATTACTCGTATTCTGTTGTGCGTGGCTGTGATCGCATTGTGCCTGTGGATATCTATGTGCCTGGCTGTCCTCCTACAGCTGAGGCCTTGCTCTACGGCATTTTCCAATTGCAGAAGAAGATGAGAAGAGTAAGTGCAGTTTGCTATTCTTTAAGCCTAACTAATCCTCTCTACATTTTTAGACTAAGATTACCCAGCTTTGGTACAGAAAATAAACTTGACAGTATTATAAATAGGAACAGCCAATCGAGACAGGCTAAAAATATGTAGAGTTTTATTTTGTGACAATTGAATAGATAAAATAGAGACATTTCTTGAGTCTAAGCAAATATAAGCTTGTTCTTTTTCTCTTTCTTTTTTGTATCCATGGCTTCATTAGTGTCATTCCCTTTGGATGGAGAGGGTTCTCTTGGTGGTAGAAAAGGCTCCTCTGATGGTGGAGCAGCTATTACCCCACTACTACTGCCTGCCATTCCAGTAGATGGTAATAATAGTAATAGTAGTGGTAATAATAATAATAATACTGGTGATCCTACTACTGCTACTACTGCTACTATTACTGCTGCTCCTGCTACCACTGCTGATACTGATACAATCACTAATATCCCTCCTACTCCTACTACTCTTACTACTACTCCTTCTCCTCCTCCTCCTCCTCCTACTACTACTATTACTACTACTACTCCTACTACTACTACTCCTACTACTACTCCTACTACTACTCCTACTACTACTCCTACTACTACTCCTACTACTACTCCTACTACTACTCCTACTACTACTCCTACTACTACTCCTACTATTACTCCTACTACTACTCCTACTACCACCACTACCACCACTACAAATACTCTAACGTAAGCCTGATAAGCATGACACTTGGTCTGCCCATCGATTGTCCAATTGTCTATTCCAAGTCCGTAACTGACTATAATCTTGTAGCACTTCATCGGCCTCTACAACACAGCTTATCACAGAGCCAACACCATCGGAGACTCTGAGCTCCACGGACACACATACAGAGGCGCCTACTACTATCATTACACCTCATAAAACATCCTCTCCTCCTGTAAATACTGACTCCATTCAATCTACCCTACCTACTGTCATTGTCACTGTCTCCAATGGATCCACAGTCACTATCACATCCACACCACCTGTCAAGTAAGCCATCAGACACACCCAATAGAGTATGGCCACTAGATAACCATGCACCTCTTTTACGTTCATAAGCTCACTTCTCATTTACAGCACTAGTGCTCCTTCCCTATCCAATGAGAGCTCTCCATCTTCAGATGCTTCGGGTATCAATACACCCGGGATTATTGGTGGTGCTGTAGGTGGTGCTATAGCCCTTCTTCTTATTGCTATAGCCGCCGTACTGATACACAAGAAACGAAGCAAGGGGATACTATTACGCAAACAGAGAAACCAGCTGTTCAATGATGAGTTTTATGAAGACCCATTTAACCATTCTATGGACAGACTAGATCGATTCAGTGCAGTACCAGAAATGCAACGAGAATTAAATCCAGGATCAGAACAAGATACATCGTATAGAAAATGGTCAGACAAGTTTTCTTGGTGGTCATCTCTGCCCTCTCTCACAAAGCGGTCATGAAATTGAGCTGCTGTGGACTCAATGAGGGTTTTTTTTGTGCACTTTGTTTATTTGTGCTTCTCAGATAAATATCTCTTGGTGGATCTATTTATGTATCTATGTTTTTGTGTATCTTTCTTTTGTGTATATTAATTGCCGATGATGTATTTTAATAGTCCTAAACTTGGTCTTGCTGGAAATAAAAATCAGTAATGCTACCATTCACTGTTTTATTTATATGAGAAAACAACCTACAAAAGTAAAGGAGTAACACACTACTGTGGCTTCAAGGGTTTATGTTCTTATCTCCATGGATGTGGAAGCAAAGAAGAAAAATACATCTATATAAAACAAATCTATAAAACAAATCTATAGAATTGCATTGCATTGCATTGTATTCATTTTAAACGGTTGGCAGGTTGATAAAGTGCAGTGGTTTGACAAACATCTACTAAGATTCAGGAGTCAATGGAGTCAATGGAGTCAGTGTCCTTACACATAGGACCAAGTTAAAAACATATTTCTATTATCTTGGTAATAAGAATAAAAAAGAGTAGAAGAATAAAAAGCATTTGGATCTTTTACACAAGGCTACAAAGATAACTCTAAAACAAAATCATCTTTTTTTCCCTCCAATATTTTACTATCCATAGAAAACGGCTTATTCTTTGGTTTATGATTGGTGTGTAGTAACGGTTGGATATGTGGGGAAGAGGATCTTATTGATTATTCTAAGAATAAACTATTCACTCTTCTATTTGTAAAGAAAAGAAAAACTAAGATAGGATATGAACAGCAAGAGAGGATAGATAGACATGCACCTGAGAATACACCCAATGGCTCAATAAAGAATTCTATCTAAAGAATTCTATCTAAAGAATTCCATCAACAGATCTACCCGTACTTAATACCTACAATTCTCAATATAAAAACTCAATGAAATCTTCTACGGAAATATTTGTTTTCTTACTTTCTTAAAATGAGATGAGCTGATTTTGTTTTATGTTGCATTTATTTGTTTCTATCTTTACTGTCTAACTTTTATTTATTTGTTTTTCGTTTTGATATAAAATACAACACAAATATAGCATATCTAAACTCTTTTACTGTATTTGTAAGGATTGTGAACAGCCAAAATCTATTTGGCTGTAAATACTCTTTGCTCTTTGTTGTACTGACTCTGAAGCAGGCTGGGTGATTTATACTTTTTTATGCTATTATGTTACAAAGTAATATCTATTCAATTCGGATAAGCCCCACTACTGATTGAGCCTATATTTATTCAGGAGACAGATAAGATGATCCATGTAGGATAGTATGATGAATAATTACTCTTCTTTGTTCAAAAAAAAATATAAAAAAAAAAGTCCACATATCTTTTTTTTTCCTTGTTCTTATTCTGTCTTGTGTATGTCTCTTAATGGCTTGTATGAAAATAACATACCTTGCATGGCCTATATTTACTCCGCTATAATAAATAGATAGTGTTCTTCATCAGCCTTTCTCTTGATACGAGGCACTAGAGAATAATGAAACCCAACAATCAGAATAGTGGACACAATGCAAAAGTTGAGGTGTTTCTATAAAAAGTTTGATTTTTAATTGAAACTCTAACAAAAATAGTCTAATTTGCCTTAATGACTGGACGGGTCTATTTTACAGCAAACAAACTGAAAAAGAAAACAAAAGTGGCCTGCTAATAGTTAATAGGATGAAGCAATGTTCTATTTTATAGTAGCTATTAGAATCACAGTCTTTGTTAGAGTAGATCAAGCAGTCATTTCTCGCTGTTTATCTTGGCCACTATTCTTTTTAACACAACTCGCTAATAAAGTCTCAGTAGTATTGTTTTAGGGTTCAACTAACAAAGGTCTTTATGAAACAATATTTAGTGTTGCTATATTGTAATAGAATCTCCGTCAATAAGAGGGAGGAATTCACAAACTGCCACTGCTTTTATTGACAAAGGTATGACTTCATGGGTGGGGTCATGGTCATAGTAACCCTTTTAAAATATAATATAAAAAGACATCTGAATAAATCAGTATAATAACTAACTATGACTTGATCTAATAGATAATAATAAAATAAGCATCTGCTTGCATAACTTCCAAGTAACTATGAAGAGTACCACTTTTGCATCTCAATATGTCTTGGGGAAAAGAAAGCTTCAAGTGAAATAAGAAAAGCTAGAGAATAACTCAAAAATATATAAACATTCTTTCCTGTGGTATCATTTTAAAGTTTAATAGTAATTAACAACAATATAGCTATAAAAATCACAAGAAAAAACGTTCTCGAAACATGCTAACAACAAGAACTATGCTATGTGACTTTTTTTAATGTCACCCAAGGGTAAGCATCTGCTATTATTTTTATATGAATATAGACTTCTACCTTAATCCGATGTAAACATCTCTTTTTGTTTATTGATTAAAAATTTAGTTGAGTGGTTTTTATTGTAACGGCTCAACCGTAATAATTACAAGTGGTGTTGGCGTTATACTGTGTTTGCATTATAGTCATAGAGGACTCGCATACTCTCTCACTGAATATGAATAGTAACTTCCTTGAATGATACAGAAGTACATAAGATGGGTATTACTACACGGTTACGTTGTAGTGTGTAAAAGTATAATGGATTAACAAAAACTCAATTTAAGTATCAACATTGTACTTTACACTGCACACTCTAAGGTCATTATTCTAATAGACTATTCGAGCTCATTTCAAAATAATTAACAAAAGAAAATACAGTTTAATCGATAGAGTGAATGTTAATACTGACTATGTGCTGTTTTGGCATTATTATTATTGATATTAAAACCAACATTAGTATTGTTGGAAAGTAGAAACTATTCTCCTGCACTCAGGCGGCAAATAGCTATCTTGATCTATATCACACCATCAAACCAAATAACTATATTAAATTGGCTTATGCTAATAATATGATTTTGCAGAATATTATAATAGATAAATACACGGTGGATGTTTTTAGCCGACTTAGTGGTCTAGCGTAGTACTACATATTATCAACTGAGCAGGACTAGTATGATCTTATAGTCGTGCCAAACTGTTGCACAGCAAGTGTCTCAATAAAGTCTATTTCATGGACTAAAGCATCTTATCTTTATTCTTAATCTTTGTAAGCTGTATTAGCCCTGTCAAATATATTATAATAAAGAGTGGTTATTCACTTTAGTATAGGTGTAATCATAATATTTTTATTTTTATTTTTATTTATAAAAACATACTATTAACACTCATAGAGTAGTTAAGAATACATCTAATTTTAGTAAAGTATATTCACTCTATAAGAACTAAAATAATACCAAGGAGAGTTGTTTGAATAAAACTCGCGAGGAAAGAATGATCTACCTTTTATCAACAGACAGGTGGATTATTATCATTGATCGCTTTAATATATCTACCAAGATCATTGACATGTTTCATAGAAGAATGGAGTGTGCATGTACAATCGTGAATCGTGCTTTTGGAAATTGAAAAATCAATCAATCCGAGATCGTGTTAAATATACATTTGAACAAAATAGCTGTGATGAAAGGTAATTTAGATATTAGCTGAAATATAAAAGTAATGAATAATAAGATATGTCTATTAATGCTTCTCGAGAGAACTAAAAATAAATGAACATTAAAGAAGTAGGCATGAAAGAAGTGTGAAAACATTTGAACTTCTAGAACAAGTATAGGCGTTACACTTTGATTTTCTATTGATTTCCTCTAAATATTGATTTTTTTATGTGTTAGTTGTTAACTTAAATTTGATTCTCAAGTTTAACTAATTAAATATTGAAATAATATTATTTAATTATATTTACAAGCCTGTTCATTACCTATCTACACACTTTAGTTACTCCTGGACTGACTGACCTTTAGGCTAGATTCTCTATTATTTGCTAGTAATACAAACATGTACCTATAATTTTCTTACATGCGATTCCTCATGCTCCTAGTTTCTGTTTTTGAAAAGTTTATATTTTCTTTCTTTCACATAAAACCAAAGATGGAAAAGGTTTTCTTATTTATTCTATTGCTATTCTACTCCTTTTGTCGGTATATCGCCTATTAAACTACCATGTTAACGATATGGAAACACTTGTTCACACCGTAGCTATCTAACCTCACACCATAGATTGTTGTACTTCTAGATGTAGTTGTTCTTTATTCTAATACATTACAAGTACAATAATAAGCAGTGTAATGCAGCAACCATAAGAACAGCAGTCTCTCTAATAGGGATTAAATAAAGTAAAAGATATCAGCTGTAACATTCTCATTCTCAATGTGGATCATTTTCCGTAAAGTCATGATCCTATAATGTTCTTAAAAGTTCCATACACTAGGAAAAAATCTATCGAAAAGTATTCAAATCTAAAAATGAAAAAACAGTAGAATTCATTTCACATTGCAACAAAAATGTATAAGGTGTGTTACTTGTATAGAACAGGAACCTTAATCTTAATAACTAATGAAGGATAGAATAAAATGGTTTTGTCCCTTTTTTAATTTTACTCAAAAAGGATAGTCATAGTTGGGTACAAACAAAAAAAGAAAGCCTTGTTTTTGCTCTTTAGCTTGTTTGTAAAGACATGTTTCCTATTTTGTTGTTTTTATTTACTTTTGCGCATGCCCAGTAATATACACAAAGGAGTATTTAGTGCTTGTGTTGTCCTTTAAAATGTTTTTGTCACCGAGACAAAGACATTCAATCTTCAACAAGTCGATCTTCATTACTGCTATAGTAAAACATAATTATTTTTAGAGATGGGCAAGAGGATGCAAGGGTAACCTCATTTGTTGAGTGACTGATCATTGCTATTCTATCTGAATAGCCCAGTTGTTTTATTCTTCCATGTTAGCATAATCACCGTCTTTTGTGCATAAAGGTTAATTGAGTAAGATGTGACCTTGAAAATACAACATTAATGATAGACTATAGATTGCACAGGTTCAGTTATTTTAATGAAGCTGATTCTCAGACACTTCTCAGTCCTTATGCATGTAAGCTATGTTCACCTCTACTTATCTAAACATAGGAGTAGGAACATATTCTTCAGACATTTGGTACATTACTTAAGATTGATCTATACCCTATACTGAGTGGCGGGAAATCGATCGTCAAATTTCTCAAGGTTTTGAATCATTAGGGTTATTTGGGTAATGAGTATCAAAAGGAGGCACTCGCGCTTTTTTCTTTTTTCTTTTTTTTCCTTTTTTTAGAGGGAGATAAAGAGGAATACTTGTGCTTCACATTATGACAGTGCGGGGTATTTACCAAGATAAAAGAAAGAGGGGGTAGAGGTGGAAGTGGAAGTGAAGTGGAAGTGGAAGTGGGGGAGGGGAGAGAGAGAGAGGTAAGAGAAATAGAAAAGAAGAGAACAGTTGCCATGATACAGAGGTTACAACAATTATCCATTATAGTTTGTGATAATATATAAAATATATCCTTAAAGTATTATTTTTGGGGGGGAGTAAGACATGTACAGGGAAACCATGGAGTTACAAGTAAGAATTACAAGAATTTGAATTTGACTGTGAAACGTTAAGAAATCACACTCAGTATTATTTTATAAGATAACTAGTTCAATACACATGTTATATTGGTTATTTCCAAATGATTTGCATACTGGAATTATTTATTTTGCACGTTTAATTTTTAGGTTCACATATACTATGAAATAAAAAAGAAGCTTTCTACAGTCTCACTGTTTTTTTTTACTAAGGATCAGTTTTTATTCATAGTACTATTTATTAGATCTTTGGCTCAAGGACTAAGTATCTATCAAAAGCTATTAGAAAAAGACAGTGAGACTGTAGAAAGCTTCTTTTTTATTTCATAGTATATGTGAACCTAAAAATTAAACGTGCAAAATAAATAATTCCAGTATGCAAATCATTTGGAAATAACCAATATAGGAATTATCTGTGTTTATTGAATAGTATGGTAAAAAAAATTAAGGTAAGATATGGTTGATTTAATGATATGATATGATTTTTATAAACTAATGGTATTATTTTCAATCAGTAGAGTTAAAGACGATAAATAAAATTTTCATCTTGCTTGTCAGTTAAGTCATCCTCTATAAGAGTGGGTTCTGTGGGAGGTTCTGTGAGTCGACGTCTATTCACTTTGCTCATACTCCAGCGAGCATATAGAAGTAGAAGGATACATAAAATATTGGCGCCAATGTATCCTAATATGCCTCCAATATAATGTGGTGCCTGTGAGGGGACCAGCATATATGGACCAGTAAAGTTGCCAATGGTGTAGAAAATCATGATCATGCCGTTGTAAAAAATCTTTTTTGTGAAACCAGAAACATTCGTTGATATGGTGGCAATGATCATGACATAGGCAGCAGCATAACCCCAGAAAAAATAAAGTCCAACTAGCTTGTACTGGCTTACTGGAATGAATTCCAAGAGCAACAAGCCAATACTTGCACCCATAAGACAGCCACAAGCAACATATATGGTTTGACCGATGCGTTGACTTAAGAAGACGGCACCAAGAATATATAGTACGTCAACAAGACCTGTGGGTATTTGTAACAGGATGGCATTCATATTAGAAAATCCGAAGCCTGCTGTAATAGCTGCACTATAACTTGTCATAGCACCGTTTTGTAAATTAAGAAAGAGACTGGCGAAACAGAAACACCAAAATCTTGGCTCTCTTAATGCTTCTCGTATCTGATCATGGTTTACATAACTGGTTCGCATGACTGCATTGTCACGAATACGCTCTTCCACCATGAGTTGTTCTTCTGCATTATAATGCCATCTCAATGAGCGCGGATCATCAATTAAGAAGAAAAAGCAAATAACACCAACAACAATGGTAACAAGACCAAGAATTAGCATGCACCTATCACAAAATTAATTAGTACGGCATTACTGAGACGTGTGAATATACTAGGTCCTTTTTTCTTCTTTACTTACCATCTCCAAGGGTGGATGTTAGCCACCTGGGTAATACTTCCAAACCCATAGCTTATCAATCCTCCTGCTCCAAGAGCAACACCATTGCACAGCCAGAATATTCCCAGTCGCATGGCTTGTTCAGATCGACGGTACATGGTACTGATGAGAAGAATTAAACAAGGATATACGCCTGCTTCGGCAAATCCCAAGCAAAAACGCAAGGCTGCTAGCTGTGAGAAATTCTTAGCACTGGCTGTAGCCGCTAGAATTCCTCCCCATACAATCAGAAGAATTCCTATATATCTTCCAATTCGGATGTGTTGTAGAAAATAGTTATTGGGAAACTAAGAAAAAAAATTAGCCAACTGTTCTTACAATCGATCATTGAGTAGGACACTCGACAGTACAAGCATACCTGGTAGCACAGATATCCGAGATAGAATAGAGAAGCTACAATGTTAAACTGATTCCCGCTCATATTGGTGTCATCGTTGATGCCTAGCACAAGTGCATAGTTGATGGCTGATTTGTCTAGAAACTGATAATATGATAGTTTAGGTCATTATAAAAATAAAAAAAGATAACGTGTATTTTCTCTTGGTAGTCTCTGGACTTTTTACCTGTAAGAAATCGATTATGCATACTAATGGCAAGATATGCCAATCAATCTTTCTTAAGAGTGCCCTTTCTTCTGTTGATATCGGCATGTCATATCTACCATTGTAGATCAAACTTCTATTAGATTCGATCCCTGAGGTGACTGAGGGGCAGTTTTTGTCTTGGTTGAGTGTTTCCATGGGAATTTTTGACATTCTCTTTCAGGTACTGTAAGAAGCTGCTGACTTCTTTTTTTTTTAAAAAAAATAATAATAAAAAGATAAAGAGGAAGAAAGCTGTTTAGACGTACAGAAGTTAAATAAAATATAGCTTCAGGAAAGAAGAAAAAATAAAGAGCGAAAAGTAGTAAAAAAGTAGGGAAAGACTTGATATTGTCTCAATAACTTAAAATATAAATGATAGAGGAAAGAAGAAAAAAAAAGTTTAAGACGAATAAACCAGAGGCTGAACATTGTTAATCTCAGTTGAAACCCAATATGCCTTTATAATCCAGGTTTGTCTTGTATAACACTTGTACACATTTGTAGAGATGGCAGATGTGTTGACTACCTCATTAAGCACAAATATTCCTAAAAGACTTTTGCTCTTTTATCTTGCATACTTCAGATTAAAAAACGTGGCATCAATTATGCTTTTTTTTGAAGATCATGATAGTTTATGTTGATACGGAAAAGAGTATTCTTAAATAAAGATGATTTAGAGCTTGTGATTTAGCTCTATTCAATAAAATTCAAAGGGCGTCTCATTATAAGTCAATTTGGAATCTCATTGGAACATAGCCTCTAGGGTAAGTGATGAAAACAGATGTTAGACTCAGCATTGATGTGGACAAATCCCATTGATTTATTCTTCCATAAAGCTCTTTTTTTCCATCGATGAATCAGGATAATTCATATAGTTTTATTTTCATAATAATTAATGCGAATTCTTATTAACAGCATTGACAATGATTCAATGATTCAATGGTTGAACGAAACACTAATAAATTGAATTGGTCTCAATATACAACTGAATACAGCTCATCAATAAAGGACGGGCATATCTTGCAGAAGAACGTTCAATTTTGGGATGTTCAAGAGTGTCAAACTAACATAATCACTGTCTTTTTGAATATTGATATAGGTCTATATTTATGCTTGTTTGTGTTTGTGTTTGTGTACCCGTGTACCCGTGTGTCCGTGTGTCCGTGTGTTCAGGTGACTATAAAGCTTAGGCCGCCAGCTATATGCTGGGCACTAAGTACTAAAGGCCACTATTTAGATAGAACTAGGCATAAAGTGGATGTCTATTTACAACTATTAGTGTAGTTAAAAGTGTAAAATATCTCATGTATGTAATATATGGCATGTATGAGTACTAAAATATAACATTATGACTAAACACAATATCTGAGTTTCGTTGATTTCTAGACTTTATGATAGTAATTGTATTTTATCATGCTTGAATACCTTTAAATAATACTGGTTCTGCTAATTTTTAATTTTAGAATTTTCAGTGAACTAAAGATTTTAGACTAGAACATTTCTAGAATATAGCAACTAATACATCAAATTTTATCTTTATAGTGTCTGAATTTTACATGGATTGAGTACGGCGTGATGTGCTTTTGGTTACTGTTTAATGGCCTATCTTACTACTTGGATCTTTAATTGGTTCAGATTTCCTTTTTAAATGAGATCATAGTAGAAATATATACACTCCATCTGTGGTTCTCACTCTATACTGTCTTATTCGAGGTTTCTCCGTTCGTTCTTTTTTGTTTTGTTTTTGGAAATTTATATTCAAAGTATATGTTTATGCCAAGTAAACTAATTGCAGCGTAAATCGTATTTCCAATTAGTATGAACAGAAATGGTGATAATGAAATTGGTCATATGGCCATGTCTTTAGGGGGAAAGATTATCCTAATTATGAAGATGCATACTATCCACTTGTCACATCACAGAATATTCATATACTGAGCTGACTAGGTTAAGTGTTTTGGAAATTATTCTTACTCATTGTTTATTATGAAATATAACGTGGTAGTACTTTAACTTTGTATTTGATCTATATCTCAGAGGACTATATTACAAAATAAGAACCAATGAAAGTCATTTTTAAATAAATAAATAAAATCTGTAGTATAGCTTATATCAAATAGAAAGTAATGCATTAAATAATATTTATTTATAGTGTTGAATTCAACAATAAAATCTTACTATCAGATCTTTCTGGGGTATAGGGCTGTGAATCAGACACAAATTGCTATACTAAAAGAGGTAAGCCTTTCGTCATAGCAAATAAAAAAATGTGGCATTAATAAAATTATAAAACAAAAAAATAAATAGATTAAAAACACAGTAGAAATACTGAAAAATAAGACTGTATTTATTCAATGAGAATATTTTTCAGAGAATTGACTTTTTTTTACCCTGAAAGTCATTGATTCTTAGTTGATTCAGAGTGTAAGAGAGCATATGCACACTATTAGAGCATTAAATTATTATTAAACCTTAAACTCTCTATAGAAACCGACTCTATTGTTTAGATCTCTCATTAATAGTAAGTGACTACATGTCATCAAATCCAAAAATGTAACTTTTATATTGTAACAACACGATTTGAAAATTTGATTGTTATAAATTAATCACATCCCTTTAAACTTTTAACAACATTCTTATTATAAATAAATATGCAGGCAATAGTAATAAAGCTTATCTTTCATAAAGTAATAGTATGATACATCATTATAATAAAAAATAATACAAATATTTTCTATTTTGAAGAGGCCTTGAAAATAAAATAAACAGAACAAACAAAACCGGATTACAGAGATGAAGCTGATTTAAAACATTTTTATATGTTCCTGAAATAAAAAAGAATCTATACATCCTGATAGAGGGGTTTAAAGGAAAAGAGTTGCCTTGAATTATTTTCTTAGCAGTAGCACATGCAACCAAATGTCAAACAAGGCACCATTAGAGTTAGCTATTAGAATTTAACCTTCAGATATAGATACTTTCTTGGTCAATTGGTACAATTACCCCTTTATTGGTATGTTCATCAATATAGAGTATTGTCTATTGCGAAATACTCTTATAAGATGATAAATCTATAAAGTTTTTTATATATATCTTTATTAAACATAAGCTTTATTGATTAATGAAAATTCACTATGTAGAATACGTGGTATCTATAAATATCTTCTAGTCCGGATACCCTATTCTGTTAGTAATATAATATAATGCTAAAACTTAACTTTGCAAACTATGATGCATTAAATAGTTTCGTTATTATTATTTGGATTGTGGCCATACAACAGCTGCATAGAATGGAAATAAGTGGGGGCTTTAGTGTATTTAGATAGCATATAAATTAAAAAAAATCCACTTTATTAATACCTAATGGAAAAGCTAGAGATATTTATTACAAAGTCCTCGTAATTCTTACATTTATCAAAATATTCAAAACCATAATAATTTAGTGGTTGTATTATACTTGAAAATAGACAAGATGATTCGTTTATATTATACAATCATAAACTGAGAATACTTCTTTTTTTTTAAATTTGATGCAGCAAGCCCGTTATCTGAGTACTGGTATACTAATAGACAGCACCCTATAGAGACCCTAATGTTTTCTTACTGTTATTCACATGATAACTATTAAATGCTTGGAAATAAAGTGAATATTTTAACCCTTGTGTAATCAGTTTCAGTCTTAACAATACTAGACATTATAATGTATTTTGCATGAAAAATTCAATAAGATACACTTCATTATGTTTTTAGATAGTTTACCTGTAGCATGGGTTTCCTTCAGTTAGTCAACCGAGACTCCAGAGATCACTGGGGAGGAGAAAGATAAATAAGAAGGCTTGGACCTTTTATTGGTTCTAGTATTATCATTTGTGTCATGCTTTCTTTTGTTATATCTACAAAAGCCCTCTAGGCAGATGTCAATTTCCTTTTGAGACAACAGACTATGTCCAAAGTTCAATGTAGCAGCTAGATCACGATTCTCAAAGCTTCAATGTATTGTCTTTCATACAATTTTGGTTTGAACATCTATTTGAAGAGAGAAAAATGAGTCTTTATATATATATATAATTAAGAAGAAATGACCTGAGAAGACCATGTCATTTAACTTTGGGCAATTTTGTTCGTTGATAGGGCCTGGGGTTCTTGACATGTTTAAATGTTTCCAAAGGTGAGTACTTGCACTCAGGACACAGGCGCGATATTTCGAATCCATTGATAAGATAGAGTTTGAATCTTTCTTTTTTCAACATCCTCCACATGTCTTTTCCTTTTATTGTCGTTCTTCTGGCAGGATTGGTACCCGATGAGCTTGCTAAAGGCTCCTCACCAGTCTCCTATAAAAATCAAATACATGTAAGAACTCTGGGTTGAATCTATAAGCATGTTGTATCTTCTTTACTATGTAGCATTTTTAGTTCAGAAAGAATAGATAGAAATACAATAAGAAAGAGGAAATAAATGGTTATTTTTATTAGTAACATTGAATAGTATCAGTTACTATTTATCATCTATTGATGTGATAGTGTCGTTAATATAGTAGACTAAACACCGATAATGTAGAAGATTGGGACCTCAGTTTATATTTATGCAAAAAGTTGTGTTGATATATGTAAAGCAAATATTGAAAAGTACTTTGTCTTTATATTTATATCCCTCATAGCACATAGCAGATTTAAAATATTTATTCCATTTAAGACGATGGATTCAAGGGTCACAGGATTTTGTAGCCAGATTATTTAAACTTTCCTACGAACTTACAGCTTACAAAGCTAAAGCTTGATAGCAGAGAAATAAAAATTATACTAATATATCATAGAGCATTAATTTAAACTTCTGTAGAAAAAAAAATCATGAACTCTAGCCACATCTACAGCAAATTATACTAGCCTAAGTAAGTACATACATAAAGTTTATTGTAGGGTCTTCTAACCCCTATTAAAGACCTTTCTTCAACTCATTAAGCTTATAAAATGACTAGTTTCTTATTAGAAATTTCTGATACAAAAAAGTTCTAGAAATCCACACAAAAAAGTGCCTGTTATAAACATAGATATAAGCGTACTTTCTTACAAAATATGTATGCTCGGGAAAATAGTTCTGAGAAGAAAATTATTTAGGCATGTGCTATTGTTGACACTATGAGTATGTCTATATTCAGCTCTTGTATTCACAAATTCTCTTTTTTCATTGGCTTGCCTTTCTAATTAATCTTGGAGTCTTTATCAAACAACATACAGTCTTTTTATTTCAAATAAAAAAAGAATATACTGAGTTACTGGAACAGATATTATTTTTTCTTTTAAATATGAATTATGTAGCGGCCATGTATTACTGTTTACTTTTTATTATATTTATAACTTTTATACACCTTTCTTTCTTTTTTTGGCTAGATATGCATATAAATAATAAAAGTTGGAGTTTGAGACTTTCATTATAGAATATGTACATATACTTGGAGGAGTAATGCGCAAGTACCTTTTTATTTATAAAAATAAATAAATAAAATCTTTTATGCAGTCTAGTTTTTTTTTTCGTAAGTTCAGCTGAAAAACTCACTTGAAAAATACAGTGATGGCATTTGTTTAGAATTCCAATGATACTAAGTAGGCGGCATGTACTACTTTCAAGATATGCAAAAAAAAAGTACAGCCTTGCTATAGCATATGATACAATCTTAAGTACCACTGAGTATTAAAAAAAAAGTGAATTTTTCATCATCTCTTTCAGTTATGAGAAATGACATACCTTTTTGGCAATACTGGTACAAACAGCAGCTTATTATCGAGATAGTCTACTGACTATGTTACACCTGTCAAAAGATGAAGGCGCAGCTTTTTTCATTAATCTGTGTGTAGCAAAGTGTATTTCCAGTTCATTGGGGGTACGTAGAACGTCCAACTTAGTTGTTTTTAAGTTGAGTAGATCTTTTATTACCATATTTTCCAACATTTCACCAGTTTCTCCCAAACCATTGTAATTATCATATTAAATTGATGGAATTTTTGCAAATTCTGATAATATTTCTATCAAAGTATTTCCTGTTTTTTGTGCTTTTTGTGCTTTCTTTTTACATAAGTACTTTCCTCATTATTTAATACATGACTAAGGCCTCTGCTTGTAATTGATATAGGTTAGAGTTTGCATTAACACATGATTAGTAAGCTATTCAAAGGTAAAACTAAAATAAAATACAGAGGACTATTTTCATATTGAAGCTTGTCTATGCCTTGGCAAGATTCGGATATAATATATCTTTCTATCTCGTTATAAAATGTCAAATGTACAACATCTAATTAATATATGATAAGAAAGTCTTCACTAAAAAAAAAGAGTCTATTCTACTCTGTTATGGATAAAGACTCCATTTTCGGAATAGTTAGTAGTACCTTTTACTGTACTAGTATATTGTAAATAGAGAATACTATTTCAGGTTATTATCGGATGGCTCTTTATAGTACATTTTATACTCAGTTGACAATATTAACACCTAAATATTAATAGCAGACAAAGACAACTTATTGACAAATAGTCAATATATAGCTTCTATGATGTGGCTTTATAATTTTACTTTCTGTTTAGTATGAATGTGTTTAGCCTCATTACTTTTATTGAATTAATTAATTGAATCATGACCAGAATATAACGGGATTTATTGGACAGTTTATTTAAAAGTGACGGAGCCTAATTTACTTTAGCTAATGATTTCTATTAAGATGAAAAAAATTAAACATTTTCAAAACATACATACACCTACATATCTAAATGCATGAATATATAGATACAAAGATACAAAGATACATAATGATGGTAATGAAATGAAGTATAATGTTAAGAGTATATTGTAAACTGTAAAACTTACATAAATTCTGAATATGTGTCAAATTGAAATTCTCAAAATGTAAATTTTCGCCTAATCAATCGCACACTGTATTATTTTAATTGGCATACATCCACTTGTTCTAATGGTATTTCCAGCTTAACTATACTCTTTAATACCCCGAAGTGTTTGTCTTGATAAAAACACTAAAGACTTCACATGAATATTTGTATTACGTTTCTATATCATCTTTATTCTCCAAGAAAAACTAAATGACTTGCATATTTCACAGAATATTTTTGTAATGCTTAAGTGAGATGAGGAAATAAAGCAGAGGAAAGAAACAAAGACATCAATACAAATAAACAAAAAAACATACACACGTATATATACATATAAATTCACATGTATGTTTATATGTATCTATACACATACATTTATACCTGGTGACTATACAGACCAAGTATTCTGCAAGAATCTTATACTTTATAAGTTCTCCACATGCAAAAATAACGTTTTTTAATCTTACGTGTGCTACTTTTTTTCCCCCTCTACATATGCACACTATTTAACAGTCTTTGCAGCACAATCTCTGTCATAAAATCGTGGTAATCCAGATCCCATTTCCTTTATTTACCACCGAGTAGTAATTTACATGGTTTTGTTTACTCCAAATGTTATGCTGTAGATATACATATTTGATTATGCTTAATAAGTTTTTGTTGTCTGTGGTGGGCTAAAATGTGTTTCCATCCTGGACCACATAAAACCACCCTCAAAAGGGATTACAGTAGCCCACATAGACGCAACAAGCATTCCATAAAGAACACATATAAGCCAAGCTGGAATGATTAGTCAAAGGAATGATAGTCGTACCTTTGTAGTTCATTCTTAATACTATTTTAACTTGGTTGGACAAGGAACCAACATTTCGGCAAGGGTCTGTCTTTTAAAGGAAAATGTACTGTATATCGCATTATAGCAATTCCAAACTATAATGTATATTTATTACTAATTATTTGCTTCATTCAGTAACAAATAAATGTATCTATACGGATAATGTTTTATGATAACCATAGATTCGGATATTATTTTAAAGAATATTAGGCCGCAATTAGGAATTGAATATTTTCTTGGTATCTTTGTTTGATATATTATGTGATAGTCCTAATATAGTATCAATAATAGGAGGATTGTATCGTATTAGGAAAGACACCCAAAGTAAGTTACCTCTTATAGACCAAATCCCCCTTCTTTGGTTACTATAGCTTCTTCGAGCTTTAAATCTAAGAATTCAATTGGCACTAATTTCCCTCACTACAGTCCAGAATTTGACAGAATTGCAATAGTTTACTTCAGCATAAAAAAATATACTATTATTGCACTTAATATCTAAATTTCCTTTTACGCTTCCTTGTATTATCTTCAAAGCTGGTCTGGAACTCACTACTGATAATGACATTAGGATCATAGTAGAGAAAGTACTTAATATAGATAGTACATCTTTTTGGCTCCTCTCCCCCCAAGAATGTTTTTCCCCTTTTGCATGAAACATATGCTATTTTCCCACTTTCTGCGCTTATTTCCCTGCTTCTAATGCGTCGTAAATGACATAAGTTGCTGATTATGAAAAAAAAGTTTAAAGATAAACAATTTATCTTTATATTTTTATAAATACCCTGCATCTGTCCTCCAGAATTCAGTATTTTTCGCTCTCTCTTCGCTTCACTTTCATTTATTTCTCTTAACCATGGAATCATTCATTGGTTATATCAAGACACCCCAAGATGCTCTTATTATATTCGAAGCCTGTAGACGAGGCCAACTTAATCGTGTGCAGCGGCGTTTATCATCAAAAGAAAGAGTGCATATATCCTCTGGCTCTGTGTTTGCCTGGGACGAGCGGGAAGCAGGCATGCGACGTTGGACTGACGGTCGAACTTGGTCACCCAGCCGTGTTCTCGGTAGCTTCTTAACGTATCGCGAACTCGACACTAAGCGACGACCCCGCCTTTCCTCCTCCTCTTCAACTTCTTCCCTTCCAATTTCCAGCAAGGCTTCGTCTTCTTGTTCATATAAATCAGACGGTCTTATCAAGCAAAGCTTCTCTATCTGCACAGCCACCAACCAAAAATTACATCTAATCTCGTACTACTCAAAATCTGACATCATAGCCTCTCGTCTAAAGCGGCCCTCTTCTGACCCTTTACTAAGCAAAATTGTCATACCTAAAGGTCTTTACCCTGAACTGAACCCACTTGATACCAGTGGAGGACATTCTGCTACAGTTCATAATATGCGCCAAGATAAAGTATTTCAATCTTTATCACCATCACTTGGACATCAATCACCTATCATCAGTCAATCAGTCATTGTAGACGGGCCTTCTCCATCACCACCACCTTCACTCTCTTCTTCGCCGTGTACGTCTGATGAAGATCTTCTAAGCGACCTTCCTTCTCCCACTCATTCTGCCTATTCAACTTATTTGCCTTATGCTTCCCAGAATCTCTGCTCACCCTTCTCTTCATCTCAACCATTAATTTTACCCATTCAAGACATTGCTTGGGAAAAGCTACCTTCTTCTGAAGATCGACGACAACTAAGTGCCCTCCAAGGGCTGGTACGACTTTAGACTTTTTTATATTCTCTTTCTTTCTTTCTTTCTTTCTTTTTTGAATTTCAGTGGAATTCAATCTGTCAATTTACCCGATTTCAGACAAAAGCACAAGTGAGAGCTTGCATCTTTCTAGCTTTGTATACAACTCATTATATATTTACCCACCACCTATCTCCTTCCCCCTCACTTTCACTGTCTTGCCTTCTTGCTGTCTCACCTACTCTCTCTTGTTATACACTATACAAATTACACTATACTACACTACACCTTTACACTACACCTTTACACTATACCTTTACACTACACCTTTACACTATATATCAACTCCTTCCATACTACCTTTTAGTACATGCCTAACTTAAGCCTTTTCCATTTCTTTTATTTTTCTATGAGGAAAAGAAAGAATGAGACTTTTCTATTTGGGCCTAAATAAAACTATTTTGCTTGCCTAGATATAATTATTCTTTTTGGTTCCATGTTGAAAGTTATATTAAGTTTGTGATACCTATGTGATACATATGTGATACCTGTATGTACACACTTTCTCGGAATACAATAAGAAATTATTGTTTATGTATTGACAGTGACAAAATATGTAGATTCGTGTATTATTTTTCTTAATATGGGACTATCTGACATTGGAAAAGGGATAGGAATGCGCAATGAACTCCAACCGCGAGGAGATTTAACAAAGTATAGTAGAAGCTTACAGAAGTTTTGATACTTTAGATCCCCCTAAAAACCCATAAAAAGAATCTGAAAGAATATAGGGACAATTGAAAATCAGGAAATGGCTTGATTCATGCGATTTTCTCTATAAGTCTGAATGCTGCAAGTCGGTTGATAAGGAGTCCCCCGGTCTTATTCTTTTACAATAGAGAATGTCTCAGTAGATGATACTTAAATAACTCACCACAGGAATGTTTGAGAAGATTAAACTTTTTTTCTCTCTTTTTCTTTTCTTTTTTCCTTCTCTTAATATCCATAGAGACAGCCACCTAACAACCATTTTTAGTTTCTATGGACTATCTGTATTCCTTTTTTTCCTTTAATAATTTTTCACTATTGAATTAGCATAGTAATAAACCGATAAATACAGCTTTTATCTTCATATAAAAGCAGTGATACAAATGAAGGATTTATTCCAAAAAAAGAAAAGAAAAGAAGAAGAAAAAAGTCAATGGCCTTGGATTTGTTTACACTCATAGTCTATTAGAGATAGAGAGACTAGCGAGAACAAATGACGGAAGAAGCTGCTGTGTCGTTATTCTGCAACTGGTCTAGAAAGAGATAGAGAATTTACGTGACTTAGTCGGCAGTGATTAAACTTTGCTGTTCTTACAAATCGAGCCTATAACATACCGGTGCACGATTTAAGGAGTCAAACACACGCGGACATGTTCAACGACGATGCAAGCAAAGCAAAGCAAAAGATAAATATTGATAAACAAACAAACAAAATGTATTGAAGTAAGATCGTCATTATTAATGACTAGATAAGCAATTGAGTCAATATATATCTTTCTTCTCACAACTAAAATAACAAGAGCCTGTTTAAACTAGAAGTGTTTATATTTAAAGCATACTAACTATATTTACTAACTATGTATAAGTTTACTGTTCATAAAAAAAATGGTTGTATTGAATTCATTTTATTATGTATGTGAGAGTGGGTATGTGCTCAAATGGATGAAGGGATGAGGTTTGTTGCTCAGATCTCAGGAGCAGCAGCAAGTGTCTCGGGGGCTGCCTCACTCTTGTAAGTTTCAAAATTCGATACAAACATCTGAGCAACATTATTGAGGGAAGTTTCAAACTCGGTGGAGGTTCCTTGCCATGCTTTACGAGGGTGCAGCATTTCACTTGGAACACCAGCCACATCTGTAGGAATCTGAAGATTGAAAGTCTCAAAGTTTTCAAAAGTACTTTTAGCAAGTTCACCGCTGTGAATGGAGTCCAGAATGGCACGAGTGTATTTGAGAGGACAACGCTTAGCAGTAGCAGCAGATCCACCGACCCAGCCGGTGTTGATCAACCAAGCGTCAGCTTTGTACTCAGACATCTTTCAGCCAACATAGAGGCATAGCGTTGAGGATGTAATACAAGGAAAGGTGCACCAAAGCATGCAGAAAATGTAGCCTGAGGCTCAACAATGCCATCTTCAGTACCAGATACTTTAGTTGTTAGTCAGAAATAAAGTGATACATGGCCTGAGAAGTAGTCAGCTTGGAAACAGGAGGAAGAACACCAAAGGCATCACATGTAAGTAAGATGATGTTCTTGGGGTGGCTACCCATACAGGGTATCTTAGCATTGGGAATATGATCTATTGTTATTAAAGCATTACAGTAAGTCACTAAACCCCTTTAAATAATATGCCACCTACAAATAGGATAGGCACAGCGGGTGTTTTCAGTCAAAAAGTCATCAGAATAGTCAACCACACGAGACTCCTCGTCTAATACTACATTTTCAAGAATAGAACCAAAACGAATGGCATTGAAAATGTCTGGTTCCTTCTCTCCTGACAGATCAATACACTTGGCATAGCAGCCACCCTCAATGTTGAAGATTCCATTATCACTCCAGCAGTGTTCATCATCACCAATCAACATACGCTTGGGATCTGCACTCAATGTTGTCTTTCCAGTACCAGAAATTCCAAAGAAAAGAGACACATCACCATCAGATCCCTCATTGGCAGAGGAGTACAGGGAAAGAACATCTGCTTTGGGCATTAAGTAATGCATTACTGTGAAGATCTACTGAAGGGTGAGTGGCAGGTTCATCACCGGAGAACCAAATCTCCCCAGATTCTTCTTTATCCAAAAAAAAATTCAAACTTACACCTTTCTTCATTTCTCCAGCGTATTCTGTGCCCAGAATTATCATTTCAGAACGCTTGAAGTTAACAGAAACAGATGTTGTGGATGTCATGCCTGTGGTATATCTATTGGCAGGGAATTCACCTGCATTGAAGATAGTAAAGTCGGGTGTACCAAAGTTCTCGAGCTCATCCTCAGTAGGGCGAATCAACATGTTGTGCATGAATAGCAAGTGGTAGGCACGAGAAGCTACTACACGAACTTTGATACGGTACTTGGGGTCCCAGCCAGCATACCCATCAAAGACATAAAGACGAGGACGGGTGTTGAGGTAGTCAATGGCACGCTCACGATTGATCAGAAACACCTGTTCGCTCATCTTGGTATTGACAGGACCCCACCAGATATCATCACTAGAAGTCTCTTCTTCAACAATACGTTTGTCTTTAGGACTGCGGCCTGTTTTTTTTCCCAGAATAAGCACACAAGGCACCGGCAGAAGAAATGACAGTTCCTTGTTCATAAGTCAAGGCTTCTTCATACAAAACAGCCACCGAGGGGTTTCTCTTGATAGTGACTTTGTCATAGTCTATACCAGCAGCCTCATGAAGTTCCTCTTCTACTTTGGTATGAACAGAATTAGAGCTACCAGGACGGCCAAAGGGAGAAGAGGGTCTGCTGAATTCAACCATTGGAAATTTTGTATATAAAAGTGTAAGAGTACGAGAAATATACAAAATTGATAAGTTCTTCCTTTTTATAATCTTTTTGAATCTGGTACATTATAAAATAAAGTCTTATTCTTTAAGTTGGACTCCTCAGAAGCTTTGAAAGACGGGTGCTTTTTATTCAGGTGCATGTTCTTACCAATGTCACCTTTTCTCCACATTATTACAAGTGTTAATCTCATGCGGATTTTGGCATTACAGATCCCGCAGCCTCTCGTAGCTTCCTTTTGTAGGGAATAAAGGCCTTCATCACAGGCTATCTTCTACTTGACATTTAAAGTCGGGGCAAGTCGGGGATGAGGATTCCCGGTATCCTCCTTGAGCTTGCCTTTTAGTCTTCTTTACTGCTGGCTCTACACCCCTGATCTGTCCATCAAAATAGAATATGAAACTAATGTAGAGATTTTCTTATAGTTTTTATCTAAAAATTCTCATTTTCAATCACTCAATGAAGATTAAAACAAAAAGTAAGTGAGGTTACAGAAAAATATTTATGTTTAAAATTCGTGTATGGTATTATTACAGTAGCTATTGCCCAATAAATAATATATTTCTATGAGAGATTAATCTTAATATAAAACTTCTCTAAAGATGAGATATACTTATCCAAAGATTTCTCTGGTATTTAACTTTTTATTAATTGTCTTTTATAAAGTTAAAAGATACATAAGACATATTTATGATTGGTCGGACTGTCAATAGAAATATTGACTATGTAGTGGTGAGGCTAAGGCTCTTGATTTGTTTACAGTAGCTGTTGATAACTCTCAGGGCTTCCCAAGAGCATATATCTATATGTAATTTTTTATTGATATATGTGTATATCATATGAAATAATTTCTGGATACTTTGACTATAGAAAAATAGACAATAATATTTAATTCATGAAACTAGAGCAATACAAATTCTCAACTTTTGGTATAGTCCTCACTATCTTTTTTTTAGTATGTTGGTTATTTCATAATCACGAGCTATTTGGATTATTTTATTCCTTCGTTAAGCTTAAGAATTTAGTTTGAACCTATCAATTCATCCTGATAGAAGATAATATATCTTATTTGTAAACTTTAGTTCAAGATAGCCTTGGGTTCGATACACTTTTCACAGTCAATAACATGAACACTGCCTATTTCTAACTTTTTACTAAGAATTCAGATGATTTTTTAATGAAACAGTAGTATGTGTAAAATAGTAGTTATTTTATACACAATTGTTGCTGACTATTATGTGTATGACCTAGGATCAATGAATTGGAGAGAGATAGGTAAAATGGTAATTTACTGTAGTATCCCTTATCATTTATATTAACTGAAGAGAAAGTATATGCTTTTTATATGTAATTTAAACAAATAACAGATTTAGTGTTGATCAGCATGCAGGCAACTGTCCCTTATAACCACTAAACCAGAATGAGCACTATAAAATAGTACACTTTAAGAGAGAGTCTGTTGAGAGTTACAGTTTCACAGTTTTGCACCCTGTGATACAGATTTTTAATATATGGATAAAGTGATAAACCTTAGCGGTACTGTTTTCACATCCCTTAGTAATTAAACTCATACTGAAGAGCATCTTTTAATCTTATCATGATACAAGACATACATGTATTTAGATTCCGCTTTCAACTATTACAATACCTTTACTATGAAAAACATAGTCTTTCTTTTGATACATCGCTTTACTAAGAAATTTTAAATAGAAGGATTTTCATTTTAGAACCTATATCTATTACTCACAATAAGATTGTTGTCGAGAATATAAAAGAAAGATGACTTATTTGACATAAAATAAGAAGTTTGTACTATGTTATATGAAAGAAATCATTACATAAAAAAGACAGAACGATATTCAATTGCCTTTATAACGTACTACAAAGAAAACTATATTATTTATACTGATAAGGTTCAATACCCTAGAATAATGATGTAGAAAAACATTATTATTATTTTTAAAAATCTAATAGCTAATAGCTAAAAGCTTAAGAAACAAAAACAGATAAAACGTTTTTTTTACAAGTCGAGTTCACCTGTTTCTTAACATTAAGTTCTCAGGAATGGGTTTAATGAGAAATATAGCCTATTGTTATCTTTCCTTTTTATAGATTTATTATACAAAAGTGAACATCTCTTAGATTATATTACGTTAAAGTACTCTTTTTTCTTTCATTAGTCACAATTTTCCCTTAATTCAGGCTGTTTCAAAACGCTTAGATAGCTCAATTGATATTTATGGGGTGTTTTTTTATATTGTTATTACTGTTATTAGATAAAGCTATTAACTTTTGTTTCTTTCAGGGCTTAGAATTTTATTGTCAAATTACAGACTTTGTTTTTAAGGGGGACCTCTTCAATCTCATTCTTAATAAAAAGATTGATAGAAAGAATCGTTGTAGTGACATGGTGTACAAATACACTTAATGAAAATTTTCGTGAAAGATCAGAAAAAACTCTATCTTTAGTCTATTATAGTGGACTTATTCTTATTAAGAATTTATTCACAGTCTAGAATAAGGTTTATCAACCGTTGATATAATCTATATCAATATTTGTATATTTACCATTGATTAAAACAACTGTAAGGTATTAAAGTTTTCTCTACAAATATTTGTAACATTTTGAAGCCCTTAGTTTTAACTCTAAAACAACTCCTGATGAAATGGCTTCTCTTCTCTTTTTCTTTTTTTGGAAATAGATTAAACAATAAGTCTAAAAATGGTGAACATTGGCACTATCACTACTGTTATTAGTAAAAGCTTAGGCAGTAATAGTAAACGTTCGCATAATATTTGAATTTTATTCATGATTCATACAGTTCATCCTGGAATTAGTTAGACTCTCAATACTAATCATTCTCCTTCATCTTTTGTTTATCATGCTCTAAGCTTATTCATAATGAACCTGTCTATTAATCTACAGTTAGCTTAGTTCTTTTAATGTTGTACGTTTGGCTATGCATAATAAATATAAGAATATTGAATAAGTATTCGTATTCGTATAAATCCCTATTTGTCATTTATAAGATAGTTCATTTAATTTGTACATGGTTTCTATCTGAAATAATACTTATTTAGTTTTTAACATAATCTCTGGTTCAAAAGAAAATATAAATGAGCTACTTTCCAATTTTAATATCTCAATAATATTTGTTAAAATGCTTTTTATTCTTAAGAATAGAGCTATTATCTAATACATTAGTCATCATTAATATGATTCATGCCCATGAGTCTAAAGTGACCTATAGAGCCACACCTATTTCAACTCCACTTTTTTTTTCATTTTCATACTTCCCTTTATATGGTTGTAGCTAAAGAATCCATAAAGCTATAGATGTCAAACTTTCCATAGGAAGATATAAGGGTGTTTATCAGATAAATATTGATATGTCTGTCAGTGATATTAGTAAAATGACTACAAAAGAATGTTCTAGATATCACTTAATGATTCTTTAGTACACTTCTATACCCTATATTCAAATCTCTCTCACTTCATATAATCACTAAACAACTTTCTTATTTTAACAAATGAGACTATTCTTTTCAAGATGGAAATAATTTTTATTATCACTACTAATAAGCTGACAATCATAATCATATAAAGTAAGCTATACGCATGATAAGGAATCATCAAGTGATATCTAGAACATTCTTTTGTAGTCATTTTACTAATATCACTGACAGACATATCAATATTTATCTGATAAACACCCTTATATCTTCCTATGGAAAGTTTGACATCTATAGCTTTATGGATTCTTTAGCTACAACCATATAAAGGGAAGTATGAAAATGAAAAAAAAAGTGGAGTTGAAATAGGTGTGGCTCTATAGGTCACTTTAGACTCATGGGCATGAATCATACTAATAAGTCCATTGAATCTAAATCGATTGTAGGCACAGTTAGATAATCTACCACATACATGTCAATGAAAGAGATGATAGGCTGTACCTTAAAATAGATATTATTATATTCGTATAAAGATAGTCAATGAATGATGGCTGATGAGACATTATTTAATCATCTCATCTATATTCTCAAAGACTGTATTACATATTCTAAGATCTTAAGCAAAAAGTATATTTAAAAAACAAAAACAAAAAATCTTAAAAAGGTGGCCATCAGATTAGGTGATACTTATATTATTCTAATATCTATGGATTAAACTACATTAAATAGAAGGTATCACAGAAATCTTAATGAAATAACTTTTTGCTTAGGTTTTTAGTTTATAAACATTTTTTTTGTATAAGACACTTTTTTATTAAGCGTCTTTACGCAGTCACACGTCGCACTGAGAGGTCTGACTGGGAAAGCATATTGGACACAAGTCACTTGCAGAAAATTGGAGAAAACAGAAAAGGAAAGAAAATAGAACTAGTTAAAAGAAAGGAAAGGAGTATATAAGAGAAACAGAAAGAAAGGTAATATACACTAGACTATGACATGTCTTTGTTTTCGCAGGTAAGGGTGGTAAAAAGGGATCGGGCACGTTCAGAGACGGTGGAGGTGAGGAAAGGAGAGTTGTGGAAGTGGCTGGCCCAGTAGGCATGCCAAATGGCCTGTATAATTGCTCCATAGACTTGACTACCAGTCAGAGGTCCGTTAGTTTATAAACATTAAATATAGTTGTATGGTATTTTCTGGAAAATTGAGGTCATGACACTCTAAGCTTCAAAAGTATTACAAAAAACTCTTTCTTGAACTCCTATAAAAATAAATGATTATGATTTTTGAGTAGACCTAGAGACAGTAAAAAACCAATATTTTAGATATCTAAACGTTGGTTTTATGGCTAAACATACATTAATTAATTAATCTGCTTATAGCTTGGTTTTATGTCCTTTGGATTGATATTCACAGTATATAAAACTTATGTTATACATCATAAAGATAATTATTTAATTGACTAGTACTATGTATTATTTTATATATCATGTATAATATATTGATTAATAGCTTTTGTCTACGATTATGTTTATTAAAGAAATAATAGACATAGAAGAGACTGTTGTTTATGAATATAAAAAGACATTATAGACTGAAGGATAAACATAGTTACACACCAGGAGATCTTTAGGATATAAAAGGAAATAGTCGAAATACAATTGTTTAAGAAATGACATCGATTTGAAAAGGAGCAAAAAAAGTGAAATATATTCATGTTAGTTCTTAAATAAAGATTATTATTATAATTTAACTGTAAATATCTGAATCCCGAAGGAAACCACTTTTGATGTGGCGATATATAATATGAATGCATCAAAGAATATCTATGCTTCTCGACATAAAGGAGCTGGTCGGTGGCGACCCTTTAATTCCTCTTCTGCAATTGTATATTTTTTTTGATGCATTCACATCCCTGTTCCAAATAATTCCACAACTTTGGCAAGTGCAGATACTGTTGCAATTTACTAATACTTCGGTGAGGATATTTGTGTTATAAGTGTGGCAGATCTTGAGAACAACAAAATAAAATAAAACAGAGTAACTGTTAGAAGAGCTTTTCATATTGGGTAAGAGGTCAATCACATTTACCTTTGATGTTCGGAACTTGTCAACATCAACCACAAGAAGATCTCCACCCTTTTGTCTCTTTTTTCAATGATTGATATAACACTCTTGGCAAATCAACACGACGACCTTTAAACTTGACAGCATCTTTCCCTTCATTTCTGTGCCATAAGCAACGACTGGCAGTTTGGTAGGATCATACTCTAATCTTTTTAGGTGCCAATACCCCTTCTCACTAATAAAACAGTAAAAATAACTAGTTCAAGATGAATTAATGCATTCTATATGTGTGTCTTATTACTCTTGTACTAGAACCTTCTTACCTTTGCCTTTGTAATGGATTCACTGGGTTTATTAAAATAAAAGAATATAAAATAGAAACCGACTAACATGTCAGACATAATAAACATACACAAACACTCACCAGATCACAACTGTTGGTTTATATGCCAGACAATGGCAAACAAAATAAAGAAGGCAAAAGTCATGAAGAACAACAGACAGTGTAGTTGTCTATATCTTTAATAAAATAGACTTTGATCCAAACAGCTTCCTAGAGTATAAACAAGATAGGCTTTAAGGACTTGAGTAGCTGACTGTTTCTTATTCTCGACTTGTTTTCTTTTTGTATTCCCACATTGGTGCCATTATTATTACAACCAACAGTTTGCCTTCTGTCAGCCCATATCCTTCTCTCTTCTGTCAATCTCTGTATGATTAGCCAACCTTGTGAGGTTCTACGTGTCTCTTGTCTTATATCAACAGAATATTTTTGGAATATAAAGGGAAGCACATGAACAATGACTATATTATTTCTTTGGTTGGCTAATGTGTTTGAAAAGAACCTTTTCACTGTCTGTCTGTCTTAGCATTGACTATGAACTGTGTAATTAGACACTATAAAGTTGGATAAAAGGAAAAAGTAAAGCTGAAATTGCAACTTAATCACTGTATTTATTGTTTAACATGTGCTATCCTTAAGCCCATAGTATTTGCAGTATAACACTGCTTGAAAGTGTGTCTATTACAGAACCTATAAAGTTAACTCTAGTCATCATTGTCTATAAAATAGAACCATACTCACTTATATTAAGAAAAGTATAGTCATTCATTGAATTAATATCTATAATCACTTCACCTACCTCATTGTAACTATTCTCAATAATAGTACTTAGTGGGAACAAAGTGTTTTTTCTGATGCTGTCCTTTAGGCTTAAGGCAAAAAGAGTGTGAATTTTGACTTGTGAATTTTATGAGTGAAAGCTAAGATAAATACACCAATAGGATAGAGAAAGAAAAGTTATCTGTTTTAATCATCCTCTACTTTTGTTATTTCACACACTGCATATACAACTTGATACTCAAATACTCAGCAAGATGAGCATAACTGAGCAATGTAATGTGCCATTATTAACAAAGAAAAACAATAGAAGGAAGTGATAGGCACCACCAAAGGCTTTTCTGGAGGTAAATAATGTCTTCATCTGGGCTTGAGTTCAATATAATCTACAAGACATAGTACTGACTTTTCTTCTAATAGATGATATATGACTCATTATTCTCAAGACAAGTATTAAGTACAAGGTAAGCATAGTATCTCTCTTGATTGAATTATTACTAATACACTCTTCTGCTATTAGATAAGTAAAGACTCTTTCTCAAGTCAGTCCCGGGTGGTCTTCTTTCTTCTATACTGTCTAAGGTGTCTAGGCTGTCTAGGGTATACTCCTGAGCATAGTTATCTATCTCCCAAGGATAAAGTATAAGGCCTTTAGGTTTTAAATTCTATTGCTATGAAGGAATACGCCTAGAACAGCAGTAGCTATAGTAATAGTATATTATTACAATAAACAATTTCATCCATCAACAATTTTATTCATAAACAATATATTCTATTGATAATACAATTTGATATTGAGGTATCCACAAAAGGAAATAATAATATGGACACTTGCAAACCTTTGATTTTAAACACAGTTCCATATAAGAGCAAAATTTGGGACCCTCGTAAAAGGAAGGAGGTATCACCGCTTAAAGGCCACAAAAATCTCCTGGTGTGTGGATCAAATTATTGTAAAATATATTATTTTTGTGTCAATATATTTAATTTGTTTTACTTATTCTAATAATAATAGTAAATATGGACTAAAAACTAACTTTTTTTTGTAAATAGCATTAGTTGTATATCTGTTTTATCTTCTTAGTATTTGTGAGTTTTGAAAATTCAAAAAGATTTAAATCCCACTCGTGGCTGTTTTTACGATTTGCTAACTGTTAACTTATCTTTCTAATGGTAATAGACATTCCTAGTAATTTCTTTATTAATAAAATAGCTATTTTAAAGGCTTAAGGAGATAATAGTTTTGTGGATTTACATACACATATATTTATCTATATTAATATAGGAGTATCTCTACCTCTATCTGTTATTTAAAACAGACAATTGCTTGTATCCTTACCAAAAATAGAAGGGATACACTAAAGCATAATGTCCTATTTTAAATTCTAACTGTTTTTCTTTATCCATATACAAGCATTTAAAATGAGTAAAAAATATGCTTCTTAGTCTATATAATTAAATGGTAGAAAGCTATAGATATAAAATCATATTCAAAAGAGATATTAAAATAAATTAAAACATTAATTGGTGCAGTCTTAGTACTTAGTGTTGCTACTCATGACTCACACTTTAAATAAAACTATTATTGGTTAAAATATATATTTATCTCATTCATCACTCTTCCTATTGTGATTCTTTTTTCTTCTTTCATTTACTATTAAATTAAATAGTATGGTGCTTGTCATTGTCTACCTAAAGAAACAAACTACTAATAGATTCTATATAAAATACTAAGCAGAGAAATGTTAAGAAGGTAGAGATGGTGCTATATATTTATTGGGAAAGCTCACTAAAACATATGTCTAAAAGATTGATCAAGATATAATAATGATATATTTTTAATCTCTCCTCAAATTATTTATTCTATATTTTGTTTATTTCGGACGCTGTTATTATGTCTAGATTATTATATGTAGAAATGGATGGTAGAGAATATTTAGAAAAATAATGAGTGAGATTATTCGGACAGGTAAATAACGAGACTGAACAAAGATGCTTTTTATTGAGTGAAGAGTGGTTCATTATTTACACTTTTTGTGAGTGATTGTTCTTCAGTGGCCTTCTACCTTGTTGTAGTTAATGATTAGTCCATGTAATGGCCTATTCATAGATGCAATATTATGGTTGTTTCATTGGATAAACACACCATTATAAAACTATCAGTTATGAATCTTCACTCAATTGACTCTGATAGGATATTTTTGTTCTGTTAGAATATATAGATGAAGGCAGCTCTTATTAAGTGTCCGGTGGTACAATGAGCTTAGAAGGTAATTTGTAGTTACGACCGATCAGTGAGATTGATACAGAGATTACTGTAGTACTTGTGTGCACTCAAGTTTTCATAGATGATTCTGATGTCACAATACACTACTCGTGTTGACCTATTCATAGAGAATTTTTGGATTGAAGTCGGAACACGACCCTTCTTGGCTACAGATAGAGTCCCTCCAAATGTGAAGTACTTAATGCCTCAGCCAATATGCCATCTTATCTCTATGGCAACGAGCTTCCAACCTGTGATACTTTTAAGTACCTTGGTATCCCTTTTTCACTTCAAGGTATTAACCAAGACGCACTTTTCTCACACTCACAAGTTAAGGTAATTTTAGTAATACAAAAGCTAAGAGAAATAGGTGTAAACATGTATGGTTTTGGGATTACAGCAGCCCTAAGAGCATATACTGTTTTTGTTTGACCTATTCTTGAGTATGGGTTGGCTATTTGTAATGTCAATAGACTAGGCATCCGCCCGCTACAAATCTGTCAGTCTGCTTGTCTGAGACTTTGTCTCGCTAGATCTGTTACTGCTAGGTTTGGAACGATCCAGGTTGCCCAATTAGTCGCTTTCCCTAACATATACTCTTGTTTCCTTTATCTCCAAGTCAAATTTATTGAGCGCGCAGCTACCCTTCCTGAAGACACTAGAGGAGGGTGTCTTGTCCCGCGGCTTGAAGCACCCCAGAGTAAAGCCAGATGGATTAAGCTACGTGGCAATGTACTCTGGCAAAATGCTCAAAGAATAGAACGGGCTCACAACCCTCCAAAATATCCATTAAAAGTAGCTTATCTTGAACGTCTTCAAAGTGAAATTACTAGTCTAGTGTGTGGCAAGAATCCGCTAGTGGCAGTGGCTTGCTCATTGAGGCTGATGATGGGTGTGTTGAGCGGAAACACTAATGCTGTCATAGAGTGCAAAGACTCCTTCAGCAACAGACGCTGTATCCTCACTTTTCCCCCGATCTCTCCTCTACCACCCATTCTTAACCCGTTTAGCAAAGCCAGAAGCTGATAGTGTAGTTGCTGTATTTATTTTCAGGATTATCTGAGTTGCTCTAAGTATCCCTCGTTGGATATCAGATTGCCACAGGATGACGGTTATCTTTTTGGTATCCTGGTTTCCTTGCTGACTTTATGGCTTTTTGGACGTCTATTCTTAATTATCATTTTCTCTCATCTCATTTTTCACTTCATTTTTCATCTCATCTCGAGGTTTTATGTATTCTTATCTTTCTGCTTCCTTTTCCTTGTATTTATTTTTTCCACTTTTGTATTTGAAGTGTTTCTATGCTTATTCTTATTTTTCAAAAGTTCTCATAGGGTGGCTAAAATGCCCAATGCGCGAATAGCAAATTACGCCCAAAAATAAAAATACTTTGAACTGCATTGAAAAAGTTCCACTACTTTTTTTTTCAGACCAAGTTTTTCATATTGACCCTGAATTTTTCCCTAAGGAAATTTAGTGTTTCATAATTTTATAATTTAAGAGATATTTAGTCAAAAAATAAAATAAACATACACAAAATTAACTTCAATTGGTTTATATGTATGCTAATTAGACTCATGGAAAGTAGTGGAAGTAATAGTATGCTTTTTTTTTTGTATAAAACACTCTTTATTATATATGTCTCTACACAGTCTATATTATGCTAATATAATTAAGCATGGACCATCTATTAAACATGTTTACTCCCAGCAAGAATTGGTGTACATATGATATTTATGTAATCATTGAAAATAATATAAATTTCGGACATTGATGTCAAAGACAAATCATCCGGAATTCTTCCAGCATCATCTATAAACATCGAGTATATTTACTATCTACAGCAGAAAAATACCAATTGTACCTCGTTTGACTGATGTTTTATTGGCCTATTATTCTTAAGATCTAACATTCCATTTTGCCTATGCATTATTGATTAGTCTTTTTTTTTTAAAAAAAAATTAGTCCTTCATCCCTATTTGCCAATTTTCCTCTCCCCTACTCGAGTTGGAAGCTATTGTTCAAAGAAGACATGAACAAGAGGTATTTTGGGTAATAAAAGAGTTGTACTTTTCAAATTTATATATTACAATAGTTACAACTACTTGTATAATTTTCTGAATATGTTAATTTAGTCTAATTTTGCAATAGCAATGTCTCTTGAAATGTGTAGGTTCAATTCCTCAACATTCTCAACATTATGATACCTTTTCCTTGGTTTTAGTGACTAATTCTCGTGGTAGATGAACAGTAATACAAGCAAGAAAAAAGGTATAGAAAAAAGAAAATACTATAGCTATCATATTTTACTTACCGACACAGTCCAGACTTAAGTCTCATCGAGTTTATATGAATTAACATGAAGACCATTTAGGGAAGAAACCCTGCTATATGAACAGGTGGTAGTCTGAGACTGTCCGATTCAGAAATAAAAAATCAATGCCCAAAAAGTATACATACATCCTTATCATCATGAAAATGGTACACCAAACTGTGATTATATATAATATGTACCCCATTACTATTAAACAATTTACAATAAGACAAATTTATTTCTTTATTGAATATCTGGAGTTTGTATCTGTGGAGATAGTGAAGCTATAAAGATATTAGGATCATGAGGAAAAAATAAATTTGTGTTTGTGTTTGTGTTTGTGTTTGTGTTTGTGTTTGTGTTTGTGTGTGTGTGTGTGTGTGTTTTTTTATTTTTTATTTATTTATTTTTAAAAAAAATCATTATTAATTTTTCCGATTAATTTATAACAATAGTTTTGTAAATCACTGTATAACAAGAAATAATTCATAGATTAAATCACATCTACTCAAGTATTTAACATTGAGTCATCAGCTGATAAGCTGCTCATTGAGGCTGATGACAATCATTCTGTACAGTAATACTAACATCCTCATGGAGTATCAAAAGACTTCCACAAACTAGTCTTTGACTTCCACTCTACTACCCCCTATTAACCTATCTAATAAGATCGGAAACCGGTAATGTAGTTGTATTCTCATAATCTTTTTAGTCGCTGAGAGTATTCCTTGTTGGAGTTCTAATTATCACAGAAAGACGCTTATCGTTTTAGTGCCTTGTATTTCCATGTCGATATAAATATGTTTCTTGAGGCTTTAATCTTTATTATCTTTTATATTTCCTTTATCTAGAGCTGATTTATTTTCTCTCTCCCCGTTTCCTTTTTTTGAATTCACTTTTTCCCTCATTTATCTAGAGTAGTTTATATGAATAGTAACTCTTACAATTTTATAGGATGACTATACTGCTTAACTTACCAATGATAAAAATATCTAGAATGAATGAGTTTGAGCTATATAATAGGACGTTAAGTTGTCTACTCGCCAATAACTTCTAGTTGAAAGCCACCCTGGTTCTCAAATGAATTAAAATTGGTTGAGAATAAAGTGATAGTAATACCAACATCCTAGTGAAAATACTCCACCAGATAATAATATTTTCATGACATCTATTTATGGTGTAAATAAAAAAAAGCTGAATTCTGCAAAAGCCTTAAATCTTTAGCTAAAAAAATATTGTAGTAGTAGATGAGTGCTTAAATCCTAACATTAAAGAAACCTTTATACCATCCTCAGAGTTAATATTTTCAAGTAAAACTATATATATCTGATTTAAAATAAACCAATCCTAGATTTTCCAAATAGATGTTAAGGATAAATAACAATGTATTCCATAAAACGACAAGTTCAATAATGTCTAAAAGCTAATCAATACATAAATATATTGCTGTTAGTCGGTTTAAGAATGGACTCGAATGATTTTATTTAATATCACTTATCTTTGATGTTAATCAACAGATATTAAACATTGATAGATAGGATAAACAAATTAATAGATAAGTGATAGTTTAAATATAGGTAGATAACCATAAAAATCATGTAATACTTCTCGTGTCAGATAAAATCTTAAATAAAAACAAACTGTAGTTTTATGATAGCATCAAGATAAATTATGGAAAAAAAAGACATATTTATAACAAACTGTTACGTTCACTTTATAATCTTTTACCTTCTTTGATAAGCTACTTTACATTTTTACTTAAATTAAGATGTTCTCAAGTTTTTGAATAGGTAAATCTTTCCAAGAATTGTATACGAATACAATCTATTCCTTTTAAAAAACTAAACAATACAAATACAGATACAAAATATGAATATTTTTATATCTTTCAGTCTTTACCAATAATCGTATCTATATGAGTAGAGATGTTTAATTTTATACTAGTATGAGTTTAATTCTAATACTATTTCTCTACTATTTATAATCATCATTATATCATCATTAGTATTGGGATTATAAAATAAAATGCAAGTACACTATTTTCGGAAAGTATTCACACAGCCTCAGAAAAAGATTGCACAGTTTTTTTTACTTTCTGCACAACTCTATAAATTATTTTTGCACAAAGTGTGTGAGATTTATTAAAGGATATTTTTTACTTGAATATGTTTCAAATTTCAAAGAAGAGTAATAACAAAATCCCTTGAGATCACTGATAAGAACATCACTGCATGCTTCAGTGATCCTCATATTCAAAGCCTTACTTTCTAATCTACATGCCTCACTAATTCTCATGTTTAAAGTCTCACTTTCTAATTTTAAGTCCCAATCTCTAATAGTTTTTATTTTTTAAGCTTACTCTTCACAATCGACCAAAATTGCTCGATCGGCTTGATCTCAGGAGGTTATGGCGGAAGAATTAAATATCCATAGTCACGACTTACAATAAGCCTACCAATTCTTTTAATGGGAGTGTGATTTCTTAAATGATAAGGCACACTTTTATGTTATGAGGTTATAGATCGTTGTTTTGGCAACTCTCAAGTCTTTGAACTGTTCAGTAAGAATATTCATTGCCTGATCTAATTTTACAGAGGGGCGATCCAGAAACTTTTCAGAAGGATTTTTCTTATGGTCTTCATTTAATAATTCTGGTTGGCCCATTTTACGTGTTTCTATAGGCTTAGTTTCGATATCATTCCTATTTTGCATGATTTGCTCCTAATCTCTTTTAAGCCAGCCGTATATGGCTCGATGAGCAATACCCGATTGCTTGAATGTTTTACCTGCAGTCATACCTAGTTGATAAATCACGTGAAAAGATGACTTAATACTATCACCATGTTTCTTATAGTAGGATACATGTGCTGAAGTAGAAGTTATGAGGGTATTTTTGTAGCCTTGGGGTTTGACTGAGGCTTCTCAGGTGGTTTAAAATCCAAGTACTATTGTCTATGATACTTTGAAGAGGAAAACATTCTTTAACTACATTCATCAGGATGGGCTCATTTCCAGATTCATTGATAACATTTCTCTGTCCATCTTCATAGTAAATTTGTTAGTTCATTGTTGAAGTAGTATTTCGAAAAGTGTGTAAAAAGTAAAATATAAGCTATACAAAAAGTGGAAAAAAAAAGTGTACTTTAACGTAATTCTTGTATGCTATTATCAACTATTATAAATCAGGGGTTTGGCATAATAACACAAGATGATTTCCGCATATTTATCCAAGTTCTTTTTCAATTAGTAGAATACAGCTCTAGCACTACATTCATGTTCATCTGATGAGTCTGAAGTATTCAACTACATTCTTAAAGTGTACCTAATTTATACAAAGCATGTGCACATAGAACGTTTAATATTTTTTAATGCAATATGCAAGCCGTCTTTTTCTCAACCAACAATATACGAGACTAATTATCTTGTTGTGATATTTTCTTTCTTTGTGTCTTTCACATACTTTTATATAGTACAATTTAGATATTTAGTCCCCATATACGGACTTTAATTATATTTTAACACTTCGGTATTGAAATATGTTTTTATTTATACTTTTTCACAACGGTGTCTGTTCTAAACATTTGTCGTCTTTGATCTTAGTATCAAAGGAATTCGGTCAGTTAAACGTGTAGTAGAGCTCTGATCTTTATTCATTCAAAAGCATACTTCTTTTATACTATTTCAACGCACTACTTCTACCAAATTATGATATAATAATTACATATTAGAGATGTACTATCTTTTAGCTTGACTTCAACTGTTCACCTTTCTATTTCCAGTTGGTTTCTTCACTAAAGATGCCGCTGTCCATAAAAGAAAAGTGACATCACGACACATTGTTTCCCTATGTGTTGTCTATTGCACTGTGTTTTTAAATTTAAAAATATCTCATGCTAGACATATTTATTTACCTTGTCATTTTGTTTTGGTATAATATTATGTTGTACCTAAGATTACAAATAATAACTGGAAATGAAAGCATCGACTACATGGAGTTATTACAAACAAATATTATGTTTTAGATGTTTATGCGGAAAGTAAAATAAGACTGTATTACTTATGAGGCAATTATTATTTTTGTAGATAAGTAAAGCTCTTTCTTTAATTTCTGACGCACCAATACTTAGTTCTGCATATCGGAAAGTATCTGATACACAAGAAATAACAGCCAATATTAATAAGACGCTGAATATTAAAATTCATTATAAGGCAATAGTTAGACAATAGTTGTCGTAAGCAGCATTGTGTATATGACAGCTGAATTGGAATCACAATGATAAGTGCATATTCAGATGAAGATTTAGTTTTTGAAGATTTTAATATACTTTAAACTATAGCCTTAAAATAACATAGTTAGATTTTTCTCAAAAAGATGCTTTACCGTTTTATTTTGATAATAAAAAAGTAAGATTACTCGTAGAGATCCTGTAAATTAATCAAATAAATGTTTCTTGTCACGTAATACACGTGAATATGTTGTAATAGTTATGAATTATCAAGTAATTTTGAAAGTTCATTTAGCATAATGGAAAATATCCACTGAAAGTCTATGAATTTAAGTGCCTGGGTGTATTGATTATATTAATGCTATACACCAACTAAATGTTTTTTTTTTCAGGGCAATCATTTAACTATGAGACAATAGTCTTTACATAATTGATCATTAATCTTGTTATAAGTTTAGCTAATATATACTTTTGGCTACTGCGTTTAATTTAATTTAATTGTTTTTACTCTACTGCTCATTTTTATTTTCTACCATTTTAGCAATTTCTATTTATTACTTATACTTTCACCTATACTTTGAGCCAAATGAAATGAAACAGAATACCAATTTTTAATTTCAATGTTTTGGTATAGATAATTGATTCTTCTCATCATACACTCTTTTTTAAAAATAAAATAAAAGTGTATAGTTATAATACAAGTCTTCTCAATAATATTTGAGAACAGTAAAGCAAATATCTAAAACTTATTATAAAATTACAAGAAAAGGCGCATAATGTTCAGACTCAATAGAGTAATAAATTATTCTCGTTTTGATTCCTTTCAAGGTTGTTTCTTTTTGTTAATTTTTGGTTTTAGGTAAAACAGTGAGATATTTGGTAAAATAAAAATAGTTTGAAGGTTTCCTTAGTTTAACAAACCAATATATAGATATATATATAAAAGGGAAAAGAGAGAGAAAAAACTGAGCTAAATTGTAGATTCTAATTAGATTTTCATTTGGGATTTAAAAATATTCAATAATTTTAAACCATTGGTGAGAGTATTCCTGTGCTGAGATATTATCCATTTACCAACTTTTAAACATTTATTTTAGGTTTTGTCGTGTCACATAAGAGAGAGTTAGTTTCAATACAAGTTTTTCTGATATTTGTATCTTACTTTACATCGCTAAAGAAGAACTGAACAATACCATGTAGTTTCGAGTTTATTACTTTTTACTATCTTATTATTGAATTTCTTATGACTTTTATTTGAATTTACTTAAACAAAGTATAGCAAATAATGTTTACTTTATATATATATATGTATTTTAGTTTCACCTCAAACTTATTGGACACCCTATGAAGACTAAAGGAAAGACAATACATACATGACATAGATAATAAAAGTTGAATAAGTAAGAGATTATAGTAATAAATATCTGTTAAGGGGGAAAAAGATAATGAGTAGAATGAATGTATATTCATAGACAATAACCTATGAAGGTAGTTAGTGCCAGAAAATAATAAGACAGCAAAATATATAAATTTCTTCCTGTGAAGCCTAGAGCTGCAAAGAGTGATAGTTATAGAGAGTCTGAGAAATTTGATAACACTACTGTAAAAACTATACCAGCATGCCATGGATCTTCTAAATGGACTAAGAGTGAGTAATGTGAGAGAAAAAACATAAAAGCCAAATAATTATTGGCGATCATTCATTGACAAACTCTGTATAGAGGCTGATCTTTCTACTCACCCTACACAGTATTAATTTATAGAAAGTTTAATTGTACACAGCAGAAGATCAGAACAATAATTAAGTAGATGGCTATTCTTTGGGAATACAATAGTTAAGTAGTCAAAAGATACAATGTAGATCAAGGTGTTCCATTTGGGGATACAGATTATATCAAACGATCTATTGCCACATGAAAACACTTCAATGTATTTTTATTATTATTTTCAGGCATAATTTTCCTACTGCAATAGCTTTTTAGATGTCTTAATTACAGGCTGCTATTTTTGACAAATATAAAGATTTTTAAATAGTCTGAACTAAAAGTAAATATGAAACAAGGCAGTTCATTACTATAAAGAATGCCTACTTCTAAAGCATCATTAGAGGATAGGATCATCTAGAAGACCAATAGCAGCCTAACATTCTTGATCCAACTGATAATGAAACTTTTAGTAGCTTCAGAGTATTTTTGCCATAATTGAATTAGAATAAACACATGCTTTTTTAAATTAGGCAGTTTTATTTATTATTTCTTAGTCACACGTCACATTGAGAGGTTTTGGCCATAACATCGTCTCAATTTTATTCTTGGTAGAGTGAATATTTACTTTTAAAACTTAAATAAGTTCAAGGATATACACTTGGGCTGATATCTAAGTTTTGTACCAGTCAACCAAGCACACTATCAATACCATTTGTTGTTTCTATTTCGCTACAACTTACCTGGTGTAACACCTGTACTTATCAAATTGATAAGTATAGTCAGCCCGAAGACTTAGAGAAAAGCAATTATGAAGTTCAAGATGACTTTACTAAAATATTTCTATACATGTCAGAGTCTATAGAATTGTTTAAATTACATAGCTTAATATATTTTTTATCAATAAAACAGTTCATTCCATTAGTACCAAGGATTTATATATGGAATGGGCCCTTTAATTATACACTAAGATGATTTATATTTATATAAGGTGATTAACACCAACCCAATACTTTATATTTTTTATTGGCTAAAATAGATTTTCTTGGTTCGAATGACCAAATTAAAGTTTTTTTTCACTTAATTGAACTGCAAATAAATGTCTTTGCATTTATTTTACTCACTTTAATTTTAGCGCCGAGAAAATACTATCATAAATAAAGCAAATATCTCATCACTAACCTTGTTAGTTATTGTAAACCTAATACTGACTCTGATTCTTAACATAACTTTTAATAAATGTACTTTTTCGTTAATAGCATTCTCTATTATAGGCTGTACTTTATTATTATTACGATTTAAAAATCATTGACCTTTATAAAAGGAACTAATATAAGTACGTTGAATACATAAAATATACATCTATTACTGACAGTTAGTGCCAAGTATATTTATTATAATTATAATTATAACTATTATTAAATTCACGGATAGAACGACTCATAGATGATTTTAAACTACCAATTATGAGATATGTAAGCTATTGGATATGATTCTATACAAATAACAATTAAAACTTATTACTAGAACAGAGGCAGATTATATTATCATGGAGATCTACATTTACTTTTCATACTTTTCAACCGTCTAAAGATAAAACTTGATATACACACAATAGCTAAAGCTGAGACAGTAAAAAACAAGATAGTGTGTTATTACAAAGATACACACTATGAATAATGGAAATACATGCATATTGCCTATAGATGTTTCTGTTGATAGAAAGGCATTGATTCTTATCATCTCGAAGCTATCATTGGTGTTCATTATTCAAGACGTGGCTGATTTGAAAAGTAAAATTCTATTAAAACGCCTATTTTCTGATCATGCCCTCAATTCAAATGACAAGTATCCTTTTCCGTGAGTACATCTTGTCTATACAAAGACCTTCACAGCCTGTTCATAATATTTTTCAAGTAATAATAGCTAAAGTGACATGTGTCATTGGCCAATTACTTATTAATAGGTTTTGCTTATAAACAACTTGCTGCTGTAAATTATATATTTAGTTTCTGTCACCATAAAAAGAAGTCTTTCGATCATTGGCATAATGACTCCAAAAGTTGTGCTGTGGCTTCAGTATATAAAGTAGAAGTATATTTCCAACACAGCAATAGGTATTAGAGATTAAGGATCAAAGGCATTCGAGTGTGTAAATAACAATGGTGTCTTTTTGGACATGTCTTTAATCATAAATTACTTAATAACAAAAGATATACTTTGATAACATAGAATGTAGATTAGCACTACTCTCAAGTCTAATGAACTTATGCTTATCTCTCATGGACTTTAATATCAGAAATGTCTCACGTGATATGATTCCACTTAAATTTGGCAATAGATACTACTTCAATTAAGAAGCTAACCAAGAAATACCAATTCAAGTAATATATTTGGCAAAAGATATTATCCTTTGGTATAAACCAGTTTCAGATGACAAAGGTTTAAATCTTATCTTAAATTATTTTTCTAATATTTTTTTTACCGCAATTTTCTTGCCTTTCAGGTATAAAATAATGCACAAAGACACAAATCATAGAGCGGTATTTTATTTTATTTTGTCTTTTTATATATATTTATATATATATATATTCAAAATAGAATATCTATCTACTATGTACGCATACTCTGTATCAAGCTTTATTTACAATTAGATTGAGATTATTATTAAAATTTCGTATCTTGGTTTGATTCGTCTCAAAGTTCAATAAAATAAATAAGGGGTAAGGATTGAACAGGTACTAAGTATTAGTAAGAGGGAATAAAAAAGAGGGAATAAAAATATATACTAATAGTACATATTTGTCCATTAGGAATATTAGCCTGGATTTTGATAACACAATAGTGTATCTAAGAAATATCAAAGGTAGGACAAATGACATGCAACCATACACTATTTCCGGAAATTATCTATTCACTTTTTGAGAATAAAAAGCCATTTAAAAAAAGAATTGTTCATTTTTTGTATGGGCTCACAGCTAATCTTTTATTCAATAGTTTTAAACAGATTTCTATATAAATAAAAATGAACAGATAATCTCCGGAAATAGTGTATCTAAAAACTCCTGTACCAAAGAAAGCTACAAAGGATACACACACTTTCTTTCTTTAGCCATAAATGTAGCTCATTGACCAGTAAGAATGTGTTCTCATCTAGCAAATCCTTCTTACTTTGTCTGTCCATCCTCTATCCAAAGAATACAACCCACCGCATCACTATGTTTATCACTAACAAGTTTTATATTTTAACAAATAAAGAACCAGGAAAATGCTGTCCTGCTGAATAGTTTGTCTAATTTCATAGTGTTGAGTATATAGTGTGTATCTTATTGACGTGAAACTAAAAACTCAAAAAGATAATCTCTTAAGCATCACTGTCATCCTTTTGCCAAAGTCCATAGGGTTTGTTGGGAGTTGTTTGCCATAAACGAATGGTGCCATCCTCTGAAGCCAGCATGTTAGTACTTTGGAAACCACCCAGATGATTTCTGTTACCTGAGCCAGTTGCATAGATCTCCCCATCAGGACTGTAGCTGACAGTATGAATGGGTCCATGATGGCCTTTGTAAACCTCTATAAACACTATGAGAAAGAGAGTAATCTTCCAAAGACATCTTACCCAACTCATCACCATTCTCAAATCCATAAATGCGTGCCCAAAGATCCTCAGCACTACCAGCAACAAACTTTGTATGATCTGGATGGAGTGAGATGGAAGAGAGGTTCTTCTCAGTTTTGTAGGTCTTAATATCATCCGAGGATCTATTTGTGCCTATAAGCTTCACACTCCAAACGCCCTGCTTACCCATCCACTTTTAAGAAATTGGCAGTTTTACCAGCTGCCCATGTCACATATTGTTTATCATTTGATAGTGTCATTGTAGAGACAGGGCTTTCACAGTCAATTCTCGAGATTTCACGCATTGTACGCAGATCCCATCTCCTGATAGTTTTATCATCACTTGCGCTCATAATGACATTTCTCTTTTCATCCCACACCACTGCTTTAATAGCCCCTGTATGTCCCTCAATTTCAATAGGGCATGCCTCGGGACGGTAAAGATCAAACACTCTAAGTTTTTCTTCATTTCCACCTGTCACCACCTTTGTACCATCCATGCTAAAGTCAACAGCTCGTACAATATGTTGGTGGGGAAATGAGTGCAAGACGTCTCCTGTAAATGTGTCCCACACTTTGGCAGTGAAATCTGCTGATCCTGTCACAGCACGGTGGGCTTCATTTGTGAGACGGGCACTCCACACTGCACCCTTGTGGCCCTGGAAAGTACCAATCCAGTCACCCGTTATACCATCTCGAAGCATAGGACTACCATCTGATAAAGTAAATAGTGCGTTTTTGAAGGGTATTTACCTTTACAAGCAGAAATAAAATAACATTTCCCATCTGATGTGGTTGGTGAAAAGTGCAGGTCCACTACTGGACGTGTATGGCCCGAGCATGTCAAGGGAATCACTCTGTTGTTACTGGTTGTGGGTAGCATGACTGTCACTAATAGCAGGTATAGAATAACAAAACAAAACAAAGAAAAAAGAAAAAGTATTATTTACAAAGGGAATATATCGAGTGGCAATAATAAGGACAAAACAGAAGAGTGAAGATTCTTCAAGGCTTGTCTTTACACACGCTTACAGTGCGTAGAGGCAAAGGCAGACTCGCATTGACTAATGTGGACATCATGACTGTTATTAGAGCGTGTATTCACGTGATATAGACGCAGTTGTACAGACTTGCTCATGTTAAGAACAATGCGTCTTGTAAGTCATTGCTAGAATATCGACTCCATGGCAGAGAGCGAACAACAAGACAGCCTCATTAGAAACTTGGAAGCTAAAATCAACACGTTATTAGAGGATCCTCTTCTCGAGGATATTCACTCCAATGTTACTTTTGAAAGACTCGATACATTGATTGCTATTGAGAAGGGGCATGCTTACCATGTTCAAGTAGATCGCACGCCCCTTGATCCCATCAGTAAGCTAGAATGAATAAATACCGAGAATAGACAATAAGGTACTAAAATTAGATAGACATCATTGTCAGACAGTCTTCTACTGTCCAGCAAGTGAAGAAACTGATCCAACGCACTATTGCCCGCACAGAGCCCAAGACACAGCGTATTAGTTGGTAAGCTTTAGGCTTCCTCTAGATACCCAAAGGCTCACTATGCCAAGGAATTATATTTGGCGTTCTTACTGTCTACTATTTGAGGGTCAACGTTTAATTGATGAACATGCCGTCATGAGCCAGCTAGGGATAAAAGAGAATAGTATCTTGAAGTTCTCTCGACTTGGGCATGAAAAGGGCCAGCATCGAAAGGCTTGGCACTGGTACAGGCCATAAATGTCTAAAAAAAACATAGTACTATTGGTGTTTTTCTACATCTATATTACTACAACATGTACAATCCACTGTAAGGATAGACATTTCACTCAAGTAATAGGAGAAAATCCTGTTTTTGCCTCATGTAAGGGATTACAGTAATAAAGCAAACTAAAAGTAAAAAAAAAACATATTCTTTACAGCAAGCGCCTATGCGTGCCTCGCATGTGTAGTTCTACCTTATATTATGACATCACTCGAGTTGGTTAGTATTCAATAATACTGGCAGAGTTTAATTTATTTTACCCTTATTTTACCTTTATTTTCCTTGTTTATAAGTGCTGAAGTATTAATGCAGCAAACTATTCATAAAAACTAATATTACCATTTATTGATACCATTTTCCCACTTTATCTTAACTGACTCTTTTCTCTGCTGTTTTTTAGTGGGTATTCTCAATTATATATGTTCATAGTAATAAATAAACCCGTGGGTATCCAATCGTATCTCTCCTCGTGGTGATCAAGCATATTATTATTATCTACTAATGTAGTATAATTATTGTTATTATCCGGATCAATGGGTCTAATTTATTATTAGCTATTTTTCTATAGTTGTTATTACGATTTAATTTTGTATTTTAATAATCCGGTCTTGGCACAGTCTGGTCATTATGATTGAGCAATATTAGTCAAGTATTGGTTATGTACTTTTAAGGCAATTTCCAAGTAATAGTTTACTATGCCCTACCAATTCACAGACATATAAAGATCACCAGTGATTGATCGATTTAACTACAGCCGAACAATCTCATCCAGCACTTTCAAATGTCCTACTTGTAAACAGAAATAAGCCCAGAATGAAATGGGCATAAGTCTACTATTAAAACGCCTGATCACAGCGCTCCACACCAATTGGATATAAAAATAATGCTACTTTTTTTTTATATATTGTTGCTTCTGGGGTTAAAGTTTTCCAGTCAACATTCACCAGCTACGCCAAGCTTCTGAATATAAAGCCTTTCTTTTTAAATACTTTAGACCTATTTATCCAATGTGCAACAAATGATTTGTACTTTTATAGAATATATATAAATATATTTCATTACAAGTGTACACATGCCAATCCATAAACCTCATTTCCTATCTATAATAATATATTATATCGATATAAGGCGATTTACCTTGAAATAGTTTCAATTCTAGTATCTTGGAAGTGGGATAACTATAATCACTAGAGCGATTTATGCTTTTATAAAATTCCTCACTGATGATTCAAGAATTGCGATTGAATGAACTAATGGAGGAGGCGCAACACGGTGGATATGACAGACTGTAGTTAGAGTATTAGATAATGCAATGATAAAGATGTGTTCTGTGAAAATATATTAATTTAAAATAGCCTTCAAATAATGGCCTTGTTTATAACTGTAACTTTTGGTTACATTAGACTCTATTCATTTGTATGTTTGTGTGTTTGTGTGTGTGTTTTGTCTTTTTAATTGAAAAAAAAAAGTCAACTCCAAATATTACTTAATAAAGATTCCCGGCCAAGTGCGACTTATGACATGATAAGGATTTTTATATATTTATATATTTATATTCATAGATATAAAACCCATTAATGAAATCAATAATGCGCGTCTTCCATATTTCCTTTATAGGGTAGTGGGAGAGATAGTTCTCAGCAGTATACTTGTTATTATTAGTGTTTTAGTTAATTCGATGCAAAGTAGGAGTACAGTATGTGTCTAACCAAGACTTATCAGACAAAAGCTTGGCATTACTGAATATGGTCAATTTACTCATAAATAGTGCATTATTGAACCCCAGAAGTAGAATGGTTTCCATAGTAAGAGTGATATTCGACTCTGAGCAGTTGGCTTTTAAATAATAAAAGTTTGGTTGTAGGCTGCCTCTGTTTGTTCCTTGTCAAGTAAGTGCAAAGATCGGAAAAGTACTTTTCCGACCACAAGCTTATTTCTGTATTTATCACCCTTTCTTTCTCTTTCTCTTTTCCTTCTTCTCTTTTCTATACTTTGTTTATTATATCTCTGTTCATCTCATTTATGAACTTTCACTATGCCTAAGAAATCTACAGCCGATGATGATATTTTCAACCCCACCTTTAACACTCCTTGTACCTATCGCTTTATTCCCAGTACAGTAGATTATCTGGCAGAACAAAGGTGATAAGAGATGAAGAAAAATTCAACGAGATAACAGGCACTAAAACAACTCTTCAGAAATTATGAAATTATTTTGCGTCAACAGCCCCAGCGTGCCAAAATGAGCATTCTCAATGAACGAGGTAATAACAGAATCAGTGTGCGTTATTTTCTCGGTATTAACAAACATAACTTAAGATCGCCGTCCAATTGAACCCCCGCCCATTCTACAGCTCAACTGGCTTGACTGTTCTGAGGAGGAAACAAAGTAAGGTTTGAAACCGAGCTACAAAAGTAGCGATGCATATTTTTATATTTATTTCTTTTTATGTGCAATAGAAAATATCTTCAGAGTCCGTTTTACTTTATGGTAGTCAACCTTATGAAGGCTAACGATACGAATGAACCACTTGCCTCACACCAATACCTTTCTGGCTCGACTGTATCATCTCTCCACCGACTTCGGGATGTTGATAACACTGGTAACTATCTTAAAATAGCAATAACTATTTTGTGTGTTTTATTTATTCTTTTCCCAGATGGTGGTTTTTTTGTTTTTGGTGATCTAGCAGTAAAAAAAGAGGGTCACTACCGTCTTCACTTTAGCCTTTTTGAGATTATGGAGTAAGTAAGATTGTACTATGCGCCACTTATTTACACTTTATTAGTGGTATCTCCTACAACAGAAAAACAATTCTCTCAGACCCATTTACTGTCTACTTACCGAAACTATTCCTTGGATCCACAGAGGTCACATTCTTGTCTCGTACCTTTTCTGACCAAGGCGTTAAGATGCGTATACGAAAAGAACATAGAGTACAATCGTAAGTAAATAAGATGTACACAGTTAAATGTAGCTGTCATACTTACGCTTTTCACTTTTCTTCTTACTACTGTACCATAGTCGGAAACGCAAGGAAGAAGACATAGGATTTGACATGTCAATGTGTCCACCGAGAAAAGTCCAAGAACAAAATGGTCGCAAAAGAACTTCTTCCTGTACTACGGATGCCCATTTCGGAAAATGGCAATCTAATACAAGCATGTCAGTATGGCCCTTGGGTCAGTCCAAATCGGCCAAACTAGTGCCCCTCAAATCAGTACCCTCAACTCCATCTACTGCAAGAAGCGATAGAAAGTCACCCTACAAAGATCTTACTGGTAGATTTCGCTGTCCTAAGCCATCCAACAGGCTGCTTGAGAATAATGCAATGAACATTTGCTCCATGTCTGAGTTACCATCACCTGTATCAGGCACTCAGTCTATTGTATATGATGCACCCGACTATTCAACAACACAATGGATGCCTTCCAGCGACACAAAGACCCACATGTTCCACGGTATCGCATCTCCCTCCAGCCCACAACCCTCAAATGTTGATCAGGAACATGAACACTTCCAGTCTCACCCAACAGCCTCACCTACTCTCCCTTCCCCTACCCAGACATGTCTAGGACAACGCTTCTCACCAGCACCCTCCAATCACCAGACATCTTCTTCAGGCACTCACTTGGCCAACTACCATTTCTCTGATAAGCCTGTTCAATCATACCATAGCCCAGAGTCTTTCTTTTGTTCTTTACCTTCAAACCAAGCACCTACCACCGAAAACACACGGAATGATCGCCTGCCTCCGTTAAGCAGTATTATTCGTCATTGTAGCCCAACCCATCACTCAGATACATTGCATACACCACTACCACCCATCATGCCTTCAAACTCCACCCATCATGCCTTTGAACCTTCTTTTCCTCTTCCTCATCTCTTCTCTTCCTTTGCTCCCTATGAAAGGCAGCCCACACAAAAATCACCACCCGTACCCATGTTAACTATGCCCCTTGGTACCTTTGCCTAATATTATCTCTTTGTATCTTTCTGCTTGTTTTATTCTTCTATTTAGTAAGCCTTCCTTTTTTTTAATATCCTTTCTAATGCATGTACACTTTTGTTTTTGTTCTTATTTTACTCTTTTGTTTTTACTCTGTTTTTGTTTTTTTATGCACGTGAATATACATCGATTGTTTCCTTGTTGATTTTTTCGTAGTACAGTGTTAATATCATTTTAATTGAGGCTTCTAGAAGTGTGGGATAAATGCCTTTTCACTCTTGGTGGATAATAATCCTTCTATTAATGTCAATGACAAATATATTATTAGATACACTATCAGATACACTATTAGATACATTATCAGATACACTATTAGATACATTATCAGATACACTATTAGATACATTATCAGATACACTATTAGATACATTATCAGATACACTATTAGATACATTATCAGATACACTATTAGATACATTATCAGATACACTATTAATGACAATGACAAATGCATTATGATAGTCATCCAATAGATCAATAGAATTATGCACACATACACTTGCTGCTACTGCTATTTATATTAATGTTATGTGTTGCAAGTAGATCTTGGCCGAGAATTTTTCAACGTGTTAAATACACTGCCTTTGTGTCCGATTAATTAACAACTGCCTCTAGTTATCACTCATATTTCTTTTGTATGGCCAACTGAGTTACGGAATTCATAACTCATTTATATGATGAGACTTAGAACTCAACGATTGGACCCCTTGATCTCCGATAGCTCTGTTTAAGAGCCACATCTTCATTGCAGGTCGATATTTCTTCTTTTCATTCCTTAAGCTATTATTCTAGATATGGTGGACCTTATCGACAAGGTGAAAAATCAATACACCATATGGAAGCTCGAAAAATATACAAAGAGACGCTCATTTATACCTGAATACGACTCTAAAGGTAATTTCTCTTTAGACAAAGACAGTAGTGATGCTTATTCTTGTTTTACTGATATTTATGTTTATGTTGATATTGATAGATAAAGAGTATTATCGACAATATTACCAAGATGGAATCTACCACGACCCTACTACTACTGTCCCACCCAAACCACAATCGACCAACAGCAATCCCTCCCTGCGTGCTATACATCGGGCCCCATCTGTTCTTAGCCAAAGAGCTAGTACTCTGTTCCGCAAGTCCTCCACAAGTGCTCCTCGTTGCTCTGAGAATTATAATCAATCTGTACAGCGGTAAAATGTTATTTAATACCAATAATAATGACAATGTTAATGTTAATATTAAATGTATGTGTTTATTCACAAGACATTTCAATTGTAAAGGAAAAAGAAAAAAAAAGCCATTCAATTGTACAGTGTAGGGTTTATATCCTTATAGAAAGAGTGGGTGAATACAGTGACTACAATAGGATAATGTGTACTTTTAACCTACCTTTTAGTTTATGTTGAATGGGATGCATAAGATAGCTACACTTATCATCTATTGTGGGTTGATGTTTCTATAGCATCTCTGGAGGATAGAAGCAATACTTTGCTCTCCATGATGCATTTATAAATGAAGAGTAAGAGCAATGCCTATGGTATTCATTAAGGAACACCACTTCTAATTAAGGCATACTACTTTTAATGTGTGTTTGACTGAAAAGGCATTTGTATCATGTGAATTCATTGTTTCTTGGCATTGTCCTGGAGGTAGTGCAGTGGACTAGGAACTGAGCAGAGGATCCCATCCCAAGTACAGAGCATACAATACAGAGCAGTCAGCTATGTCTTTACACCCTAGACAAGAGGATTCTATGCTCTTAGTGAAAAAAGGGCAGAGTGCTTCTTCAAGCACCATTCCTACACTTGTGGCTCACTTTTCCCTTTTCTTTTCTTCATTTTTGCACTTATTGTTTATCCTCTTTTGGCAGTGTCTTTTTATATTTATAATAATACAGTTTCATTAGTCAATAAAAAAACATCATCTTCAGACAGACATAATTCCATTCCTAATAGTGTGGTTACCATGGCTACTGTGACTACTGTGACTATTGTGGTTACCGTGGTTACTATGAACAAGAGAAAGACAAAAGGCGTAAAAAAGGACTTATTTTCAGGCTGCTTTCTGACTGAAAATAGACGTGCTTGGAGGATTCAAAGTCACTGTCCTGTTATTATGATATTCCCATTTTCCCTTCCCGCTCTTCTTTTCCTACTTACTTTTTGTCATGGCTGCCACTTCTGCATCTCAGTCTGTACTGAGTCGCTTTATCAACTCGCCTGCAGGCCCAAAGACAATTCACTTTTGGGCGCCTGCTACCAAATGGGTGAGTCAATGGACAGGTGTTTTCTTTTCTTTTCTTTTTATGCCGTAAAGGGTTTCCTTCCTTCCTTCCTTCAACATCCACCCACGGATATCGATTAATGTATAGCCTAGGCTCTTGTTCTTGCTGGTATTGGAGACCTTAACCGCCCAGCCGAAAAGTTGAGTTTGACTCAGAATTTATGTAAGGAACTTGGTGTCTATTTACAAGGCAGACCTCAACAGCTCATCTCATCTCAAACAACTATCTTTTCTTCTAAAGCCCTTCTTGCCACGGGTATTATTTGGAGCCGTTACTCTACAGTCATCATTCCAAAGAACTGGACTCTTTGTACAGTCAACGTGTTTGTTGCTGCCACTGGATTCACACAAGTGGCCCGTATTCTTAAGTAAGTGCTCTCCAAACACCATGAAACTTATTCTTTAGCTACCGCCAATCGGATGAGTACAAGGAGAAAGTAGCAGCAGGCCTTGCTTAAGATAGTCTACGTATAAAAAAGAAGAAGAAAAAGAAATGTCTATGCATAAACTTGCATGGGTGGATAATGGTTTTTTTTCTTCTTCTGTTCGCCACGGATATAACTGGGAAGAAGTGCTGGGAAATAGGCCAGCCTATAATATTAGTGGAAAGAAAGAAAGAAAGAGCAGGTGTTGGGTGTATTTGTGGGTTGGGTGTTGGGTGTTGATGAAGTCTTGTCATTTATAACAAGGCTCAGGTGTGGATTGTCTGATACTGAAATGATAGCCATACTCTACTAAGAAATGGTCACTTTAGCTTCATCTTCCTGATTCACTACTGCTGGTTCTAGTTTACTACATGGTTCTATGAATTCACGTGAGCAGAAGAATAGAAAAAGCAGCACTATTTGTTCAATGGACACTCCCTATTGGTTTATAAGTGAATTTCATCAGACAGTATCATTTATTGAAGATGTCCATTCTCCATCATTGTATTTTAATAGAGAGTATTTAATATGGTGTATAGAATAAGTAATCAATAGAGCCAAGAATTCTTTACCCATCTTTAGCCATCTTCAGCACAGTTGGCATTTCACAATGAACTATTTGATTGGTTGGAATGTCAGTATGATGTCTTGATAATGATGGGGTTACTCCTATTTTTTTTTAATTGTTGGTAGTTTCTTTATTATGTACAGTTCAGAGTATTATCATTCCTCCTAAATGAAGGCTCAATGGATACTATTGGGGTGAATATGTATAGAATAAATAATAATAATAATTGTTCGAGTACTAAAGACTAACCCATTTACCAAGAAATAGTCAAAAATAAAATCAACCTACTAACATCCCACTCTTCATAAGTCAGATATTTCTTTTACTAAAAAGTGATCCTATCTAAAGTAGTTATTTACACAACAGCACAGTAATACTAATAATACTGGTTTGACACTATTCATCAATAACACCGAGTCATTGTCAATCGAAGAATCCTGTCTTCTGTTATCTTGCAATAGATATAGTTAACATTCAAGTGCATTTTTACTGTAGTGATCTAGAGTGAAGAAATGTATGTTTTCTTTTTTCTCTGTGCAGTCTTGCTTATTTTCCGATAAAAATAGATATTATATACGCAATATACAGTAACTAAGGTGACATTGGTCAAGTCATAAAATGGACATTCACAGCAAAGATAGAGAGGAAAGAATCTAACCAAAAGATGATAGCTACACCATGCTCCTGTTTTCATATACCAAAGCATTGGTCCAGATATGTCAACATTGTACTAGTGTAGTGAGAGACAGGCCCCATTACTTTGTGAGTAAAATGAAGCAAAACTGTACTATGATACTTATTCTCAAGGTTCACATCTTTAGTAGGTCTATTGCCCTATTTTATTCTGAAATGGTTTAATGAAAAGATTAACATAAAAAAGGACTTCAGGCCCATTTTCTCACTATCAAATGTATGAAATATTGCCCGGTTATTCTATATGAATACATTCAGATTGCACCTTCTCATTTCAGAAAAACAAACATACAGTTGAACTTTAAACTATTTTCTTGTCGGTGTGATACATCACTTGTACTCAACGCTGTCTATCTATTTCTTCCTAATAAAACACAAGGCTCTAACAAGCCATTAATAAATCTTATTTTTCTTACCTTTTAGTATAGTCATTATCTAATCATCATGCAGCCATTGATATGCCTTTGTAAGCATAGAACATCCAATTTTTTTTAATAATCTTAGCCCGGGTTTTCAACACTACACAATGGATCCGGATTTAGTTTTGAAAACAAAAACAAAAACAAAAACAAAAAACAAAAAAAAACCAATAGATTGGTTTTTCCAAGCGATTTGCGTATCTGTTTTATTTATTTATTTTACGTCCCGAGATTATATTTCTGCGTATAATATTAAGTCAATAAAAAAAACTCTACAATCCTGTTGTTTTTATTTTTTACCAATGATTTGATTTGATTTGATTTGATTTGATTTATAATAAGAGTTACTAAAGTGTTGGCTCAATGGCTAAGCATCTATCGAAAAATATTGGGAAAAGGCAGGGAGTTGTAAGGTTTTTCTTCATATTATACACAAATCTGGACATTCAATACGTAAAAATAAAAGTCTAGCATGCAGAAATATAATTTCGGGACGTAAAATAAATAAATAAAACAGATACGCAAATCACTTGGAGAAACCAATATACTGTTTATCAAGTAGATAAATAGGTAGGTGGGTAGATGAGTGCAGTATGACTTTTAATCTTGTGTGATGATTCTTGGTTCTAGCACTAAAAATGACAAAAACTGATGATTTTAACAAACAGTAGAATTAATAAGCAGATAACTACTGCAATCTACAAACAGTTGGCTATTCTCTACAAAAAGTATAACCGAGTCCAAGAAAGAGAGAATTGAAATTCATCTATACCTAAACGATAATAGTGCTTACACACCAAGAGAATGATCTGACTTTTATATAAATATATATAAAATACTTGTTTGAGCAACAGCTATAATAATACTTTTATTTCTTTTTATGTAGCAGCAATTACACAGGTAAAATCAATAGCTTGTTTTTAAAAAAAGACATAAACTGCATTACTATTCCATGGATGAATTATCTCCTGAAATAGGGAAACTTTTCTTTAAAGAAAAAAAGAACGGTAAATAGAAAAATTACAGAAATGTATTACAAGCATATGATTGGCTAATAGTACCTATCATTTTTAGCTACGATGACCAAAAGACAATAATATTAGGAAGATCTTAGATTGCATATGTCTTTGTATAGACAAGATATACTCACGGAAAAGGATACTTGTCATTTGAATTGAGGGCATGATCAGAAAATAGGCGTTTTAATAGAATTTTACTTTTCAAATCAGCCACGTCTTGAATAATGAGCACCAATGATAGCTTCGAGATGATAAGAATCAATGCCTTTCTATCAACAGAAACATCTATAGGCAATATGCATGTATTTCCATTATTCATAGTGTGTATCTTTGTAATAACATACTATCTTGTTTTTTACTGTCTCAGCTTTAGCTATTGTGTGTATATCAAGTTTTATCTTTAGACGGTTGAAAAGTATGAAAAGTAAATGTAGATCTCCATGATAATATAATCTGCCTCTGTTCTAGTAATAAGTTTTAATTGTTATTTGTATAGAATCATATCCAATAGCTTACATATCTCATAATTGGTAGTTTAAAATCATCTAATATAAAATCAATTGTCTATCTATCTATTATAAATAGAATATCCATAACAGTAGATATTCTTGAGGAATAAGGTCTCTTTCCTTTCTTTCAATCACTGTATATCAAAGAAAGAAATATTAACACAAAAGTACATTGATAGTAAATTATACAAAGAGTCTAAGTCAACATCAGATCCACACTCACCCACTCACTAAACTAGTGGATTAGTTGCCTTTTATACTCATAATAATTTCTTCAGTAGTAAAGTTAAATCAGTAGATGCAAAAATACCTTTATTATATTACTACCAATATTCAATTAGACCAGGCTGATGCTTAACTTGTGTATTTTATTAAATAGAATGTGTTTTAACCATGTTTAACCTAATTATACATCAAGGAAGAGGTTATTTCCTTTTATACCAGGTTTCTCCCGGTGGATAGAAAGGGAGATAAGCAAATCAACTTTTCTATTAAAGATATTATCCTTTATTCTTTTGTGTTTATTTTTTTCAAACATGATAAAGTCAGATATAAGAATATCCTATAAAAACTACAGCAAGACTTTGTTAATGCTGAATCAAAGAAAATTCATTCCTATATTCAAGTCAAGAACCGCTCTACTAGGATGACTTGAGTTCAGGATGACTAATGAACTATTTTATCAGTAGCATATACTTGATCTGTTCTCCCGGACAATCCTATTTCCATTTGGGATTTAAATTTTTACATTGCATTTCTGGTACTGCGTAATGCCCATCAAAGCGCAGAAAGCACAGATCAAAGCAGTGTAATGTATATTTCTAATGTCCGACAGTTTCATCCCTTTCTCTGATGAATAGAATAACCGTTCTATCGTGTTATTAGTTTAACAGACACAAATATACTCCAGATTGTATTCAAGTTGAATGTTAAGCATTTATTAACGGGAAAAATAAACCTATTTTTGGGTTTGTGAGTGATATCACATGTGTTTCATGAACATTGATTTTGAGATGTAAAACTAATTTAATGTGGTGGACATACCTAAAGATTTTTGGAATATAAAAGTAGATACACGGACAATAAGATAACACTACTTCTATAATTGGCTGTTGTGTTTTTAAAAAGGTATTTTCATAAAGTATTGGTGCATTTTTGGGGAAATAAAATAGAGTATAGAAATGTAGTATGGTTCAAAAAAGACTTATGTGTATCTTGGTTTAGTGCAGCGATAACTACACCGGATTCTTTTTTTTTTTTATGTTTTGGTGGATTGGCTATTAATAGTTAGATGTTTGTCTGATTGTTATTGATTAATAAAGATCAAAGGCTTCATTCTACGAAATGAGACTAAGCTATTGACATTCTGGTTTTCCACAGCAGGAGTATCTTCATTTGAATATTAGTTATGCAACACTGGGGGCGACTCTGGCTCTCTCCTCGAGGTATATTACAAACCTTTCATAATTGACTATTGAAGATGTATGTCCTGACAGAGATAACCCGGTTTCCATTTAATACCAGTGATTGAGCTTCTCACTGCTATCATCTTTAGAGCAGGTTCCACGAAGAAAATAAAATAAAGACGAGTTGACCTTTTCTTTTTATACTATTTCTGTTTTATAATTGGTTTTCACATGCCATTCATTCAATCCATGATTTGAAAACCAAGAAGTTGTGCTAAAGCATAATGTTTGTATTTTTATCAATGAAAACTGTGAATCCCATGGGTTTTCTATGCACATATAAAGTCCCATACAATGAGTGAGTGGACAGAATTTATTTTCTATTTCATTTTGAGAAATAAAGGTATATCTATCAGTCAAAGATGTTCATAATAAAAGGTTCATAGAATAATACAGGATTTGTAATTGTTGTTCTTTAATTGATTGCCTACATTCTTATTATAAAAATATTACTCAGTACTGTGTAGAAAAGCCTTTATCTTTTAATCACGCTAGTCCCTTTATCATTGCCCATAACTGTCAAACAGGATTCTTCAGACCAAATAACCTTGTTTTTACATCATTCATATTTCTCAAATAATATGCAATTATTTGTATAGGGTTTCTGCGAATAGACAAAAGTATTTCCAGTTTTGAAGTAAATGACACATTTTCAGGTTTTCCTGTATGTATTTTGAGTTGAATTGTGCCTTTTCTATATATATACAATAGAACGATCCTACCCACTGTGCTTTTTGGGATGTCAAGATCGCCAGAAATCTCTTGATAAGTAGCATGTCTTTTCCATTATCCTATGATTTGACTTCTAATAAACATAGTATGATCTCTTCTTCTGTTAGGACTCTCTTCATGTTCTTGGTTAAGAGTTGGATGATTCTCATTGCTTGGAATCATTGTTTGAATAAATTGTAAAATAAAAATAGATTGATTTGCTGTCCACTCATTTATTGCATGGGACTATATACCTCACCAGAATGAGAATATTTTTTATTCTTTGGTCTTATTATTTTGTTATTTCTTACACTGCACATACAACTTGATACTTAAGTACTCATTGAGATGAGCATAAATGATCAAGGTAATGTGCTATTATTAACAAAGAGAAACAATAGAGAGAAGCTGTAGACACCATCAAAGACTATTCTAGTGATAAAAAGGTAAGCATTGTCTTCATCTCGGCTTAAGCTCATTGTATTCCACAATACACTCTTTTGTTATGAATGAATAAAGACTCCTTTCAAGTCAGTCTTAAGTAGTCTTCTATACTATCTATACTGTCTAGGATATGCTCCTGAGCATATTTATCTATTTCCCAAGAATAAAGCATAAGGATTTTAGGGTGTAGATTTTATTGCTATGAGGGAATGTACTTAGGTAGTAGCTATAGTAATTGAATAGTAATTGAATAGTAATTGAATAGTATTAGCTATAGTATTATAATAAATAATACTATTTATTAATACTATATTTTTAATTATTGTTGTGATGTCACTATCCATAAAAAGAAAGTGACATCTTTAGTGAAGCCAACTGGAAATAGAAAGATGAACAGTTAAAGTCAAACAGACTAAAAGATAGCTTGTCTTTAATATGTAATTATTATATCATATTTATCAGAAGTATTAATTAGAAACATTATAAAGGAATTATTGAATTAAATCAATAAAGAACAGAGTTCTACTACACGTTTAACTGTCCGGATTTCCTTTGATACCTAAGATCAAAGACGACAGATAATATAGTTTGATATTGAGTTATCCTACAAAAGGAAATAATAATTTGGATATTCATAAACCCTTTGATTTTAAACACAGTTCCATAGAAGGGTATTTTTTACATTCTTTAAATGGAATGCATGTTACCTCGAAAGCCAGAAAAATCTTTAGGTGTATAGTATTCACAATGTGTTTCTATAGCAACACCTGAATTCTATTTTGAATAGTACAAGTGAATATGCTTTCTCTCTCTTTCCTATGGATAAGATTGCCTTGAGTTTTTCTTTGTGTTTAATCATTGATGTTTTTAGAAAACCCAGAAAAATATATGTGTGTTTTGTTTGAATTAAAAGGGATATATTTTTACAAAGTTACATAGTATGGATTTTGGGTCTACTAATATACATATCTTTTTAAGCTATAGGGATCTAAGTTATACGATAATATCTCAGTAAATTCAGAGATCGATTCTCCTCTCTTGTCCTATTTATGTTTCAGGAGAGGGAAAAACCCTCTTATTTACAACAGTATGAATACTGTAACATGTCTAGTGTACATACTATAGAATGGATCTCAACTGGGGGTTTTATTAGAATGGCTATCTTATTCAATGAATTCCAAGCACCTCTCTGTTGCCTGGAGTCTATTGGACAGTATATTCCACTCTAATAGCCACAAACTCTTCTTTACCCATGTATCACTGCAGAGGACTCGTCTTGGAGTAGAATAAAAAAGAACAGCCTTACTCCACACACACACACACTCTCTCTCTTCTCTCATAAGCCACTGTCTCTAGGATAGGAGTTTGAATATCAATAAAAGAAACAGATCCATCAAAAACAAACCCTCTTTTCTACTCTCTCACTATGCCTCGTTCTGCCTGGAAAGGACCCTTTTTTACCTCATTTCCTGGTCTTAGACAGGCCATTCAGAATGGAACACCCATTGCCACTCAAGGTACACAGAAACAAGACGGGGAGTTTTCTTTTCTAAATATACCCTCTTCTTTCTATTCCACCCATTTCCTTCTGTTTTAGCCCGTAGCTGTACTATTCTGCCTTCTTTTGTAGGACTAAAGTTCCTAGTCCACAACGGAAAAGATTACATGCCTGTCCATGTCACTGAAGAGATGATTGGACATAAATTAGGAGAATTCTCGTTCACTCGTAAACGCTTCTCCTATCGATTCACAAAAGCAAAGTAAAAATACAAATACAAATACAAATACAAAAAAACAAAAACAAAAAGCAGATATATATATATATATGTATATATATATAAAAGACGTATTTCTCTTTCAATAAGCCAAGCAGGCAGACAGTCAGTGTGTCCGTGTGATGATGGGAGTGGAAGGACACAGCATGGCATTGTACTTTGCAGTCACAGGAACACAATAAAGTATCAGAGAGTAAACGATGAAATAGGATTTCCCCCTCCCTCTTTAGAAATTAATCTACTTGATGCAAACAAGAACAAGAAAACAAGGAGACATGCAAAATACACTACAGTCCAATAAAGAAGAAGAAGAAGAAAAGAGATTAATAATATACATGAAGAACACCAAACGATATGTTGATCATCATTCCTGCCACAATGCCTATCAACAGCCAACAAGAACAGTGAGTTTTCATTCTTCAGTCGACCCAATCCACCTACCCATCTGATGTCTTCTCGAGAACACAGACTCGCGGAACCAGAACAGACAGAGAATGCCAAGGAAGAATCCGAGCATCAGTCCCCACACCATCTCCTTATAGGTGCCCTGGAGTGTACCATCAGGGAGAGTGTCTCCTGTAGTGTCCATCCACTGGTCCTCTAGATGCCTTGCTTCTTCATTGTCTAAGGCACTGTGTGTCATTAGTGTGCTCAGTGGTGCAGTGTTGGTTTAGTAGAGACAATGTTACCTCCTTGGGGAGATATGCCATGGAGGCGGTGGAACTGTAGGCGGATATTCTGTATGTCGTCCTCAGTAAATCCACTTTCTCGAAGGCGATCGAATCCACTTGCAGGTGCAGTGGGAGGCTACAATACAATAGAGTCCAATAGAGTACAGTGACATTGATAATAGAATAAGGTGGCTGTGGGTAGTCTGTCTATCTGTTAGAAATGTCACCTACATTCTTCACACTGGGCACCTGAGGCACATAGTCAGAAAGAGAACAGTGGATAATCACAGGAAGTGCAGCTAGTTTGGCCTTGGTGCCATCATGGAGCATTTTGCCCAGTCCATAATGGGAGAGAGGAAAAGTGTCCTCTAGAATACGACCGCTGTGTATAAGGCGTATGTACTTTCCACTGACATGAGGAGACATGTCGCTTATCTATGCGCGTTGAGTGGCACTGCGACTGTTGCGTGCTTACTTTTTGCTTTACAGTGGCAATAGTGTCTAGTGGAGAAACAGAGACTATAAGGTCTTGTCTGTCTGACCACCGAACGTGCAAGTCAATAGTCTCATAATACTCGGTATCGCCCATTCTAAGTGAGTGTATTTCAATAGATGTTTAGGTCAACAGTCATGGAGGGGAGTGAAATGAGGGAGTTTGTCAGTGAAGAGTCCATCCTTGCCTTAGTTTCTCGAGCGAATGACGCACAAGGAGAGAGAACTCCGCACGGGACAAGAGAAGAATGGCAGAGGGGCCAAGGGTCAAAGTAAGAAAAGGCAGTCCTACCCAAGAGATTCGGCTTCTGTGTTATATTTTACTAGACATTATAGTGTTTAGTAATGAAAAAACTCAATAAGACACACTTTATTATCACTTTTTAGATGGTTTCCGTCAGTGAGTCAACCGAGGCTTCAGTGATCATTGGGGAAGGAGAAGGATAAACAAGAAGGCTTGGATCTTTTCTTAGTTCTAGGTGTATCTTTCTGTTCTCTTTTGTTCGATCTACAAAAGCACTATGAGAGGGTACCATTTTCCCTTGGAGACATTAGACTATGTCGAAAGTTCAATGTAGCAGCTAGATCACAATTCCCAAAGCCTCAATGTCTTGTCCATATAATATTGGTTTGAACACCTATTTGAAGGGAGAAATATGAGTCTTTTATATAAATAATTAAGAAGAAATGACATTTAACTTGGAGTATTTTTGTTCGTTGGTATGGCCTGGGGTTCTTGACATGTTTAAATGTCTTTAGAGGTGAGAACTTGCACTCAGGACACAGGTTCGATGTTTTGAATTCATTATACAGTTCAAAGTATTTTTATTTTTGGGTGTGGTTTGCTATTCGCGCATTGGGCATGTTAGCCACCCTATGAGAACTTTTGAACAATTAAGATATACATATAAAAACTTTCAAATACAAAAGTGGAAAGAATAAATGCAAGGAAAAAAGAAACAGAAGATATGAGTATATAAAACCTCGAAATGAGGGAAAAAATGAAGAGAAATATGAGAAATGAGAGAAAATGACAATGCAGACATAGACATTAGTTTGAGCCTAATCCCACAGGCTCTCAATAGACAAATCTTTGGTCTATTTACAAGTCTTGTTGGGTGTGTTGATTGTCTCCCTCGACTCCTTCCATGGCTGAGTCAGACCCAAATGCCTGGAGGGCTTCTTTTTCAAGGGTGGCGGGAGGGCTGGTGACTGTGGCCTTGGCCTTGAGGTCTGCCAAGAGCTTCTCAAAGGCAATGGAGGATAGACGGGGTGTGGCAATGCTTGAGCCAAAGTGGCGAGCAATGCTGTACCCTAAATGAATGGGGGCACGAAGACAGGTGTTGGACACTCGTTGCTCAAAGAGTTTTTGGGCCATTACAGCCTTGGTGCTATCTGACTCCTGCTGGAGCTTAGGGTCTGCAATCACCGTTGCAGCTACTGGATCAAAGCTTGCCTGTGGCTTGATCTTTGATTTCTCGAGTTTCTCCTCGAGTTCTTGCTTGAAGCTACCGTGTACAAGCAGTGCAATTGTGCCCCTTGCTGGGAAGTGGATGTCTATGATCCGTGACTGTTGGATCTTCAGTGATCCCAACATCTTGCGGATCTGGCCATACTTGAGGTAGCGGCGACAGGGCAAGTATACAAAGTCGTATACTGAGGGCCCAGTAGGCTCTTGTAAGGCCCGAACTGTTTGTGCTCTAAGCACTGCTCTGGCCTTTGCTGTCTTCTTTGGTGGGGAGGCGTTCTTTTTAGCCATGTTGGCATAAGTGACAGTAGCCTTTTCTATGGCATCTGTGGGTTTCACTGTGGGGATGGGTGTGGGAGTAGGGGCGGGAGGTGATTTGGGTGCATTATCTGCACTCTTGGCATTGATCTGAGCTTGGAGAGATGTAATAAGGTCATCCTTGACCTTGACTTTGTGAATTCATTATACAGTTCAAAGTGTTTTTTTATTTGTGGGTGTTGATTGCTATTCGCGCATTGGGCATGTTAGCCACCCTATGAGAACTTTTGGAAAAAAATAAGAATAAACAAATAAACACTTCAAATACGAAAGTGAAAAAAAGAATGCAAATGAATGGGAAACAGAGAGAAAAGAGAATATAGAACCTCAATGAGGGAAAAATGATGAAAAATGAGAAATGATGGTAAAATGAGAATTATGAATAGACATCCAAAAGGCCATAAAGTCAGCAAGGAAACCAGGACACCAAAAAGATAACCGTCATCCTGTGGCGATTCGAAATCCAACGAGGGATACTTAGAGCAACTCGGACAATCCTGAGGACACAAATACAGCAACTACACTAGCAGCTTCTGGCTTTGCTAAACGGGTTAAGAATGGGTGGTAGAGGAGAGATCGGAGGAGGTGAGGATACAGCGTCTGTTGCTGCAGGAGTCTTTGCACTCTATGGCGGCGTTGGCGTTCCCGCTCAACACACCCATCAGCAGCCTCAATGAGCAGGCTACCAGCTGATGGCTCTACCTTAAAGTCTCGAGTAGACGTGGCTCGATCAATGGCTTGCAGCAGTATTAAAAAACTGGGCCAAAGGTCTCGCCATTTAACAAAAGACTTAACCGTGCGTGGCAGAAGATTTAGACAATAGTCAATTGGATGAATGTCTTGTGGTGGTGCAGGAACTAGGAAGAACAAGAACGTGGAGCGTTCATGGTCAACGAATGTGCAAGTGAGAAAGTGGTCCCGATTGGCAGATGGGTGGCCACATTGGCAAGGAGCTGAAGGTGTTGGTGGTAACCAAGCAATCCTCCATTTTAGTAGACGATGTCTTTCTTTGCGCGTGCACGGTAGTAGAAGAATTGGATCCCAAACAGGTCTACATAGTCCACGGGCTACCGTCACCAGCGGATTCTTGCCACGTACTAGACTAGTAATTTCACTTTGAAGACGTTCAAGATAAGCTACTTTTAATGGATATTTAGGAGGGTTGTGAGCCCGTCCTAGCTCTATCATACAGTGTCACGACAAAAATCTAAAATATTTTTTACATTCCGATATGATTCTTGTTTATGGAAATACTCATTCTTTGTCATAAAAACACACATTAAACACACAGTAGAGACTTGAAAATTGGATAAAGTATAAAGAAGGTCATCAAGATAATATATACAGATTTATTAGGTGGAAACCCTTAGTATTTGGTGTTTCCACCCTTGGCCTTAATAACAGCCCTACATCTCCGATGCATGCTGTCGATGAGGGCGTTGGTGATAGTCTTGGGTATTTTTTCCCACTCTTGCACCAGGAGAGCCTTCAGATCCTGGAGGGTGCTCCTTGGGGTCATCTTCTTTCTGACTGCTCTGTCGAGCTCCTCCCAAAGATGCTCAATTGGGTTCAGGTCAGGGCTTTGAGAAGGCCACCCCTCCATAGTGACTATGCCCTCTCATCCTTCCATTTCCTAGTCTCCTTACTAGTATGGCAACTGGCATTGTCCTCTTGAAGAACATAGCCTACCACTGGATCCAATGCCTTAAGACGAGCCAGCTCGGGGCAATAGGCCGTTTCTAAAATACTGGTGTATTTGGCACTATTGATAGACCCCTCCACCACAGCAAGTCTACCAACACCTTCACCAGAAAAGGAACCCCACACCATCACCCCACCACTACCAAACTTCATGATAGGCTTTACATTCTTTGGGAGCAGTCCCTCCTTTTTCTACGCACTACTCTGTTGCAGTGGTTGTTGCTCATTAGCTGGTACTTGGACTCATCGGACCAGATGACTGCCTTCCAGTCTTCCTCAGTCTAATGGAAGTGGGCCTTAGCCTAAGCAAGCCTCAACTTCTTGTTTTTATTGTTAAGAGAAAGTTTCTTAATAACATTGTAGAAGACAGGCCAATCTTCTTCATCATTCTTTCAAAAGTCCTCATGGACACTTTGGTGGCCATTCCCTGGTGGAGCTCCTTCATGCTCTGGAAAGGGTCCCTTGCCACCTCGAGAGAAACCTCCCTCTTGTCTCTCTCCTTCAAGACAAGCTTGCGTCCAGAGCTCTTGCCTGCCTTGAAACAGCCAGTTTCCTTGTACTTCTTCATGATGAGGCTGACAGCGGGCTGACTGACGCCAAACATAGCTACAATGTCTGTCTGTCTGTCTGGTGCCATTTACAGTGGCCTCGTGAACGATGAGTCTGCGAGTGAAATCATCGATATTTCTCTTTCTGTTTCTAAGAGGCTTGGTGGTTTGTTCGGTGGTGTTAGACATGATAAATATGATAGCGGAAAAAGAAATGAGGAATGTGTAAAAAAAAAGTTTTCTTTTTTTTTTTTTAGCAAAATTAGAGTCGGAAAATGAAAAATATTTTAGATTTTTGTCGTGACACTGTATAATGAATTCGCTCTTTCGCGTAATAAATATTACCCCAAAGAGTTATAATAAAATCTACAGCAAACATTACAATCACCCATCCGTCAACACCAACACCCCCCGCCACCTATATCACACTGGATCCATTAACCACGGACCCCACCTCAGCACCACCCGCCAAACCCTTCGAGTTTGGCCTTACCGACGTCCCCACCACCTACGACGTCCCTAAAAGCAGAAAAGAAAAACTGCTTGCCAAACGCACCCGAGCAAGAACCAACGAGGAGAACAAAATGTCCGAGGTGGAAAAGGCCGACACCCACGCCCAACAAATGCTGCAGATGATGGCGGCAATCCAAAAACAGATGGAGATCTTTGGACTCCGTATCCAGGAATTGGAGGCCCAATTGAAGGCCAAGGATGCAATGATTGCATCCCTCCAGGCTCAGGCCACTACCAGCACCACCAACACCACCACCACTGCCACCCCTGCCACCCCTGCCAAGCAGGACAACTCGACTGCTGCTTCAAAGCATGCCCCAACCTCCACACCCACACCCACACCCACCACCTACGCCAGCATGGCAAAGAAGAACCTCCAGGCCAAGAAGCCTACAAAGGCCAAAGCAGTGCTTAAGGCACAAGCAGTACGTGCCTTGCAGGAGCCCACTGGACCCTCAGTGTACGAATTCGTATACGTCCCTTGCCGCCGATACCTTAAGTACGGCCAGGTCCGCAAGATGTTGGGATCGTTGAAGATCCAACAGTCACGGATCATTGACATCCACTTCCCGGCAAGGGGAACAGTTGCGCTGCTGGTCCACAGCAGCTACAAGAAGGAACTCGAGGAGCACCTCGAGAAGCTTAAGATCAGTCCAGTGAAGGACTTCAACCCTGTGTCCGCTGCAGTCATTGCAGACCCAAAGCTCCAAGGGGAAACCAACAGTACCAAGGCTGCAAAGGCCCAGGAACTCTTTGACCAGAGAGTGTCAAACACCTGTCTTCGTTCCCCCACCCACTTAGGGTACAGCATTGCTCGCCACTTTGGCTCTGGTAATGCCACTCCCCGCCTCTCTGCCACTGCCTTTGAGAAGCTCTTGGCGGATCTCAAGGCCAAGACCCCAGTTGCCAGCCGCCCCGCCACCCTTGAAGAAGAGGCCATCCAGGCATTTGGATCAGGCTCAGCTATGGAAGAAGATGAGGGAGACGCCCAAAACATCCACCGAGAAGAATTATGAATAGACTGAAGATTGGTCTATTGAATGCTTGTGGAATCAGGCCCAAACTGGTGAACGTTCTGAATGTGTGTGTGCAGAATGATATTGATATACTTTTAGTGACAGAGACTTTCCTGACCAAAGACATGCAAATGTTGAGGTGCCCCTGGATACAAATACACAACTATGCTACAGCCCATGGTGATGCTGGACGAGGTTTTGATGGAGTTTCGTTCTTTATTCGTCCTGACTTTCCTTACCATGTACATTCCTTACCAATTACTAATCCTTTTGTGGTCTCCTGTAGGATTGGCCCATATACACTCCATGGTCTGTACCTACCTCCGAGGCTGTCGTCTAGTGAGGCTGCGGAAAGGTTGAATTCACTACCCATAGACGACTTCACACTCGTCCTTGGTGACCTGAATACACGTTTAGGCCGCCTGACTGGAGATCATGGCATAAACGACAGACATGTGGAATTTGAAGACTGGATCTGCCGTCAGGATCTAACCTTGTGGAACTCAGAGTTGGCATTTGGCTTGCCTACATATGAGCGAATTCTAGCAGATGGTCGTCGGTTTGCTAGCATTATTGACCTGTTCCTGTCAAGAAGCTACAACTTCTCCGAAGTGTGCTTGCACATTAGGGACGATCTGACGTTAGGTTCAGACCACCACTTGTGTGAGCTGTCCTTTCAGCCGGTGCTCATGCCACCGCTCATGACAGAAACAGCTGTCCGTCGCCTCTGGAGACTGCAACGTTTAAACAAACAAACAGTCTGTGACCAGTACAAGCGATGTTTTGCAGAGAACACAGGTGAACTGCAAAGAGAGATCCAAAAAATGTTGGAAGACAAAACCCCGTTGTGCTCTGTTAAGATGGAGGACTTTGCTGAGAGACTCAATGAGTCAATCTACAAGGCCCTGGATGATAGCGTAGGGCGCGCACAATCCCATCCAAAAGCTTGGAAAAGCTACTGGAATGCTGATCTACAACAGTTAGCTGACCGTCGTCAAGAACTTTATCGTTTTAGACGACGGGTAGGCAATGATATTGAACGCATTGAAGCCCACCGCTTGTATGAGGAAGCGTGTTTAGCTTTGAAAAAGGCTATAAGGCAAGCACAACGACAAACCTGGCATGTATTTTGTGATAAAGTCCGTAAGGGCTTAACAGAGATGACAAGTGCTGTGAAAGGAATGAGGCTGCGGAGACGTTCGCCAATTTCCCTGTCATCTCCAGAGGGCCCTCGGCATGCTGCCAATCGCATGATTGACCACCTAGAGAGAGTGTTTGGCGGATCTACGGAAAGACAGGAGCGTCAGGAGTTTACTCTCCAAGACAATCCAGTCCCATGGGACGTAGACTTTATTCACTCTGCTATTCGAAAGATGCCAAATCGAAAAGCACCAGGCATTGATCATATTAGAGCAGAAATGCTCAAACCCCTAGTTCGAGTGCTAGTGCCTCTGTTACATCAGATCTTCACATTGTGTTGGAGATGGTCGTGGACGCCTGTGGCCTGGAGAACAGCACAGGTGGTACCTATTTACAAAAACAAAGGAGAGCAGGATGACCCTAGTAACTATCGGCCTATTAGCTTGACATCGGTGTTTCGTAAGCTCTTAGAAAGATGTATAGCTGGGGAGCTCCTTTCGACCATGCCTGCATTGGACATGGCTCAAGGTGGATTTCGCGCTCGTCGTGGAACTCTAGACCAGGCCCTCTGTCTCCACGAACTTATGGGGTTGTACGCTGCCCAAGGATCAGGAGAGCAAGATCCAAAACCTCCAGTCGTCGTCTTCCTAGATATTAAAGCTGCATATGATAGTGTGGAACGCTCTGTCATATGGGAGTCGCTGATGCCCTTCGTGTCTCAGCCGTTGCTCTTGCTACTACAGAATTTGTTTGATGACATTGTGGTGAATGTGATTCTGAAAAATGTAGCATCCCGGGACATTGCACCTAAACGAGGAGTCTTACAGGGTAGTATTCTTTCTCCATTTCTTTATTCTATTTTCATTGATACTCTTCCACGTTTCTTGAGGTTTGCTTCGGTATCCCCAATACTGGTTGGTATGCACCCACCTACCATGGGACGGTCCATTAATCTCTGTGCTCGAAATCCTTTCTCTTTTGCTTCCCCACAGGCAACTGTTCACGCATTGCTTGACGAGTTACAGAATTCCCTTCACAATCCTTTTCCTACTTCTACAGTTTCGGATGACTCTTCTGAGTTGTCAGATTCCTCTTACAGTCCGTCTCATGTCACTGTTACTTGGGCTCCTGTGAATTGTTTGTTGTATGCTGATGATGTGGCTCTTATGGGCTGCCCAGAAGATATACATCGAATGCTGGCACTTGCCGAAATTCACTCGACCCTCCTTGGTTACAAATGGAGTCCCTCCAAATGTGAAGTACTCAATGCCCCGGCCAATGTGCCGTTTTACCTCTATGGCAACGAGCTTCCAACCTGTGATACTTTCAAGTACCTTGGTATCCCCTTTTCACGTCAAGGTATTAACCAAGACGCACTTTTCTCACACTCACAAGTCAAGGCAATTGCAGTAATGCAAAAGCTGAGAGGAATGGGTGTAAACATGTATGGCTTTGGGATTACAGCAGCCCTAAGAGCGTATACTGTTTTTGTTCGGCCTATCCTTGAGTATGGGTTGGCTATTTGTAATGTCAATAGACTAGGCATCCGCCCGCTACAAATCTGTCAGTCTGCTTGTCTGAGACTTTGTCTTGCTAGATCTGCTACTGCTAGGTTTGGAACGATCCAGGTTGCCCAATTAGCTGCCCTCCCTAACATATACTCTCGTTTTCTTTATCTGCAAGCCAAATTTGTTGAGCGCGCAGCTACCCTTCCTGAAGACACCCTCCTCTGGTGCCTTGTCCCGCAGCTTGAAGCACCCCAGAGTAAAGCCAGATGGATTAAGCTACGTGGCAATGTACTCTGGCAAAATGCTCAAAGAATAGGACGGGCTCACAACCCTCCTAAATATCCATTAAAAGTAGCTTATCTTGAACGTCTTCAAAGTGAAATTACTAGTCTAGTACGTGGCAAGAATCCGCTGGTGACGGTAGCCCGTGGACTATGTAGACCTGTTTGGGATCCAATTCTTCTACTACCGTGCACGCGCAAAGAAAGACATCGTCTACTAAAATGGAGGATTGCTTGGTTACCACCAACACCTTCAGCTCCTTGCCAATGTGGCCACCCATCTGCCAATCGGGACCACTTTCTCACTTGCACATTCGTTGACCATGAACGCTCCACGTTCTTGTTCTTCCTAGTTCCTGCACCACCACAAGACATTCATCCAATTGACTATTGTCTAAATCTTCTGCCACGCACGGTTAAGTCTTTTGTTAAATGGCGAGACCTTTGGCCCAGTTTTTTAATACTGCTGCAAGCCATTGATCGAGCCACGTCTACTCGAGACTTTAAGGTAGAGCCATCAGCTGGTAGCCTGCTCATTGAGGCTGCTGATGGGTGTGTTGAGCGGGAACGCCAACGCCGCCATAGAGTGCAAAGACTCCTGCAGCAACAGACGCTGTATCCTCACTTTTCCCCTGATCTCTCCTCTACCACCTATTCTTAACCCATTTAGCAAAGCCAGAAGCTGCTCTATTTATGTTTAGGATTGTCCGAGTTGCTTTAAGTATCTCTCATTGGATTTCGAATCGCCACAGGATGACGGTTATCTTTTTGGTGTCCTGGTTTCCTTGCTGACTTTATGGCCTTTTGGATGTCTATTCATAATTCTCATTTTACCATCATTTCTCATTTTTCATCATTTTTCCCTCATCTGAGGTTTTGTATTTCTCGGTCTTTCTGTTTCCCATTCATGTGCATTCTTTTTTTCACTTTCGTATTTGAAGTGTTTTAATGTTTATTCTATTTTTTCAAAAGTTCTCATAGGGTGGCTAACATGCCCAATGCGCGAATAGCAAACCACACCCAAAAATAAAAAATACTTTGAACTGTATGATAGAGCTTGAATCCTTCTTTATTCAACATCCTCCGCATGCTTTTTCTCTTTATTGTCATTACTCTGGTAGAATTCGCACCTGAATAACTTGCTATAGTCTCCTATAAAAATCAAACACATCTAAGAACCTTAGATTGATTCTATAAGCATGTTGTATTTAATTTACTTTATTCGTATCTTGTTGGCTACATAACATCTTTAGTTCAGAAAGAATAGATAGAAATACAATAAGAAAGAGGGAATGGATAGCCTTTAATAACATTGTATAGTATCAGCTACTATTCATCCTCTATTGATGTGATAGTGTCATCAATGGCTTCTTGTGTCCAAAGATATCTGTTTAGTTAACGTATGATTCATTCTGTTGTTTTTTATTCAACTTGTATGTTATTCTTTTATGATTTTATTCTCATCTAACGATGACTACAAATAGAATGATCTTACCACCAAAAGGCACACATACTAATGCAGACTATTGTACTCTTATACTACCTCTAAAAGATCTATTCACTGCATTCAAATACACTACGACTTATCATAGATGCTTTATTCAATACTATTTTTTCTTTAATTTGCTAACTGTTAGTTTCCCGTTTTTAGTATATAAGAACTAAGGTAACATTATCATGTATACTGCTTAGTATATCTCTTCTCAGTGTGTCTTTGTTATGCTATATAAAATCCAAGCGACCTTGTTCAATGTTAGTATATATTCTATACTAATGAAAGGGCTTTCCAAATAAATGCAGGTGATTTAGTTTTCTGTACATCAATCTGAAGCAGTAGTATTTTAGTGTGCTTATCATGATATTTTGGTCATTGACTGAGCATGTATCTCACTCATTATTTACAGTAAGCTGCCATTTTTTTGGTCATATCACAATGTCTCTGCTTTCTTTTTAGTTTCTATCATTATCTGAACATCTGCAATGACTTTTGTGTAAATGACCATACCCACAACAGTGTGTATTTCTATCTTGAAGATGGTTCACTCAAGTGGTTATTGGGTATATAATTAGGATAAACATACTTGTTCAAGAAAGTGTGAATACAGCCACATTCAACAGAATATACTATTATATAATATGCTATGCTATGCTATGCCATGCTATAATATGCTATAATATACTATAATATACTATAATATACTATAATATGCTATAATATACTATAATATACTATACTATAATATGCTATAATATACTATAATATACTATACTATAATATACTATGCTATACTATAATATACTATTCTACAGTCTCTGCTGCTTATGCTTTACAACTGCAGTGGCTTCACACACAGATAGACCTAGAAACACTTTCGGGAAGAATAAGAGATATGTATATATAAATAGATAAAAGTATGTATATAAACACACAGTGTACTTTATGACACTCACTACAATAGTTACAGAATTACAGCTACCAACAATACATAAGCCAACGAATTACTCCTGTCACATACACTCCAACTTACATTCATTCCACGGGCCATCGAAGAAGAAGACTGCAGTGCAGTTGGCTTCTGAGTGGGTGTAGGTATCTTGGCAGCAGAGGGTGTGCGGCGGAATGAACTGAGATGACCTGTTTCCATGGGTGATCCTGTAGCATTTGCCATGCGCGATGAAGAGCCCCCAGCAGTACCTGGTACTCGTGCCGATGGTGTCTTGACAACTTCTTCCTGCTCCTCTACTTCCTCCTCATTTGGATCCTTGCCTACAGCAGTTGCACCAGATCGATCCTATCCATAGAAATAAGCATTGGCATGGAAACAGAAGAAGAAAATAGATGGGCCATTGGAGTGCATATCCATGCAGATCCATCACACCGTTGCCTAGAGAACCACTTACCAACTTCACCACTGTCCAGTCAAACACATAATCATACAGCAGCCCTTCTCTCATAAACAAGTCTCGAAACAACTTGCGCAAATAGCTGTAGTCTGGTTTATCATCAAACCGCAATGAGCGTGTGTAGTTGAGGTAAATAGCAAATTCACTAGGAAATCCACGACACAGCAATTCCGTAGGCGTTGTCATCTTCTTCTCCATGATTCTATCGTACTTTTGCTTTTTAGTAGCAGCCTTCTGTCCTTGCCAAGGTAGAGATCCACGACAAAAGTACATGAGAACATAGCCAAGCGATTCAAGATCATCCCGTCGCGACTGTTCTTTACTGGGGAATAAGTTTCCTACTGCCACTCCAACAACACAAAGAAAACAACTTACCCACTCCCAGATGTGTATTAATACTGGCATAACGTGCTGTTCCTGTCAGGTTCTTGTTCTCTCTGTAGGGAATATGAAGATGTGTTCGTGGATCACGGTACTTTTTGGCCAGTCCAAAATCAATGATATTCACTTGATTACCACGCTTCCCAATACCCATGAGAAAGTTATCAGGCTTAATATCACGGTGGATAAAGTTTTTTGAGTGAATGTACTCAATGCGAGAAATCATTTGGTCTGCTAATAAAAGCACTGTCTTGAGAGTGAACTTGCGATTACAAAAGTTGAACAAATCTTCCAAGGAGGCTATGAAGGAGTCAGTCAGTCAGTCAGTCAGTCACTCTAGAGTGTCCACCTGTAGTTTATACTTACGGCCCAGGAGGTCAATCACCATGGCATTGTAATCACATTCAGTGCCGTACCACCGCACAAAGGGGATGCCAACACCACCTGACAAGGCCTTGTAGACCTTGGCCTCGTATTCTAATTGGGGATGTTTGGCCTTGACAGACTCAAGTTTGATAGCCACCTCTTCGCTTGTAATAATATTTGTACCTTTGAGATGTTGGGTTAGTGTGGGTTCATCTGAGTGTAGGTGTGGGCTGCTTACCGAGGTAAATGTCACCAAATGAACCCGAGCCAATCTTTCTTCCAATACGGTACTTGTTTCCTACTCTTAAATCCATTGACATTGTGTAATTATTGGCTGTAGTAAACACCAGAGTGTATGTGAAGAGAGGGAGAAAATAGGAAGAGAGAGAGAAAAAGGCAATAAAAAAAAACAAGAGGGGAAACAAATAGCAGTGGAGTCTGTAAAAGAAGAAATAAGAAGAGTGAAAGTGATGAAATTGTAAGTAGAATTGGAATTACGATAAGAATTACAATGGGAGTTGGAATAGGAATTACGATGGCCGTAATTTGCTATTCCTTAGGAGAAGAAAGAAACAGAGGGACAATTATGATGGAGCACTAGGTAAGGATAGTTGAGATGGTCATCCTAACAACCACAAGAAGAATAAAAATCGAAATCACAACCACAATGACAATGACAATGACAGAGGAAATAAAGGAGAACATGGAAAAGGGCTGAAAATGTTGGTGAGCATGTGGAAGGATGCTATTTTCCCTTCTCATCACCATTTCCACATGAGATACACTGCTGGTCTATTAAAAGTGTATATCTTGTCTATTATTTTTAAGCTTATTTTGTTACTATTAAAAACAGTCAATACAACAGTGATTCTTCCTTTCATTGTAAAGTGACAATGCATATCAATGTATGTACTTTTATGCGCGTTGATGCACTCTAGTAGGACATACGCTTAACAGACACGACACGACACTACAGTACAGTACAACACAATTGACTTGAATTCAGTCTTTTTGGGATAGTTCATAACAAGAATACAATACATAAAAAGGGAATGTCTTCTACTGTGCAATAGATCGACACGTCTTTTATGAACACAAAGCAGGGGAAAACAGGACACAGTAGTACAAGAGCAACCCTTTGTAGACTCTCCTCCCCATTCATTTTCTACATGTGAAAGCAAAGAAGAGAGAAAAAGAGAAAAGAGAAAAAAAGATAGGATTCTTTATATCTTTATTTTCTTCTACTTGAAGGTGGTGGTGTAAGAATCCAGACATGTTCCATTGCATTGACTGGAGAGAGTCGATGGATTGGATCCCACTGCAAACAACTGTCGATGAAATCAACAAAGTTTTCATCGGTAGATTTTAATACTTGGGCTAACTTTTTAGATCCCGGTTTACGCTTGATTCCCTTTGAATTGGGAAGAATACGCGGATTGCCATATGTATCTGGACAAGAAAAAAGAAACGATAATAAGGGACGGTAAGGATGATGTTTATGATAGAAACAGAAATTGTATAGAGCAATATTGGTCGATCGATTCATAAGGATGACTTACCAAACAACGTCTTTCGTCGAGTACATGCATCCACAAGATGTTTATTAGGTACACCTTGGATTTCCATAATACAGGCCAATTGGTCTTGTTCATTCTCACCAGGAAACAGAGGCCGTCCAGTGAATAGCTCTGCCAAAATACAGCCAACACTCCACATATCAGTGGCTGAAGTGTAGGGAAGGCCAAGCATAATTTCAGGAGATCGATAGAAACGACTCTGAATATAGGTAAATACTAGAATACACCCATGGCATAAATACGTTATTTTCTCTTTCTGGATTTTCCAAGTTCAAACGACCATTGAACGGCCCTACCTTTTTCACTTTCAAGACAGGAACTTCCAAAATCAATTACTTTGACTGTACTTTTGTTGGGATGCTTTAGAATGATGTTCTTAAAGAATAGAGAGAGAGAGTGTGTGTATATGTGTGGATGAGAGGAAATAGATTAGATGTTGGCTTACCTCAGGCTTTAGATCACAGTGAATCAGTTTGTGTTTATTCAAAAGAACAAGACAGTTTAATATCTGAAGACTGAACCTAATTACAAGCAAAGAGAGTCCATGAGTCCCTTTTTATCCTTGTTTCCACTCTTCTTACCTATGCACCAGTTTCATCTTAAGGCCCTGGAGCCGGTTAGCCTTGAGAAGATCATAGAGGTTGTAGCTTAAACATTCAAAAGCAATGCACAAGTGGTGCCGGAAATAAAAGTGATGTGTCATGCGTACAATGTTATGTTTGTCGTGTGGATCCTAAACACATTAAAAAGTTATGGACAGACGCCTCTTTTTTCTTGTGTGGAGTTCAATCACCCTTACCCACCGACCCAAATCCTCTAGTATTTTGATTTCTACCAGTGCTTGTGTATGGTAGTGTGGCATATTTCGAATGATCTTTATGGCTACTATCTGACCCGTCTTGTAATCAAAGCTCTTTACTACCTGTCCAAAAGAGCCTCGGCCCAGTTCTTCCATGGCCTCATAGCGATAGGCCAAGTGGTCCTGGTACACAATGTGATATTCACCACGTACATCGTCATAACCAAAATTACCATGAGGATGGCCTGGCAGTGCAGACAGTTTTCGAGCATGGGCACCCACAAAATACACCTGTGAGTACTCGGAGATCTCCTCTTGTTCATACAAAGACAAGTGGTTTTTGTACAGTTTCAAGGCAGCTAGTCACCAATAGCAAGAATAAGTCAAGTTAGTAAATAAGCGAACACTTGTTTTGCATTTCTACCAACACCCTCTCTTCAACCACAAGAAGAAGAAATACAACTCCCTTCAATAAGCTTGTTCTATTTACTTTTTGGACTCATGGCAGGACGTCTACCCTTCTTCTCCTTTTCCTTTAAAAGTGCCAATTGCTCTTGTGATTTCTGTCGGCCCTGATCCGACTCATGGCGCTGATAAAGACGCACCATCTCTTCACGCGCACTTGATGTGGTACTAGTACTGCAGCTCTCCATCGCCACCTCGACATCCTCCTCCTCCACTTCCACCTCAACCTCGACATCCACCAAAACACCTACTGTGGGTGTGCTCTGGCTCTTTCTCTTGTCCCTGCCCTTGCCCTTGTCCATCCCATGCCATTGCCATGCATCACCATCCACAAATCCTTGTAGCCTATCATGCAGGGACTTGTTTTTCATCACTGTCTCTCTGTCCACTTTATCCATTTTGTCCACTCTGTCCACTTTGTCCAGCGGTAGTTTCCCCAAGGGTTTAGGAACACTCAAGACACCCTGGGCAGAGACGAGATTCACAGACAATCGTTGTGATTTCGCCTTTTCCTTCTCCAATTGGTCTTGTAAGAGTTCATTGGCAGTGGTATAGGAAGGACGTCTGCTACCGGATCCCTCAGCTCCACCCAGGAAAGATTGAAATACAGCTGATTCCAGTGTTCCCTTGGCACTCGCATGTCGACTGCGTGGAATATGACTTTTAGGGAATTTCGTAGGTGTTGGACGAAGACACGCGGCTGTGTTCCCTTGGGCCATCGTAGGGCCTTCTTCCATTGGCTTTGGTGTTTTTCGAGGCAGTTTAGTCCATCGTTCGTTTGTGTCTTCTAATGTATGGGTGAGTAAAGGAAGAAGATCGGTGTCGTTGCTTGTGGGTTCGATTTTTTCTTGGTGAGTGGATCCTTTGCCTTTAGGAACAGGAATACGTGTGGTGGAAGTGTATTTCTCTTTTTTGGTGTCTGTGTCTACACTAATGCCAGGTGTAGGAAGAGAAGAGGGCAGATGCCACTCTGCACAGGAAAAGGGAGAGACGATGATTCTTGGAGGCTAATACAAACATTGAATTGATATTAGAGAGTGTTTGCAGTCGTAGTGGTGATAAAATAAAATAAAGATCATGTACATGTTTGTGGCATGTGTGTGTGTGTGTGTGTGTGTGTGTGTGTGTATTTACCTGTTCTCTAGGATGGGTAAAGGGCAGTGTTTTGAGAAGTTCATCAATCAGACTCTCGCTTCCTTCTTGGACTTGGAATTGAGCTTGAGCTTGAGCTTGGGCTTGAGCTGATGGTTTGCTGGGCCAAGGACGATTCAATGAACTCAACTTAATGTTTACTTGCGTGGGCATCTCCATATCATCCACATCACATTGACAATTGTCTGGCTGGCATAATAAAGAGTTCACCTTTGTTTCTCTATCATCACCGACATCCACTAATTCCTGAATAGCTCTGCCATGATGAGAGATGAGTTTGCCTTTAAGAGAGTCCTCTGTCTCTACAAGAAACGGTAGACTGCTGGGAGGAATGGCATGGACTGTAGGGGGCTCTACACTTCTCCAGCCAAACCTGCTTGTGGAGGCCAACCCCACACTTGCTGGACGATGGATTTTAGAAGCAGGATTCAAGTGCGTTGGATTCAACACAGGGATTGGAATGGAGATTTGCTCTTGCCATTTAAAAATATCAGTGTCACTGTCACTATGTTTGGCATGATCACTGTCACTATGTCTGTCATTATCACTGTCACTGTTTGTCTTGTCCAAGGAAGAGTGTACTGGAGATGGCTGTCGATGAACCCCCTTATGTGTAGAGTATACTTTGGGTGTTGGTAGTTTTGTTTTGGGTGTTGGTTTGTGTTTTCCTTGTCCTGTCTTTTCTGTGTTTCTTACAAGTAAAGAGTGTGCTGTGGAGTGTCTGTTGAATGAAGAAGGATCTATGGGTTCCTGGGTGTATTTGATCATAACAGGCAAGTCATTGGAGTTCTCTCTTGAGGAGGAGTGTTTGTTGAATTGAACTGGCTGTAATACAGGAGGAGGCATTGTGGTATGTGTAGTAAAGAGATCAAGAGAAGGATCAAAGGAGCCTGCCTGTCTGGATTCTATTGAAGCAGTGCAAGGAGTGGCATTTGTCTTGGTCAATGATTCTTTGGGTAAGAATGGGTCGAGTCCTACTAGCATATCCAATGCGTTAGTGGATGTGGATACGTGTTCATAACAAAAGGGCTCAGAAACAGCCCTTGTGTGAGATGTGTTCCCTGCTTTGACGGGGTGCTTTTGAGTCAATCGCCCCTGTTGGTGGTGGTGGGTTGTGTTTTGATGAGATTCCTTTTTCCATACAATGCGTTCTGTAGGCCATGCAGCAGAGTAAAGAGAGTGACTTTCTTTCGTGACAGGTGCGTTGGAGTCATGACTAGTATCCACAGACTGGGGACTGGGGACAGAAGGTGAAGAGGGATGCCATGCTGTTGTGGGTGGGTCTATGCACAACTCACTGGATGAACAGCGGCTTTTGCTGGAAGGAGAGTCTACCTGGACCAAGAGAGGTGCGTTGTGAGTAGTGGGTTGAGGAGTGGGTTGAATCCAGTCCTGGTGGTCTGTTAAAGGCCAATGAACAGTACCAAGTCCCCAGGTAGAAGAGGAGTAAGCAGTGGTGGAGTCTTGACGAGAAGGATCAAACCAGTCATGAGGGTCTGTTGGTGCTTCAAGAGGAGTATCGAGTAAAAGATCAGAGACAGATAAGAGAGAGGAGTTGGACATTGGAGAATCTATTAAACCCATAAACACATGAACACATGAGTTACTTTGCTCTAAAGGTGCTTCTCTCTGCCAAAACAAGAAACAGGCCTATTCTACCGCCTCTCTGCTCATGGGTCTAGGGTGTGACTATCACGCTTTATTACCTTAGCGGGTGTGATGCTGCCTACTCATAATGGCCAATTGTGAATAGTGTCTTTGCATTTCAAAAAAAAAAAGAAAGAAAGAATTGATAAGTACGGACCTTGAAGTTTTCGATCATAAGTAACAAGACGACTCAATAGAGGCTATTTTGTGAATGGGATTTTATCTACTGTTTACTACGAGGTCATAGTGTATAGTGAAGATTAAATTAGATCAGATTGGAGTGGGGTAGGATAGGGTGTGTAAGAATTGTAGCTATAGATAGAATGGAGCCTGTATTAATAAACAATAAACCCATATTGCTTTCTAGATATAGTTATAAAGGCATAGAATCCACTGAATCCACTAGCAATGATAATAGCACTACTAGTAATGATTATAACACTAATAGTGATAAAACTAATAAAAACACTGATATAAATGTAAACTATAATATTTTCTCCTAAAATATAACAATTGGAAATCTAGTTCGAGATGATGTAGAAAATAGATATTAAACAAATCAATTATCATTTACAGCTCTAATGCCTTCTTTTTAGGCGATATTCTTGTCAATCAAGTCTTATATTCTTCTTGGCTATAAAATATTATTTCAACCTATGTTTGTGTGTGTGTGTGTGCTTTGTCTGCTGATGATATTTCCCTAGGATTGGATAACCTTAGCAGTGAAGAGGTGAAAACATACTTTTGGCCCTAGACTGTTGATCTTGATAGAAAAAATCTCTGTCTTTTATCATGGAGAGAATAACACAAGACACCTGTCATTGGCAGAATATTACAACAGGAATAAAAATATTACCCGTCAATGGTATATATCTATAAAAAAAAGGCTCTACACTCTACGTTATAGTATTTTAAGGAAGTCATGAAATCGGCTAAAGAGTAAAGCGAGACTGATTGAACTTTTACTTGTAGATAGCAACGAGTGTACTACCTCCAAGTTTAGTATAGAGATGTTCATGTATACATATGTATAAGCATAGTATTCTATACAAAAGTGATACTGCTTCTATATTTTATATAGACATGTAATTCCTGCCTCCAAAAAGATATAAAAAACTTAAAGGTTAGAATAGACGACGATGTATACTATGTCCATCAGATATTGATCTGTAACAGACTCAGTATTAACTTGAATTGGGATGTTCTCTTTCTCTTGTCTAATGTTCATATTCAAATTGTCTCAAACTAGATTTCCAATCGTCAACATTTTGTAGATACAAGCCATAATGATGTGTAGATGAAAGCAGCCTAAAAGTGCAATATTATATTCTTATTTCATATGCAGTGAGGCATCTTCATTAATATTTTATATATACTTACCTTTTTAAAATCCATCCATGTAAAAGAATCTGATAAAGACAATGCATTTGACTTGAAGGAATAGATAACAAAAGGGTTTCTTCTAAGAAGTCTTTTTGTCTCTTGTTGACAGATATATCAGAGGTAAAAGTACACAGAGCAAATCCATACCTTCAGCCAAAGTGTGTTGGAAAAGAGAGAAAACAAACGCCTATAAAGAAGAATACTATTTACTTGCTTCCTATGCACCTACTCAATGGACAAATACTTAGCAAAGGGATTTATTTACTAAGACACTAAAGCAAAATCACAGTAACATTTGTGCATGTTTTATAGGTTGGCAAAGATATATGAAAACAATATCAAATCATTCAGTTGCTTCTCACTGTGAAAAGACAAAAAAAAACTTTGAAGAAACTATCAAAATAGATTGAGCTAGTATGTTTGTATTCAAACAAAACATTAGTACTAAAAAAAAGGTACAATGGGGAGACAGATATTTTGGTATCTTTTAGAGGTCCAATAATTTTCATATCTTACATAAGAGACACTTGTGGCAGTTTTCATTCTTTCTTCTTAATAAAAGTATATCCATATTTAACTTATTATGGAACTAACAGACGAGCAAAAACTTACCATTGTTAATTTTCGACAAGCAAATATGAAATTAAAGGAAATAGCTGAAAGAACTGGAGTAAGGCTGAGAACAATCTACAATGTTCTAAATCAACAAAAGACAAGAGGGACTACCAAACGCCAAGAAGGTTCAGGAAGACCCAAAATATTCAATGAAAGAGGAATACGACACCTTCTGAACGTTGTTGGCAAGAATAGACGATTGACTTCAAGTGAGATAAATCCAGAAATAACTGAAGAATGCAGCAAGCGCACTGTTAGAGGTGTACTATATGAAGAGGGTATATTTAGCCAAGTGGCAAGAAAGAAACCTCTTTTGAATGAAACACATCAAGAAAAAAGACTCAAGTTTGCCAAAGAACATCTCCATTGAACTGTTGATATGTGGGAAAAGGTTATATGGACAGACAAAAGTAGTTTCGAAATAATCAAGAGCAATCGAGTGGTTTACGTTTGGCGCAAGAATGGAGAAGCTTATAAAAAATATTGTCTTGCTCCCACATTCAAAAGCAGGAGGTCCTTAGTTATGGTTTAGGGATCTATTTGTCACGGTGAGAAGTCAGAAATTGTGATGCTTGAGAAAGATAAACGAAAGGTTATTGATTTTGTCAAAAAGGTTTACAAAGAGTTATTACTACGTTTCTGAGGTCTAGAGTGCCACTTGATATTGATGGAAGATAGAGCACACTCACAAAAGTATTATAGCAAGTGATTGGAAAAAAAGAAAGAAATTGATAGTTTGGAGTGGCCTTCTCAATCATCCGATCTGAACCCCATTGAGAATCTTTGGATGCAAATGAAAGACATAGTCCAAGAGAGATGCAACGTTTTTGTTAAAATGGACAAGCTCAAAACTATAATACAATAAGCTTGGGATTCTTTTGAGCCAAAAACATGGAATTCTTCGATTGAGACAATGCCAGCACAAATGCAAAAAGTCATCAAGAACAAGGGTAGGAGTACCCATTACTAAATCTATATTTGTAATAGTTTTTTAAATGGAAGAATAAAGAATAGATTACATGTACGTATTCTATAGCCCTTATTTAACATAACATCAGTCTTATTAAAGTAGAAAATACGTTGTCTTGTTTTTGATACAGGAAAAACACTGTATTGATGATATGAAATCTATCGGATTTGTTAAAAATTGCTAATTATTTGTCCCCTTGCCGAGCATTGAAAAGTATATCCAATACATCACAGTAAGAGCCAATATTTCAAAAGCTCTAAAAGGCCATTGCTATGATGAAGATGCCATGTCTTTAAAAAGAGAAGGATGAGGTTCTGTTATTGAATGAGTATCAAATCTCTACTTTTTGTTCAGAATGTGAATTCTCAAAGTTAAAAACTATCAAAATTGTACTCAATCCAAGAGTGTTTATAATAAGAAGAAATGCCAACTGCAAAGCACCACAGCCTTTTAAGTTACTATCTTATAGATACAAAAAAGAAAGATAGAATAGCCAAGAACTAAAAAAGACCTCAAACTTCTTTAGTTATCACTTTAGGAAACCCATAGTACAGATAAAATAGTAAAACATCTGTTGATCATTTATACATCATCATCATAAGATTTGTCTACAAAATTTTGACTTATGTCTAGCTGTAGTTCCAAACAGTCTAATCTTTTGAACCGTCTAATTTTAGGTTAAAAACCTATAGAAAGAGGGTAAGTGTGAGAACATCAAAGGAAAAGAAGACTACTTTAGAACGCCGTCGTATTTGCGTCACTCTTTGGAGCATCACGCCTTTGTTAAGGGAGAGATGGACTTGCCTACACGCCACAAGCTTATTTCTCAATTCACTTTATACAATGGAGAATAACAAAGATAAGACACAGCTATAGTAAATGTTAATCTTCTATAAAACATAGGGCCACGACAAAAGAAGAAACAAGTGCAAAAGTAATAAAAAAAAGTAATAAAAAACACTCCATTTTTAGCCTTTGACTTTTATAGACCCAGGAAGAGTTATTTTGCCTTATATTCCTTCTTTTTGGCTTCTCTTTCTATACATGGTAACATCGATAAAGAGAGCACTGTATCAGAGTTTATTCTCTTCATTTTATGTTAAGGCCAGCTTTGTTCCTTTTCTTTATCTCTTTTTTTTTCATTTGCTTATTCATTGGTCTATTATGCCTTCTGCTGTTCTACTCTCCAAACATACTATAGAAAACACTGTCACTGATGAAACAACCTATATTTACACACTAAAAGAACATTGGAAGAAATTGATAGATACTTCCTATGTCTACTGTGAAAACACACTTGTAACACTTGAATACCTTTGGCAATTGTAAGTCTGTTTTGCTGTAGAGGAAGATCTCAAATGCTTTTTAGTTCGGAGTTCAGACTGCTCACAGCCGTCTTTGGTGTTCTGTTCATTGTCCCAGTCTCTATTTTTCTGTTGTATACTGTGCTGACTCTTCTTGCAATTACCTGTATTGTCTGTTTACTGTGGATCATTATTGTTCCGCTGGCATTGACTATAGGAGTCTTAGTGCTTATGCCTTTCTTCTTAACAGCTGCTGTGTCTTCTATTGGGCTAGTCATTAGCTATCAGTTATGGATCTATACCAACCATCGCTTACAAAATGTAATACCTAAAGATGTATTATGAAGAGGTTTAAGTTTTGATTTTCTTCTCGTATCAATAAATATTATTTTTGTACATATCAAAGTTGCTTGATGTTCTAATGTTCGTTTTGCACATATCCCAAGGCTTTACTTAATGCACTCTATCCTATAATGTTAGGGAATAAATCCAACAGCAACAGCAACAGCAACAGCAACAAGAGTGTGGTCATTCAACAGAGTATCCTGTAACCAGATATGTTGTTATTAAATATATATATATACATTTGTATTTATATCTACATCTATACATGTATAGATATAGATATAGATATAGATATAGATATAGATATAGATATAGATATAGATATAGATATAGATATAGATATAGATATAGATATAGATATAGATATAGATATAGATATAGATATAGATATAGATATAGATATAGATATAGATATAGATATAGATATAGATATAGATATAGATATAAATACAAATGTATATATATATAAATATAAATATAGATATAAATATAAATATTAGAAGAAAAAGACTCATTAGTATCAATGCAAACAAAAGAATCTTGGGTTGAGTGCCATTCTATTGGGCAATGGCAATAGGTAATGATTGAATTCACTTTGTCTTGTAATCATTATGCCTATGTCCATTTTTGGAATAAAGATGGGTAACCTTCCCCCCTTTCAATTTCTTTATCCCTCACTATTTGCCTATAATGGCTCAGTGTAATCTATAGAGTTATTAATAGACAGAATTTAATTGAGTAGAATAGGGAATACTGTGATAAGGTAGAATAAAATATTAAACATGGCATGTACATTAAACATGGCATTAACTTCTGGGGTATTCATGTGAAGATACTATATAGAATGACTAAGTGTAGTTCAATGGATACATAAAAGAAAAGGGCTTATTCTTAGTGTAAAGAATAGACAAAATAGAGCAATATGGGCCTATACTATAGTTCAACAGTGGGAACCAGTAAGGGATATTGCTGCATAATCATTAGAGTCATTCAAAATACTTTCATTTTTATGATTAGTTAGAGTGTACCTTTTCAAATCTCCTTCATTTAATACTTAACATTAGATATTTCTGTTATTGCATTAGTTTATATTCTATAGTACTATCTTCATTTGATAACAGTTGATCATCATTCATTCATCAGACCAATAAAAAAAACAGTATACACCTTCGGCATTGCATTTTATTTGCAATACATTGATCGCGTGTTTAGACAGGGCATGGTAGTGAAGAATTAGTCATTCTACTTTTATTAAAAAGAAAAAAAAAGAATATGAGAATGCGTTTTTCATGTGGGTTACTCTATAAATTTCGCGTCATAGGAAAAGTCCGGAAAAGTATATGATTTCTACTCGGCGTATTGGATTTTATCCTTTTAAATGGCACATTTTATCCTTTGATCAACACATCTATGACGAAGCTTCTTTTATACGGCTGTGTTTCTATGAAGAAAATAAAGGGGACTCAAGACCCTCTCAATTGGCCCACTGTGTTCCATTTCTAGAATGAGGTCTACATACACTCTTTACTCCAAAGAGGCAATATTTATCTATTTCTTTCTTATCCTTCTTATGAATGTGCTGATACATAGCATAGTACTAACAACTATTGCGTTAATTATGTAGAAACACTGTTTTATATTAGACTGACTGAGCTCAATGCGTTGATGAGAGCTAAGTTTCATGATGTTAGACAGTTTATGCAGTCATTTTGTCACGTCTAAAAGAAATGATCACGCCTCAATATGAATAACATGATCAAGGAACAATGGCTTCTCATGTTTTTATTACAAGTCTACCAGTTGTACAAGTTTTAAAACATAAAACAAATCGTTTTTTTAGTTGAACCATCACAATTAATCACGGAATAGTACAAGACCATGCTATTATATTTTAACTTCTTGTCATCTTCCACTATTTCCTTTAGAATATCTTTTTGATACAAGGAAAAGGCCAATATACATTATTCAAATGATTTCTTCAAGTAAAAATGGAATGTATTCAATTTAAATTTAAATAAAGATTAAGTTCTTATCTATTACTTGTAACAGATAGGCCTCACTCTCAATGTGTAATAATGCTGAATAAAAGAGCACTCATGAGTTAGTATTTTAATAAAGAAGATTCAGCCTACATAGTGTATAGGATCAATGATCAACTCCATCTTTATTTTTGTGTACACATTGAGCTATAAAAGTAGAGATAAGATAATATGCAGTAGAATAGAATATGAGCTCTATAAATTCTCTTTTATACTATACATGCTTCAATACACATTTAGATAGATGATTTATCAATAGATATAAAATCCCATAAATATCTAGTATGTTTATTTGTTTTTATTTTTATTTTTTTGATAAAGAGCATCCAAACCAACACAACAGCAAAAAAGAAATGGTATAATCAGCCTATACCATGCTATATTTGCAAAGATGCAACCTTCACATAATACATGAGGCTAGCCTCACTATTCTGTTTCCCCGCCCCCCTTTTTTGTTTTTCTATCAACACTTGAAATAAAATCAAAAAAGTTCACAACAAACAAATCTAAATCAGCTCCAATTACACCACGCCCACATCGGGGCAGCTTACCGTTGAAATGACTTGCAGAGCAGCTCCCTCCAAAGTTTCAAGCTATCCTAAAATTATTATGGATACAGCACAGAATAAGGCACTCTATGAGCAACCTACGAACTAATTATTATTCTTAAAGGCATAAGGACATGCTTTAATTCTATTTCTTATCCTTACTTGATTCAATGTATATAAAAACAAACCACCAGGTATGTCTTTCATTGGCTCACCCTACTGGATTTGATACAGAGTGCAGTGTATTTGATCTTTTTGAATACTCCATAGAACTTGGTTCACTTAATTAATTAAACTGACTGCGGTATATAAAGCAAGATAGCAATTCAAGTTATAAAAGGAACTAGTTTATTAGCAATTGTCTATTACTCTTAACTCTTATCATTTCATTCGTTTTCTATACCTTTTCTTCATTCATTTTCTACTACCAATACCCCTCCAGCCCCTCCAGCCCCTCCAGCCCCTCCAAACTTCAATGAATAGCAATCCCTGTCTTTCTTCATCTCAAGCCGTTCTTTTTCCAGATAGCATCAACTCCCAGATCTCCAAGTCATCAAGACGTAGTACTTCTAGTGTATCTCATCCAAAGTCTCAACAGTATGCCAACTCAGCATCTTACCATCTTCGAAAGTACCAGGGATCAAAAGAGTTTATTAATAGAAAAACACAAAAACACAAGACAAAGCCAGTCTATTATTCAAAGAAATCGCTTATTACGGATACCAATGCTTTCTCTTTCAACACTACATCAGTGAACAGATCACAACGCCTAAGTTCTGGATCAGCCTGTGATACATGTCGCAAACGGAAAACAAAATGTGATGGAAATCAACCATGTGTTTTCTGTGTTTCTAACAGTATCCTCTGTACTCATCGGGCCAATGTCAAACGTAAATGGACGCCCTCTTCAACTCTCGGCACAACAACAAGGAAACTGAGGTTTCAATCTTTTGTTCCCGTGTCTTCTCCGAAAACCGACAAACTTAATAGACCCCGAAGCCTATTCGATAGTAACGGAAGCAACAAGCCATTACTGCTTAATTTCTCTATTAGCATAGATCCACTAAAACGACATTGCTTTTCCTCTGCTTCCTCTTCCACCTCTTCCACATCTTCCGCATCTTCCGCATCTTCCACATCTTCCGCATCTTCTTCTACCTCCACATTATCTATATTCTCCACATCTTCCACATCTTCCACATCTCCACAACACCCATCTTATGGAATATTAAAACATGGGATGGAGAGCTTTCTAGGTAACTTATTTCACTCGCCACTTGTGACATGAATTAGTATATTTCAATAGATTAGATGACTAATATATCATGTCTTCCAAAAGAGAAAAATCCAGAACCAGTGAAAACATCATCTCACTCTCTTCCTTCGTCCCACCAAGTGCCTATCCTAGGTCAGGATTACTTAGTATTTGGGCTTAAGAAAAACAGTCTTTCCTGTGAACCCTCATCTCATACTAGCCCCATCATAGTGCGCCCTTATTCTTTTACCCCACCGATCCAACCTATTTCAAGTATAGAGGATATGTCCAATCAAAAAGATCGAGTCAGCAATTCTGGAGTGGTGGCAATACCAAGCATTATGGGTAAATAGTTCATCTATCTAGTGTCTCTATCTATACCCCTTGCCTTGGTGTATTCATATATAGTCTGTTCTATAGATCAATTATCCTGCATTACCTTTTCAGCAGCTACATTTGCAGCTGTAGAATGCAACACAAGCTACCCTATTTACCCCCTCTCTGGAAATGTCTATTCTAAAATCATCAGTAGAAGCCGTCATTCTACATTCTCTATGGATGTTGTTACACGTTAAGCCCTATCCTCCAGTGGAATGAACGAGTGTCTTTTCTGCTCTTTTCTGCTCTCTTTCTTATCTTTTCATTTGCCCTTTCTTTTCCTAGTGTATTTACAGAGTATGTTTCTTTCTTTCACTCTATGGTATCTGTGAACCCACACCTACATTTATACATTTTAATCTATTTAAATATACAAACATATGCATTTAGGTTCTATTAACATGGATTCTTTCTTTCTCCTCTTCTCTTTCTATCTATACCCATAGATAAATATCTACACATGTAATTACTTACATCCGCGAGTCCATACATTTACTTATTCATACAAACTGCTAATAAAATATAAACTCTATGATCTTATTGTGTTACATGTACTGTCAAATCCAAATAACATTAAAAGACAACGTACAAGTCTCTTGTGTAATACACGAGATTTTGGCATGATTCTCGCGCATAAAGCTCAACAAATGATATTCTTGTCCAGTCTCGAAAAGATCCAACGATGGACACAGTTGAGAAAACACAACACCTTGTTTTTTTTCTTTTCTTTCTTTCTTCTCGCGTATCTTTCTTACTTTATTACCGCTTAATTCTTATTCCCATCCCCCTATTTATTATTACTTTATATATAATTATTTAATAAGAATAAAAATAATAAAAAGTAAGAAAACGCTTTCCCTTTATAGAGAAATGACGAATCTGTCTTCATCTGTAATCTCACAAGAAGACAAGGGTTCTTTGGCTTGATATTCTGTCCCACTCAGCTTTTCTTTTCTTTCTTTCTTCTGTTTTCCAAGTGGCTGAGATATCCAAGAGTAGACAATACTGTGCTAATGAAGTCCAAGAAACACCCATGTTCTGTCAGATTCATTGTTTCTGATAGGCTGGCCTTGGTTCATCCTTCAACTCCTGTACATACATACATACATACATACATAAAGTAGTGTCAGTCTTTCCTATCTAGTCAGTGTCTTAGTATTTATTCTAAAGATTCCAGTGTCACCCAAAGATAGTTCTCTATTTATCATCCTATTTATTTTTATGAATAGGATAATGATTAGGATAATAAATAGGATAATAAATAGGATAATAAATAGACAGGATCTGCCAGGGTCGTCTTAGGAAATAAACCCAATGAAAAATAACTAAGAGAAAGTGGCCTTCTTGTGACTGCGTTGTAGATACTTTTATCAACAATTTGAACATATTTTCCTTTGCTCGTTTCTTATTCTACTATGGCTACTAAAAACGTAAAAGTCTTTTTCGATGTTGCTATCAACAACAAGTCTGCTGGTCGTATGACTTTCAAGGTAAAGCACGAAGAAACGAAAAAAGAAAAAGACAAAAAGAAAAAGCACGGCCTATAGATACTAATAGGAGAAATAGCTCTTTAATGAAACAGTTCCCAAGACAGCCGAGAACTTCAGAGCCCTCTGCACTGGTGAAAAGGGAATTGGAAAGTTTGGAAAGCCTCTTCACTTCAAGGACAGCAGCTTGTAAGTGTAGTATTTGTAATCAACGGCATTTTGAGGTGGTGTCTTATTCACTTTTTTATTTATTTATTTAGCCACCGTATCATTCCTGGTTTCATGGCTCAGGGTGGTGGTAAGTCCCTAGTGAATAAGAGAGAAGAATGTAGTCAAGAAAAAAAAAGAAAAACTGATGGTTGTGGGTACATCAGATTTCACTCTTGGTGATGGTCGTGGTGGTGAGTCCATCTACGGCATGAAGTTCCCTGAGTAAGTGATGGAATGATGTACAAGTGGTGTCATGTCATTCGGGTACATTGAAGAGTGAGAATAGAAACATCTAACGCGTATGGATTGATCTGTTTAGTGAGAACTTCACCTTGAAACACACTGGCAAGGGTATTTTGTCCATGGCCAATGCTGGACCTGTAAGTGTAAAAGATAGAATCAGTACTAGAAAAAGGAAGAATGGACCTTTATTTATTTTTATGTATAGAACACCAATGGATCTCAATTCTTCATTACTTTTGCCGAGACCTCCTGGTTAAACAACAACCACACCGTCTTTGGTCAAATCACTGAGGGTAACGATGTGTTGACCAAGTTGGAGGAGCTGGGTACTCAGAGTGGCAGACCTTTGGCCAAGGTGGTCATTACTGACTGTGGAGAGATCGAAGCATAGACAGACAAATAGACAAACACTAAAATAGTAGTGATCTGTTTTTGAATGAAGAAACATTTATGAGGATATTTTTTATTCAAAAAGCACATCCTGTATAGAGTGTACAGTGAATATAGAAAAGGATAAAGACAGATCTATGTTGTCTCTACATAGAATACACATGGAGAATGAAAGACAGTTGGAAGATGAACCAAGAAGATTAAGATGACACTATTGCCATGAAGGGTAAAACTGTTGCTGTTGCTGTTGTTGCTGTTGTTGCTGTTGTAATTGTTGATGTTGTTGCTGTAATTGCTGCTGCTGCTGCTGTTGTTGTTGTAATGAAATTGGATTCTGTCCAAAGACTTGATTTTGCATAGGTACAAAACCAGTGGGCTGGGATGTCTGATAAGCTAACATAGTGGATTGCCCAGGATTAAACACACTGGGAGTAGAGTGATCCACTGCATTAAAGACAGAATATTTGTCATTGGGATCTATTCACTATTAGCAAGAAGAATCACTTTCTACTACACCTTACTTGTTCGAGAGTTCATATTCATTTGACTAAATCCAGTCTGTTGAGCCATAATATGACTTGGCTGCTGATTTCCATGATTGCCTGTCATGGAGGCAAATACTTGATGTGGAGAAGGGCCTGCAGGAGCCATTGGAAAAGACTGTATGCCTGTCACTTGTGGCTGCTGAACAGGTGTATTGCCGAATGGGTTATCGGGTGCTATTAGTGTTAATGCGTGAGCTACTATCTCTAATGTATGCTAACAACTTACTAGCATTTGTCCAACTGCGAGTCCCTACAAATCCAGTAGATTGTCCTGATTGCAGGCTACTGTGACTCATCATAGGAGAAGGACGGAGGGGTGGTGGAAGGATAGAAGTGACAGGTACACTCACAGAAGCCATTGGAGTCGGAATCCCTGTCATTTGAGGGTTTTGTTGGAGAGACATCATCTGCTGTTGCTGCTGCTGTTGTTGATGGAGTCCTGTATTTTGTAGCTGTGCCATTTGCATATTAGGACTAGAAGAGGAAACATAGCCTTGAAGTGCCTGAAGTTGAGATTGTTGCTGAGGAATAAAGCCTGTCATTTGTGGCTGTACAGATTGCTGTGGAAGGAAGGATTGGACGGGTGTGGATTGCAGTTGTTGAAATTGGATAGCAGGAGATGGTGCTTGTCCTGTAGATTGAATAGGATTTAGCTGTTGTGTTGGAGGAGGAACAGGAGGAACAGAGCGCTGTGAGACTGTATTGGTGTTAGACCACTGTGACAATAGACTGGGATCTACTTTATTTTGTTGTGATAGTTGTGGAGTGGGTCGTTGTCTGGGAGGAAGGGGAAGAGGAGGTGCTGGTGGAGGTGCTGGTGCTGGAGGCAATATTGAGGCTTGCATAGGACTAGAAGCATAGGACTGAGGGATGAAATTATGTTGAAGAGAAGAAGAGGCTATTGAAAGAGAGTTAGATGAGGGTGCAGAGAAGACAGGCTTCATTGGAAGAGTAGAGAAAACAGCTGGTGCAGGAGATGCAGCCTGAGGAGTCCATGCATCATCATCAAATCCACCCACTGATTTTGATGCATTATGTGTAGGTTGCTGAACCGATGATTGTGATGCAGAAGGAGATGCTACTACTGGTACGGGTGATAGTGCTGGTGTTAATGTTGGTGCTGGTGCTGGTACTGGTACAAGAGCAGGAGGAGCAGGAGGAGCAGGAGATGGTGTAAGTGGCTTTACATTTAATTGACTCTTTATCTTCTCCAAATAATCAGTATTCACATCCTTTGGTGCTGCTTTGGCTGGTGTTGGTCTGCCCGTACCTATAACATAGAGTGTATAGGTTAGTTCATCTATAAGAATTGGCTCTTATGTTATATTACCTCTTCTCTGCAATCCTATACCATGTATTGGACGTGAGTTTGGTTCTTCAGATTCCTGTTCTTGCAATTGTCGAGCCATTCTTTCATCTTCTTCAATCTGCCTTTGAACATCTGTCATTTGGAAACGACTTTCATCCTCCTCTTCTATGAAGCTAGTAGCACCAAAAGTGACAGATTTCTTGCCCTTTTTAGTGGGTGCCTTTTTCCCTTCTTCATCAGAGGGAGGTTCAATGACCTCATCCTCAATGAATCGCTGAAGTCTTTGAACATGACTCTCACTCATACCGAGCATTTTCATTTGTCGATGTGTTAGCTTATGAAGGTCCTCTTCTCCCAATCGCTGTACTCGGAAAGTAGAAGCATAGCGCATACTACTACTAGAAGGAATATTTGCCTTCATAAAGTAAGCATGCCAGTCCCACTCTTTGGAAGAAGCCACCTCAGGACCCTTTGACGCCAATTGAGCTAGAGGAATGTCATCGTTTGTATCTTCAGACAATCTCATGCCTGTTTCGTCCTCAATAAACTTCAGATCCTCAGCACACATCTTCTGAACAGGCACATCAATCTTCACACCATTCAGTTTGTGCAATCGGATCTTTCCACTTTGGATGGCGAGGTATTGAGCCTCTACTTTAAAAGCACCTGTACGATCTGTCCAAGTACGCACCTTGGAGGGATCAGGTTTACCGGGATCATTTGCATGTTTAGGACGGTCTGGTAATGATCGATGCATAGGAAGTGGAATGGCATCCACTGTTTGATGTGAGGGCAGTCCATTACTACCCTGATGTCTACCAGGTGGAGGAGGAGCAGGAATTTGGTTACGTCGAGGAGAAGCTGTCTCGGGTGTAGAGCTTGAATTAGAATTAGAAGCAGAAGTAAACATAGCCGCTGCTTGTGCTGCTTGTGCTGCTTGTGCTGCTTGTGATGCTTGTCGCTTAGATTCTTCTTGCATCTGTTTTCTTCTTTCTACTTCTTTTTTTCTTTTTATTTCTTTCTGTTCTTCTTCCCTCTGCCTTTGTTTTACAGCATCAGCTTCTTTCTGTTTTCTTTGTTTAGCTTCTTCTTCCTTTTGACGTAATTCGTCTTCCTGTGCCAATTCTTTTTCATACTCGTCTTGGAATTTTATATATGTCTTTGGCACAATCCCCGTGGAGCCATCTTGTTGTTCAATTGACCACCAGTCATCACTGCTTATATAGTCTGTTACTAGTACTTGTTGTTCTGCTTGAACAGAAATCTCATCTTCTCCATCAGCTTCAAAATCATAAAGGACAATGGCCCAACGAGGTTCACATAGTGGTTCATCTGGTTGAGAGGGTTCAGGTACAGGAGATAGTTTAGGTTCAGCTGCCACTGCCATGGTAGGACTCTTATATGTCATGGATTCTTCTGTATGATCAACAGTGGATCGTTGAGATGAATCAGAAACAATAGCATTGGCATTGGCAGGGGCATTGGCAGACTTGGACTCTTCAATCTTTTCTAACACTGCTTTTGCTTCTGACTTTGAAGAAGCCTGAAAATCAAACACTGTTCTTGCATTATCTGTCATTTCAATATGGATGTTTTTACCATCCTGTGAAGAATAGCCCACATCTGTAATTGAAAATTGTCTGACAGGAGAGGCCTTGTCAGTCTCACTGCCATAGCAGAGGACTCCATTACCCACTAATAAACTGCCTTTACTCTTTTTCTTCTTTTTCTTCTCAACGTCATATTCATTCACAGACCAAGACAGGGCTTCATCCTTGGCATTGACAGTCAGTGGCCTCTCAGTAGGACTCTATACACACTCCCTTTATGAGCCCAATACTTCACAGATAAGTGTTCTTACCAAAGTCAAGCGTGTATTGTGTGTCGTGGGTAGAGAAGGACTGGATGTTTTGTGGTCCACCTCCTTGGCAATATCAGTCATAGCTACTAGTATAAAAAATACTTTACCATTTCAATATAGTTACTTGGTATAAGTCCAATGATGCCCTTTTCTGACTTTACAAGAAACCAATCTGGGTCACTGTTTTCATAGAGAACAAGCTTCTCTTCCTCATCAAAGGAAAGTTCTTCTTCTTGCTGTGCTTCGTAGGCATAGATTGTCCTTACAGTGCCAATGGATTCAGCCTAGCCATCATCCACATATCCATACCATGTTGGTTAGTGGTCTTTTCCATGATCCTTATCCCTTCATTCACAGATAACACACTTCACTGATATAGTTGGCAGGAATAAGGCCTACTGGACCCACTTGATCGAGTATTTGTGCTTTTAATTGGGCTTTCCACCAGTCAGGATCGTCGTTCTCGAGGATATACAGAGTATCGTCTTCTTTAAAATCTATCTCTTCATCTGTCTGGGCCTGATAATCATAGAGGGCTCTGCAGATAGCAATATATTTCATACTCGTAGACTATAAAAGTAGAAAAATGGATAGACACACTAGTAGGCGTTTGTTTGTTTGTTTGTTTGTTTGTTTGTTTCTCTTCTTTCTTTCTTCTATATGAGTAGAGTGGGTATGTCTTTTCCTTTTCTGTTCCACTGTGCTTCTCTACACTAAATTACAGGCTTAGGAAGAGAGAACAGGCAAAAAGAAGGGGATTGTTAAGTGTAAGAAAGAAAGGAGAGACAAGTGTAAAATAGGTTAAGCAGGCAGAAAAGCGTAAAATAAGACCAGCCTTTGCCTGTGAAAGTGATAGTCAAAGGATTTCTATTTCTATTTCTAGTAACAAATATGATGTCACACATCATCCGCTCGGTGGCATTGAATTCTTTCAAGCCAAGGAACGACCCGCCGTCTCCACTCCCACTTACACACAAATCCACACATGAAAAAGAAAGGGCAAGTATTTCAACCTCAAATGTGTGCAAATCAAAGGGATGTATCCTTTGTGACACACCGTTACTATCCTGTTATGGACAAACAGATACTGTGGGTGAGTCAGTTTCAGTCTAATAATATATGAGTTGCCATGAGCACGATGCTGTGTGCAACATGAGATGGGTACACAGTTGCCATGGTCTTTGTGAGTAGAAAACAACCTATGGATTCCTACAGTAGCAATGGCCAAGTGTCCTAATAGAAGAAGAAAAAGAAGTGTAGTCTACAGTACAGTATCAGGGCCATGGAGGTCATGGGAGGAATAAAAACACACCTTGGACTCTGAACTGTATTCACAAAGACAGATGTGTCATATGTATAATTACAGACACACCACACGGCTGTCTTTAGCTCAGATCCATTCTCACCAGATCGTGTTCTCTTTTTCTTTTCATTCCTTAACGTATGATCCTATCACCAAGACATCTCTCGTGTGTTTGTGACTGTTGTATAATGGATCTGTTGGTTGATATACACTAGTGTGGACTTGTGCATGCAGCCTATCATTCCAAGCATAGGCATATCTGTCACTAGAAGGACGGTGGCATGTTATCGCAAATCCACAGGTCAATCCTTCATTAATAAGCTAGTTTGTACTATAAAACGGTATTCCTCCACTCATATTATTTTCATTTATTAGATATTCTTCGCACAAAGTACAGCACCAAATATGGCTTACTACACCATGAAAGTACCATAAAAGTCCAATGAACCTGTCCTTTATATTTATATATAAAAAAAATATACATCTCATTTCTTACGAATCCATTTCCCTTGCTAATAGACCTCACTGTGTATCGTCTTATGGCATACACATTGACTGTTTATTCTTCTGTTCAATTGAGATTCCTTCTTGTTCATCAAAGTTGATCATCAAGCACTGTTGTGAGTATAGGTACAGAATAGTTATCATTCTTCACTTGTCATCCTCACTAAGAAATGTGTGTCTCTCTCTCTCACACACACACACACATTTATTTCCTGCTCCCCAGTGCAAATGAAGCGCCCCCTAATTTTTTCTGTTGGTCTACAACGTGTTTGTTACTCTAATATCTTCGTGATCACTTCTTCCTTCTTTTCCTCACCTCTCTGCCATTATTGCTATTTCTGTCTTGTTTCCCTGTACAAACACAACCTGAGCTATTAAAAAGGTAGTTGACTCAACCCTAGAGACACAAATAGTAGTAGTAGTAGCAGCAGCAGCAGCAGTAGTAGTAGTAGCAGTAGTAGTAGCGATAATACTATGGGCAGCTGTGGTTTCTATAGTCTCCATTGTGATAAAGAAGAAAGAAAGATGGTGCTTTTTTTTTAACTCTTTTCCTTATATGAAGCGCGCCTTACTTATATCTCTACTTATAAAAGATCCTCTCTTCTACTTTGTCTCCTTGAGCTTGGCCTTTTCTTCTTACAAACTACACCTTCATAAAGAGAACCCACTCTTATCTAACCTAACAGATATACATATATCTATAAGAGAGAATCAAAAGAGTGTCCCTATACAGACGATGAGAGAATACAAACTAGTGGTACTAGGATCGGGTGGTGTTGGAAAATCAGCCTTGGTACGTTATTGTTCTTGTTGGTTTGTATTTTTTTTTGCCATAGTCTTCTTCTCTCTATGGACTACACTAGGCCTAGGACGATTCCATAGCACAAGAGACCTCTTTCTCTCTACATCTCCATCAAACACTTCCACTGATATTTTGTATGATAGACAGTTCAATTCGTACAGTCAATCTTTGTGGAAAAGTACGATCCTACGATTGAAGATTCTTACCGCAAACAAGTGGAGGTGGATGGACAACAATGCATGCTTGAGATTCTCGATACAGCTGGTACGGAGCAGTTTACCGCCATGCGAGATTTATACATGAAGAATGGTCAGGGATTTCTTCTTGTGTTTTCCATTGCAAGTATGATTACCCTGACAGAGCTGCAGGAGCTGAGGGTACAGATTCAGAGAGTCAAGAACACAGACAATGTAGGCAGTGAAGAGAGTGGATGTAGTTTCTGTTTCTTATCTAATTGTATTGGGAACACATATATAGGTTCCAATGGTATTGGTAGGAAATAAGTGTGATCTTGAAGAAGATAGAATGGTGTCCAGAGAACAAGGCATGCGTTTGTCACAGCAATGGGGTGGAAAACCCTTCTATGAGACATCTGCACGGTACAAGATCAATGTGGATGAAGTATTCTATGACCTTGTTCGACAGATTAATCGACAAATGCCACCCAAGGACAAGAACAAGAAGAAGCTCAAATGTCTTGTATTGTGAAGAAGAAGTCTGTGCAGTCTTTGCTTATACACCTTATACACCTTATATACCTATACACTTATATACTTATACACCTATATACTTATATACCTATACACCTATACATCCTTACTTAGTCCTCATCTCTCTCTTTCTTTTACCTGGTCTCTTCTTTAGCCACTCCTCATTCACCTCTCCTTTCATACCTCTTCTTTTGACTGATATTCAAGACAGACTCACCGACAAGCACCTGTAAGTAATAATAGATGTAGAGAGACACCACTCATATTTAACCTTACAGTCTTTCCTTTGCTTTATGCTCTCTCTTATTCGAAAAAGACCACTAACCACCACCAGCAGCAGTACAAAAACAGGGGCTGAACTATACGCCCTGTTTCTTTTTCTTTTTCTTTACACGCCATTCTCTTATATTTATCCTGTTTATCCTATTTATTCCTTATTCCTTCTTTCTTTTTGCCTTAATTCTCAGACTATGTTATTAATATAATATAATATAGTATTCATTTCTTATACTCTTACTATACCCATTTCCTGGCAATGGGTTCTGTGCGAAGTGTGCTAGAGCCATCTTGTGAAGGAATAAGTTAAAAAGAAAAAGAAAGCATTTATTTAACTACCATGCCAATCATAGTTCTTTCTAATAAAGTATCAACATCTCAATCACAAAAAAAAAGAAAAAAAAAAGATCCCCTTCCATCTCACTCTTCACTCTGTTTTAATAGTCATTATAAACACGCAGACTTCCACCCAATAAACACGCTAGGCCCACTACCAACACTACTCCTGTCACAATAAACATGGTGCCTACAAATACAGGTACACTTCTTTGTGATAGAAGTGATGATCGTGTCACTATAGATACTGTCATGCCCACCCCAAGACAAAAGAACATGGAAAGGAATTCAGCTGCAGGAATAAAAGCAATTCTGAAATACTTCTTGTCTTGATAAAAGGCAATAAGCACAGCCATACTGTAGATGCCGTAAGCAAACGCAAGTCGATGGAATGAAGTGGCCAGGGGTGTCCAGTAAATCTGATGGATAAGGAAAATAGCAGCAAATCCAAAGGAGAATATCTGCCAAACATCTCCTGGCTGACACAGTGCAGTGAGTGTACCATGCACAAATACCCATACTTCAAGAAGAAGAATCCACGCCTTATCACGATGACTCTGTAAAATGAAAACTGTGTTAGTAAACTATCGAGTGTCTTTGTTGTTGTTAATATGAGAATTACATTGTGTAAGAAAGTGGTGGATTGCCATAATAACATCACTTGGTATATAAATCCAAAATAATGGCCCATGGTGCCTTCCTATGGATACATACATGTATGTATTTAGATTTGCCACCGAGTCAGTTCTTGGATAGCCCCCTCTCTTTATAAAGACAGTGATCTTACCGCAGGATGGTAATGAAAGTTATAGACAGTACCAAAGCTCACTAAATAGCCATGGTATTTCCTAATGAATTGTAGCACTTGTTGGAAAGAAGGAGACCTCAATTGTCTTCCTAGACCAAAGGCAATACCACGTCTAGAGAATCAGCAATAGAAATATAAGAAACAAGCACTCTAGTCTATCGTATTATGTTATTATCTTTTCTTCTTTCTTTTCTACTTGCGTCGGGATAGCCAGTATCAATGCAATCACCAGAATAGCCACTACGGAACTCTGTGCTGTGCCTTCAGGAACATCTATAGCCAGACCATCGTAGAATAATTGCGTGTGCACTAATTTAAATACAAGCATAAAGGCATTCAGGTACAGCATTCTCCAATTCCACCATCGATAGGCAGGACTCCACTGTTGCTCATTTGATCTCTGTGCTTGAGCAAGAATACCCCATTGAACCAACTGATGTACACCATAACCACACCATGCAGTGCCTCTTCCCATGGAGGTAGGCTCCACCTGTCTCCAAGCGTAGGCAAAAGGTGTTGATTTTCCTATGAGAGTGGATGGAGTAAGATCAATGGCTTGTAAAGAATAGACAATCACCCTCTATATAACGAGTGCCTCGAATAATAAAGCGTCCTAGTCCCATCTCTCCACGATGAGGATGAGCATTAAGAAAGTCACTCCAGGAGGTGTTTTTTAGAGCAAGCAGTACAACGACTGTTCCAAATGCAATGGAAGTGCCCAAGTAAATGGATCTCCAAGTGTTTGTTTTGAACTTGGCATGGTTTGGAAATGTATATTCTTTCTCCATGGTCTTCTTCTCTATCTTCTCCTCTCTCTTTATTCTTGTCTATTTAGACAGGAAGAATGGATGAGGGGATTTTCTTTCTTTCTATTCATACAAACATAAACACTCACTATGGATAGTAGAGAAGGTTGAGAGAAGATCATCCGTCCCCTCAGAAATAGACTTTATATTCACTATCAGAATTGAGTTCCCTTTAAGCACCGACTTTTTTTTTCTTTTGGAGAAGGAAGAGTTTGATATTTTCTGTTTCTTTACCTTTTGAGTTTTGTTCTTGTTATTATTTATTATCAACTTTTTAGGATTCTAATAATAATCCAATACTCCATTTTTTGTTCTTCTTCTGTAATGCAGACAGCCTTGGTGGATGACAAGACATAGTTACCTACAACGTATTGATTTTATCCCTATATAAACCAGGTACTCAAAACAACAATCTCCGCCTCGAGATATCCCACATTCCAATCCCCTACACATCCCACTGTAGGTTACTCTTTCACCACCACTACCCCACTTTATAAAGGAGAAATGTCTTTATTTTTATTTTTATTTTTATTATTATTATATATATATATATATATATATATATATATTATTGGAGAAATGTTCTTTTTCCATACAAGCAAATGAAAATGTCTATAGTCTATTCTGGTCCAATTCTCCCTATAAAATAAACACAGAGACCTGTCTGTTTCCCATAGTAACCAGCACTGTGTTTTCTTATTCTTTCTTCTCTGCCAACAGTTAAGCCTTCTTGAATGAAAAGGTACTGTTCTCAAAGGTCAATTCAAATGCCTTATCAAACTGCTTCTTCAGATCCTTCTTCTTCAGACCAGAAGGTGCCTTGGGATGGGATTCAATAAGATCCAATGTCTTTTTACGAGCCTCGTCAAAGGAAAGACCCTTCAAAGAAGATACATTTATAAGACAAAGACAAAAAGAGAATTTTTTTTCTTTTTTTTCTTTCTCTACTCACCTTTTCCTTCAACACAGACTTGAGAGCCAAATCGAAGTTTTTGTTCATGTCTTTGTCTAATTCAGCAGCACTCCATTCATTTGAGCCTTTCTTTTGTTTCTTTGTGGGTAGTGTGGTTGTTTCTGCTGGACGTTTGTTGGTATCTGTCTTGGTACTCTTTTCCTTTTCCTTGAGTTGTTCTATCAACGACACTGGTTTTACAGGTGCTGTGGTAGCAGGTGCAGGTGCAGGTACTGGTGCCTTGGTGGACTTGGCAGGTAGTGTCTTACTCATACTATGAGTTCACTCTTTCTTTCTTCTTGTCCAATTACCTTTTTTCCTTTGAAGAGTGCCTTTTGATACTTTTCGGCCTCACTAATACAAGACGTGTGGGATTGGTAGTCGTATCCTTGAAAAGTCGTTGAACAATCAATGCACGTAAATGTAGCCCGACATCGCTGTCCGTGTTGATTCAACTTGGGCTTCTTTACAACATCACTACAGCCATCACACTGGAAGCTAATATAAAACAAAACAAAACAAAAAGGGTTTTCTCGAGTATGAGTCACTCCTCTTTTTCTTTTCCTGTTGTTGTTTCTTTTTACCTCACCATGGTTAGATACTTTTTGGAAAGAAAGAAAGAAAATCAAACTTTCACTGTAAAACAAAGCCACCCATTCTGCTTTATGCAGGGTGATTGGCTACTTTTTCCATCATTTTGCTTAAGAACAGTCGTCTCTCTTTTATTTTATTTTAATAGGAGGCTATAAGTAAGAATACACACCAGGAGATCCTTGGGATACAAAAGGAAATAGTCGAACTACAATTGTTTAGAAATGACATGGATTTGAAAAGGAGCAAAAAAAAATTATGTATTCATGTTAGTTCTTAAATAAAGATTATGTAGATTTACCTGTAGATATCTGAATCTCGAAGGAAACCACTTTCGATATGGCGATATGATATAATATAAATATAAATACAAATATCTATGCTTCTCGATAGAATGGAGCTATTTGGTGGAGACCCTTTAAACACTCTTCTGCAATTGTATAGATATTCTTTGATGTATTCACATCTCTGTTCCAAACAATTCCATAATCTTGGCAAGTGCGGATAGTGTTGAAACTCACTAATACTTTGGTGAGGTTATTTGTGTTATAAGTGTGGCAGATCTTGAGAATAACAAAATAAAATAAAACAGAGTAACTGTTAGAAGAGCTTTTTATATTGGGTAAAAGGTCAATCAGGTTTACCTTTGATGTAAAGAACTCATCGACATCAACCACAAGAATATCTCCACCTTTTTGTCTCTTTTTCAATGATTGATATAAAATTATTGTCAAACCAACACAATGGCCTTTAAACTTGACAGCATCTTTCATCTTTATTCCTGTGTCATAGGCAACAACTGGCAGCTTGGTAGGATCGTACTCCAATATTATTAGGTGCCAATACCCTTTCTCACTAATAAAATAATAGTAAAAACAATGAGTTCGGGATGTATTAATGCACTCTCTATGTATGTCATATTACCCTTGCACTGGCACCATCCTCTTGTCTTTGTCTTTGTAACGGATTCACTGGGTTTATTATAGTAAAAGAATATAAAATAGAAACTGACTAACATGTCAGACATAATAAATATGCACAAACACTCACCAGATCACAACTGTTGGTTTATATGCCAGACAAAGGCAAACAAGTTAAACAGGGTAGAAGTTATGAAGAACAACAGACAGTGTAATTAGCAGGTATTAATATTCGAGCAGAAGAGAACAAAACGATTTTTCACAAGTCATTTACTTAATCAGAACTACCAAAGTAATGCAGACTACAACAACATTCTAGAAAGAAAAAGAATTGCTTAAAGAACAGTTGCCTAGTTACCCTTTGTGTTCAAATCGTGTGTTGTGTTTCTGTTCATGCACTCTCTTTGATTTCCCTAGACCGGCCTTTGTATCCAATATTCTATTTTGTTGTCCCTGATAGAGACCCAATATCTATACATTTATCTCTCTAGTAGTCTTGTTGATAACCACAGTGCCCTTTATTACAGATACTTACAAACCTTTGATTTTAAATACAGTTCCATAAAAGGGCAAAATTCGGGACCCTCGTAAAAGGAAGGAGATATTACCGCTTAAAGGCCAGAAAAATCTCCTGGTGTGTAGAGAATAAAGAGTTCAAAAGAGAAAGAACAGATTCCATATTTATTTATTTATTTATTTTTATGTGGTATTGGTGATGGTATTGGTGGCGGTGGTGGTGGTGATGGTATTGGTGACTAGAGAAGCACTTTCTTCTTTGGATGATTCTGAGGCCTGTGATTCTGTTGTGGATGGCGTTGGCTTGGTAGCAGCCATTTGCCATGAAGGGATACCAGCCCGCGGTGTTGAATTAAAGGCAGCAGAGAGACGAGAAGAGAGGCCTGTTGGGGTTGTTTCCAAAGGACTTGCTGCTGTGACTATGGCTGAAGTAGGTGTGGTTGGACTGGCACTCGGATCCAGCACAGAGGGGCTTCCTGTAGGACGACGGCTGAGGAGAAGAGACTTGAGAGACTTGACTTCATTCTGTAGGTCATTGAGAATAACACTTTGGGATTCCTTGTTACGGTCCAGCATCTATTGAAGAAGAAGGAAAAGGGGAGGGCGTGAGTAGAGAGTCTTTACAATATAAGATACATAAGGGTGGATGATGCCACTGATTACCTTTGGCACCAAATCCTTCAAAGATTCCACTTCTTTTTTGATGTTATTAAGTTCATTCTCTCTTCCGTCTTCTCCCTGCTTAAGATCCTTGCACACCTGCTGTACATCCTTCATGCTCTCATTGATCTTCTCTGACTGTGAAGAAATGTCCTTTAAGGCCTCGTTGGTCTGTGTTTTGATTTCTTTCAAGGAATCCTCCACTGTCAATGGTCATCTGTCAGTGCACCTCTATTCCAAACACCACTGTCTGTTATGGATAGATAGATTTATCTATTACCTGCTTGGAATTGAGCGTCCAACTTGTCCTTATCCTCCTCCAACTCCTTCTGTGTAGGAACCTTGAACCATGGACCCAGCAATGTCTAATAGAATAGGCCTTTGTATGAGCTCATCTTTCTCTCTTCCTTCTTTTCCTTGTGGTGGGTTACCTTTGCCAATCTCCATACACCATAGCCCACACCACTGGCCAAGACAGCAGCAATAAAAACATCACGCCAGTCATAAGCAGGTCTTGCTGGTACAGGAGGAGGCACAAGCGACTGAACTCCTCTTCCTACCGGTCCACCCACTGCCACGGTGGCTGCTGTGGGTCCACTGATACCTCCTGTCCCTGTGGATTTCCCATTTGCCCGTGCCATGGCCTCTTCAATCTCCTCTGAAGTCATTCCTTTTGACTCGAGGAAGGATACTTTCTTAGCCAAAGGAGCTGACTGCACCTTTGGGTCGGATAAAAAGGAAATGGCCGAGGTGATTAAATCCTCGCGCATAGTAATATGACAGATACTTCTTTATGCTATTACAACAAGGAAGAGAGAGGGAGAGAGAAAAGAGAGAGAGAGAAAAAAAGAAAAAAAAAACAAGTGCTGACAAACAAGTGCTGACAAAAATGAATATTCTCTTCACATGGGGAGGACTTGTACTTTATTATTTAAAAGAGAGCATGTTGCAGCCAAAAAGTAGGGGAAATATGACGCATGGCGGTGGTTGAATTGGATGGGCGAACTTTTGTATGCAGCCATACCTTGGCCAATGCTTACTTTTTTATCTTGCTTCTTCTTGGTCTCTCTTTTTGCTTATTATGGTGTGGAATAGATTGACACGTAACATTGGATGGAGGCTATCCATGAACCTACTGAAAAAGCGAGAATACCATCCGAGACTCATAGGAAAGACCGTTTTCATGTAAGTCAATAGTGGAAAGAAGAAGAAAAAAAGGGGAGGGAGAATTAAAGGCTGTATGGACGTGTTGTATGGCAGTTCAGGTGCTTCTTCTGGCATTGGTGAAGCGTGTGCTCGTGAATTTGCAGAACAAGGATCCAATATTGTAATTATGCATAGTAGAATCATCATTAGAATCGTCAGTCGAATGATGGCCTATTCTATATAGATTCTTGCTGCCAGACGTCTTGAAAAACTAAATACACTCAAGAATGAACTCATTGAAAAACACCCTAGTATCAGAATACATTCCATTGCATTGGATTTGAGCAAAAAGGCCTTTATTGACAAGGCAATGGCAGAACTACCCAAGGATTGGAGAGACGCCATTGACATTCTTGTTAACAATGCGGGTCTTGTCATTGGCATGGATCCCTTGTTAGAAGTAACAGAGGAGGACTATGATGCCATGATGGACACCAATGTTAAGGGCCTTACCTTTCTTACCCAGGCTATTCTGCCTGTGATGAAGGAGAAACAGAGTGGTCATATTATTAACCTTGGATCTGTTGCTGGTAAACAGACAGAGAGATGGAGAAGACTGTATTCATTTTCATGGTATTAGGAAAACAGAGTTATGCTGGAGGAAGTATCTACTGTGGTAAGTAGAACGATCATGGGAGCCATTCTTGTTGACTGTTCTGTTAGCCTCCAAACATGCTGTGGAGGCCATTACAAGAGCACTCTTGCATGAATTGGTGGATTCTCCTGTTCGAGTGAGTTTGATTTGTCCTGGAATGGTCAACACTGAGTTCTCCACTGTACGCTTCCGTGGAGATCAAGAAAAGGCAGACAGTGTGTACAAAGGAATCGAGCCATTAGTAGGAAAGGACATTGGTAGGCTAATGGTTAAGGTGGATGGAGAGTGGTTGCTGACAAAGAACACGGATTCCTTAGCTGAACTAGTGACATTTACTGCTTCTCGTCCTCCTCATGTAACTATATGTGATATGCTAGGTAAGCAAAGGGCGTCTAAACAGACCGACTACCAGACAGAATCTGACAGAGAAGAGTGTATAGTATTCCCTACACACCAATCGGGTCCTGGCACTGTGCATAGAAAGACATAAGGAATCTAATCTAGCATCATCTACTTGTGTAAAACATATAAAAAGGAACATAGGCCCACTTGTTGGTCGTCTGTGCCCAATGTCCATCAATACCACCACACACACACTTCCTTGCTCTTATTATACACAAGGCAGGCCATACATCTTTATTTCTAGTCCAATGCATTCACTTCTACCTTTGAGATTCTTAGTACAGTATGTGTCTGTTTATGCTCAATTGTACGCTTGTAGTTCTTTCTTCTCTTCTTCTTCACAATCTGAACTAATTTGCTCTTGGGATGTTCAATCACAGTAGCAGAGATATCAAAAAAGGCCTGGTTGACATAGGGTGCGCCCTTCAAGGTATAGTCCTTACTGCCAAGTTCACGCACACAATCCAGCTTAATCACATCTCCCAATTGGACGTCTTTTAGTCGGTTTACAATAAGCTTGTCGTTTTGGGTGATTAAAAAGGGACGTCCAGTGACTTCGGCAATAGCATAGTAGTGGAGCTGATCACGCAATTTCTTAAGAGATGTCTTTGTTGCTGCGTCTACTGCTTCTGAGGTGGTCTGGTGCGAACGAACAAAGGCTATTTATTGGCGTATGAGCTCATGTCTTGCTTGGCTGTTTTGTTTTATGTTTGGTTTACCTTTGGAGAGGGTAGCTTATGAAGAAGAAGAGAGGATTAGTGAAGGGTTGTTGACAGATAATAATCAATAAAAACACTAAGGCACCCCGTGCATCTCACCCCGTGTTGCTGTCAACGCGCCCATACTCTTGAAGGCAGCCGAGAACATGGTCGTATACAGGCTTTGTTGGGAAGAGAAAGAGAGAGAAAAAAAAAGGGCAATGTCCAGAAGAGGGGGTCACTGGCTAGAAGAGTGGCTTTGATAAGAGCGTCACATTCTATGGCCGACAGCGGGTCAGTGGATGTATGGGTCAATGGATGCATGGAGCAATGCATTGACAGAGAATGATCTGCTCATAAAAGACTGCACTATGAGAAAGAAAAAGAAAAAAAGAAAAAAAAGGTCCATCTGTAGGGATATGGAGTCACTGCATTTATCTATAAGAATGCCTAATGTATAGTCTTTGTATAATAGTCATAGTCATAGTGATAGTAGTCATAGTGATAGTAGTCATAGTGATAGTAGTCATAGTGATAGTAGTCATAGTAACAGTAGTCATAGTAACAGTAGTCATAGTAATAATAACACTAATAATAAATAAACCCTACCCGTGAATGACTGCCACTCTGGATGCCTGTCCAAATGAGTGGTAGTCATGCCTACAAAAAAAGAGTGTGTAAAATACACTTGCTACAGCTGTCATATAAAGTATAAACATGTTTATTCTCTAATAATAAAGAAGAGTCTAAAATAGTATCCAACACAGAGAATAATATTGGGTGGTAAAAGACAAAAACAGTGAAATGTAATAAGAAAACACACACACACACACACACACTATAAACTATAAACATGACCAAACATCACTTGTGTTCTATTTCAAATAATGAGTAAATATTAAGTCAAGAAAAAGAAAAAAGAAAAAAAAGAGGGAGGTTTAGGCTTCAGCAGTAGTCATAGCACCAAGGCCATCTTCCTGCTTTACACGCTGCTGTGTCTTTCGTACTTCAGCCTGCCAGTGAATGCTCAACAAGAACAGACCCTCTCCCATGGAAGCAATGAAAAGAGCAATGGACAATCCAGCCCACAATCCAGACAAATTCCAGCCTGCTTTGAAGGTCAAGAAGAGTCCAATGGGAAGAGCAACAATGTAATAGGCAAAGATATTGATCCATGCAGCAATGTTCTGTCTGCCCAGACCACGGATAGCACCACCACAGACACTAGCAAGGCCATCTGCTATCTGGAAAAGAGCACACAGGGGAATAATGCTGGCCACACGCTCCACAACCTCTTTCTCAGAGGTAAAGAGATAGCCAAACCAAGAACGGGTGAGCATCAATATGAGGGAGTTGAGACACCCAAACACAACAGCATACACCATCACAGCCATGGTGGCATAGCGTGCCTTTTCAGCATTTGCTTCTCCCAATGCATTTCCAACCCGATTGGAGGCAGCAATGGCCATACCAAAGGGAATAGTGTAGGTGACAGAGACTGTTGTTAAAAGAATAGACTGAGCTGCCAGATCAATGGTGCCCAAGTAGGAAGCTAACATGGCATCAGTGAGTTTTCTCTTTGTTTATCATGACTGATCCATGGACATTGCCTACAACCACAGCCATGCATTTATGGATACCATTCTATAGACAGTGTTCTATAAACACCCTCTCCCTCTTCTTACCAGCAAGTGCACACAATTCAAAACTCCACCATTCTGTGCACACCATCATAATGCCAGGAATAGCCAATCTTAAGAATGGCCACCAGCCTAAAAGACATTCACGCGACCATCCTCCCCATGCCTTGGATCCCTTTACAAAACGAACATAAAGCAAAAGTAGTCCCAGCATAAGCCAGTAACTCATACTCGTAGCCAAGGGTGCGCCAATGAACCCAAGCCCCAGTGGATACACCATCATATAGTTCAAACCAAGATTAATGGGAGAAGCAATCATCAGTACATAAGTTGAAGCTTTCATGATGCCTTGGGCCTGCAAGAACTTCTTTGTCGCCTCAAATGTAATATAGGCAGGAGCCCCTATCAACAGATATCTCAAGAATAGACCTATGCGGATGGGATGAGTGCTGTCTTTTTCTTTCTTTCTTTCTTTCTTTTCCTGTTCTACAGAAAGAGCCCATGTCCAATGCTACTGCTAGACTTGCCTGCATAAAGAGCAAGTTCAGGGTCTTGATTTAAAGACAGAAGAATGTGAGTTGCATTCCACCAAATGACTCCTATTGGAATGAACATGATCGAGAGGATCAACAGGGCTCTTTGAAGGTGCGTGCCAAGAAGTGTCTTGTCGTGTGCACCTGTCCATGCCTGAGAGCACAGTGTGTCCAGTGCTGTGGTGGTGCCAAAGGCAACACTCCATGCACTGACATTTGCAAACATACTCCCAAGAGCAGCTGCACCTAATTCTGTTGGACTCTGGGCCCCAGGATTAAGGAAAAGGGACTGTCGTTGGATCCACTTACGCGATGTCCAAGTGTAAATACGCTTGCCATTTGAAATGAATTTTGCAGTAAATAAGTACCAATAATAGGCAGACTATTGAAAATAAGCCATTCGAATTCTGCTCTCCATGTTGGTGGTGGGTCGTCTGTTATTTTTGAACCTATTAAAGGTGTCTGTTCAGAAGGTGCTGTTGAAGACGAGGACATCAAAGAGACATTGTCTCTTTCTTGTGAGTTTGGCATGTCTTCTTTTTCTGTTAATTCCTTAAAAAGTAAAAGAAAGAAGAAAGGAAAGAAAAAAGACCTCTATTAATAAACTATAAAATAAAGTCGATCTAAAATTTGGCATGTCTTACCTGCTACAAAGGCAGTTCAATAGACGAGTAGTACAAGAACAGCAGAGAAAAAAAAAGTCATGCCAGACTGAGATATTTATTTTCTACTGGTTAGTTCTTACTGGCAGTGGGTGAGAAAGAAGGGTTTATTTATTGGCTGTTACTCTTTTACCATTGAGTTCTTTTGTTACTGTTGAGTTCTTTTGTTACTGTTGAAGTGGTATTTGGTAGTGTTCACTATGGAAACACTCTCTTTCTGACCCTTATCCAAAGAGAGAGAGAGAGAGAAAGGAGCAGGTAAAGATTGATCCACGTGTTCATATGTATCTAGGGATAGACATACAAAAGGGAATAAATCTATAGATATAAAAGTGCTCCCTTTCTTGTTAACCGTTTTTTGCATGAATTCCATTGACTGTCAATAGGAAAGTACAACTCATAATAAAATGAAATGAGATACAAATTAACTCATTCATAGGCCACTCGGTTTATGTTATATATTTGGAAATGCAGATCCGAGACATAAACCAACATGAAATAGACGCCTGCAAGTCATTCACACCAGAGTATATAAAATAGCACACATGCCTATAGGGAAAGTAGACTCAACGCGCCACACTACAGTGTATCCTCCCAAGAATGATCTTTGTACTAGAGTCACTGAGTCCTTATTGCATTGGCACATGAACAGAGACAATAGAAACATATGTGTTTGTTAATGCATAAGGATACTTTCCATAAAAAATATAAAATAAAATAAAAAACAATTGGTATTTTATTTATTACGCTTGTTTCAATAGAAACATGTGTGTGTTTAAATTGAGTCAAAATGACGGGTGATGAATAGAGGTATAAAAAGCAGTCTGATTTCTTTTGTTGATAGGCTATGGGTATGGCTTTCTCCTCTTTGTACTGTCCTTTTATTCCTAAAAAAAAAAGGAGTGTGTTGTAGGGCAGGGTGACTATTATATAGAATGAGAGATGGTAAAAATAGAAAAGAAAAAAAGAAAATTTTAAATGCATTCTACTTCTATACCACGTATTCTATAGGCAACACAAAGGAAAAAGTCAATCCAGCAGTAACAATAAGGACAAAGAAGAATGTCATTTCTGTGTTCTACATGTGCTACCTAGAGTGACGCCATACAACGTGCGCGTGGATGTCTACAGCTGGCATTGGCTTTTCTCCCTCTCTTTCTCCACTACCACCTGTGAAGTGTCTGATGTTGAAATATATCTCCTTTTTTAGTCAAGAGGGGGATGAGGGTTGATATTTGTCTTTTATGGGATAAGATGGACAGTGAAATGCATCTCTTTTCTTCTCCACTGAGTTTCAACAGTGTATAGAAATGGAGAATATAGAGAATAAAATAGTGGAGTGAGATGGGATTGGCTAATTCTCTCCTTAGTATTTTATTCATTGTTCCTTGAAGAATGTCAACAATAGAGAAATACATTACAAACATTGTTTATTCAATCAACACTAGAATAAGTACTTTCTGTTTTTGACTAGAAATACATCACTATTTAACTATGAATAGAATAGGTGAGGAATGAGTCTTTTAACCAATGCACTGTAGGTGTGCTTATAACAAGGCAGTGGCCAGGGAGATACCACCAGATTAGGCTGACGATGTATCCATGGCTCGGTGATAGTCAGACACTGTCTAAATATCAAATCTTATCATTGTGTGCCTTAAACTTATATGAATAAGTAGATTGTATCCAATAGGTGTCAATATTAGTGGATTCTATGGGTTTCAATGATGGTTCTGTTGATTTATTATCTATAGCCCAGTCAGCCTAAATACATCAGTCAATGTTTTCTCTTATCTATCCATGCTATAGAATATCCTTATTTCTACCATGTCATTCATTATTCTCTTTTGCAGTGAAGATTAACCTCTACAGTCTATACAGTCTACATCTCTTTTATCATTCATTTATTGCCCCACACTAAGACCCCTTAAAAGAAATATCGACAGATAAATCCAATATGGATAAATGAAAACCGAGATACCCTACATTGGCCAATCATCATCTATGATATGATAAAAGAAACAAGCGAGTCCTTATTTATTCCGATAATCTTCGGGTGTGTATGGAGTATTCTAACACCAACTGCCTTTCAATAGTCTTGACTCATCCAAGCAAAAAGACAAAAAGACAAATAGGAAACGTGCAATGTCTTTTCCTAGTCCATTTATAGCCAACTATAACTAAAGGAAAGAAAGAAAGGAAAAGACATTACCCCTTCTATTATCATTAAATTCAAGACAGCTTACAAGCCACGGATAGAGTGAATTCTAAACCACAGTAAGACAAGGCCCAGAATTCTTTCATATTAGAAAAATACAGACGTCTTACAAATGTGAATGGAGTAACAAAAGCATGCTGCTCTAATGCATGCTATTACAGCAACTGTCTTTAGAAAGTATATAAAAAGGCTCTTTACTGCTGCTTACAGTTCTTCCGATGCCAGTTGAATTATTATTTGGAAAATGGAGGTCGGGTTTTATAATACTACATACACACCCAAGAATCTTTCTGGCTTTTAAGCGGTAATACCACCTTCCCTTTAGATAATGTAAATATTTCCCTTATATGGACGGATGTTTGAAATCAAAAGGTTTGTAGATATCCAATCTATTATTTCCTTTTATAGATTACCTCTATCAAATTGTATTATTGTCAACTAATCACTTACCATAAATAGAGATATCGATACTCCCCGTCAATGAAAACACCGACTACCTAAAAGGGACCACATAGTAGAAGAAGAATGAGTAGCAAGGCGTATATCTAAGAGATACTGCTTTAGCAAGAGGGACCTTTCATAGTTTTATTAGTGGATACCAGCAATTATAAAATTATAAAAAAGTGTGAAAGAGTGAATAAATATCAGCCTTTGTTTACTCTTTGAACTGTCCAGATTCTCCCTTTGGTTGAAGCCAAAGACGACATCATGAATAGAATTGTTTATTATAATAACATAGCTTATAATAATATACTATCACTATGGCTATTGTTGCTCTAGGCTTATTCTTTATAACAATAGAATCTGCACTCTAAAAGCCTTGTGCTTTGTTCTTGGGAGAAAGATCTCCTGGGACTGACTTGAGAACAGTCTCAACTTGTCTAATAACAAAAGAGTGTTAGTAATAATTCAATCAAGAGAGATAATATGCTTACCTTGTACTTAATACTTGTCTTGAGAATAATGAGCCATATATCATCTGTTAGAAGAAGAGTCAATACTATGTCTTGTGGAATACATTGAGCTCAAGCCTAGATAAAGACACTGTTTACCTTTTTACTTTCAGAATAGCCTTTGGTAGCGTCTACTATCTCATTCTCTTGTTTTTTGTTGTTGTTGATAATATCATATTACCTTGCTCAGTTATGCCCATCTCGACAAGTGCTTAGGTATCAAGTGAATAGTTTCTGTGAGAAATAATAAAATAATAGCAAGACCAAAGAATAAAAAAATTTCATTCTGGTGATGTATAAACTTTAGCCTATACTTTACTACAATTAATCAAGTCAAACAACTCACTCACTCACTTTCTAATCTCAATAGAAATCTTGTTTATCGTGTATTTCTTGACCATCAACTTCAAGAAAAATGAAATCTTTGCCTACACTATCTGCCAGCAGAAATATCAAACAAATCCCATCTTGAATAAACACAAGGCTACACCCAACATGTAAGAATAATCTCAGGTCTAAAAGTAATGTTGCTTATTCTCTGATTTGAATAGTCCCAAGATTGCTTCTTCTAGGTATATATTGTATAAACAGGGGCATAAGATAATAGAAACCTAAAATAATCATGCCTGACTGCTATTGTTCATAGACTTTTTCCTATCATCACTACAATCCTCTATAGAAGAAGATTCAGACAATGACCAAGAGTTTATCTCTGAGATGGAGAAAGTGCCCAAAGAGGAAGAATTCAACAGCAGCAGTAGCAGTAGCAACAGCTTTGAGGAGGCTTTCTTTGTAGAGGATATTTTCTCATTTGCCTTAAGATCATTTCTGATCTTCTGTCGTTTCTTTTCTGAAAGTGAGAGTTGCTTATCAAAGACACTTTCAGGAAAGGCTATAGAGTTGTGCCAGAATATGAGGGATACTTTTCTTGTCAATCCTCAAGAAAAGATACATGCCTTGGACAGGGTTCTCAATCTCGACAAGAGAGCAAAGAACAATGTCCCCAAGCTTGCCCCCCTCACCACCACCATTCATGAGTTTTTCATGAATAAGCCTTCAGAGCAAATACAGCTCCTCACCGCCAACCTTATCAAAACAACAATGCTCTCTGCTCTTCATGATAGAAACTCCAACTAACATACATCAGCCACTTAAAGAGGGTAGTGGAAGACGCACCTTCTCTTCCAACATCCTATAAAGATTGCCTCTTTCTTTATGCAACATGATAGACTGATGGCAGAGTCATATGAAACGGTATCTGGTCTGTTCTTTTCTAGAAACAGCATTGTCATTTTAGACAATATAAAAGACATCAAGCTTTTCAACAACACCCTGGACGAGATATCTACCAAGCATCCATTATTGATTTTTACCGAGTACGAATAGCAAATGCCCACCAAGCGTCTAATATTCATTTTTACTGACTGAGTTCACCTGTGTTCTATTGAAATAATTTTTGTTTAATCAACCATTCTACATCACGAAGAAATTGAATGGTTTAGTGTAATACTTTGATTTTTTATTTCATAAAATCATTGTTAAAATTAATCTAATGGCAAAAGGTGTGGTTTAGGAATATAATATATACATTTCTCAATTTGCTTTTGTTATTGACTGAGCTGGCTTATACTTTATTCCAAATTACATTGATTACGTTTTACAATAACAAGTCTTATAGGAATAGAGGTATGTTCTTTATCTTTATTTTCCAACAACATGATTTTTCAACAACAAGAAAAATTTGTACTAGAACTGGACATCATATTACTGTACAGTTGAATTCCATTCATTGGTAAACAAGAGCACAGTCAAAGATATTGTCCGAGTGTATCGCTTATATCGACCAGGAGAGGTTTCAATCTGTACTTTAGCAACAATAAATGGCTCAGTAGGTACGTCTTCTAGATAGCAAATATAGACATCTACGAGGTCGCCGAGACGCTTCTCGCATCCTCTTTTGTTTATGACATTGATGGCTTTTCCATAATAAATTAATGTTTCTTGTGCACGTGTGATCATTGTTGTTGTTTCCATTACACTGATGTATAGGCTGTTTTCTTGTCTGACAGTCCTTAATAGCCATTGTTTCTGTTGATAATTCGAGGTCGAATACACTATTTTCGAAAAAAATTCATTGAAGAGAACGTGGTGAGACATCAGCAGGATATCTGAAGCGCACTGTAGCCACTAGGTAACAGCAGTGATATATCCTTGGTCTCTACCACTTCAATACCAACAACTTTTGCACCACTCCTAGCGAGAAGACTGAGGCTGCTTAGTGCTTCTACAAACAATTGTACACTCTAGATCCAACTGAGGACTCAACCCTTAATTCTGCGCTAGAGACTATTCCCACAACATGCATTATACCATCCAATGTTAGAGATGACACATGTGGTTCATCCACCATGGATGGTCTTCTGATAGGTCTTCCACACACACCACGTCGAAGTAGTCCTGGCTCAGACAAGGTCCCTTATGAGATTCTTACTCTTGTTTTCTAACATAACATTTATGGCAATTTAGTCATAGAAGTGTACAAAGATGCTCTGGTACCTGGTATCTTCCCTCATAGTTGGCGTGATACGGCTATGGTACAGTTGCCCAAGGCAGGTGATCTCTCTCTTCTTTGCAATTGGAAACCCATCTCTCTCACTAATGCAGACGTTAAGGTGCTTACTCGTTTGGTGAATGCACATTATTGGCAAGTGTAGACCCTTGGTGAATCCCTGTCAAACAGGCTTTGTGCGTGGTAGGTTCATAGCCGACAATGGTATGATGGCATGACTGGTGAAGGAGGATGCCCAGAGATGTTGGTCTTCTAGCATTGGTGTAATGATAGATCAGGAAAAGGTGTACGATCATGTCCAGTCCTTGTATCCATCTTTTGTTATTCTTTGGTTTGGCATTCCACTCTATACATCTTTGGCACAGAGAGATATCTTTTCCCACTCGACTGCTGGATGCTATCAGTATGTCAGTGTCAGATCCATTCACAGCATCAGCTGTCTGTTTTCGGGAGAGCAACTGTTACTAATGCTCTTGTTCTTTCGATGGCTTGGTATGCTCTCAGAGTGATCCCTGTCTCTAAGCTTTTCTTTCGTCGACTCTCGTCAATTATCTCTTCTTTTCTTCAACACCGCATGTTTCCTGTTGTTCGTTACTCTTTTCTCACTTCACCCAAGGGTAAAGGAGAACTGGGTATATTGGATCCACCTAGATAGCAATTAGCACCACAATGGCATTGGCTTACACTTTTGCCTTTAACTTGTGCCAGTAGTTCTATTGCTACTGTCTACATCAGACATATGTTTCAGTCTAGGTGCAATGTTGATGACTATTTTATCTCACTTTTCTTTCCGTCTTCTCGCTCTTTCTTTTTTGGAAAGAAAAAAAAATGGCCTCAATTCTCCAGTCACCTTGCTTAAAGCCATGGATGCCTTGCCCCAACCTCTCTTTGACTGTTCTCTGTCACCAAGCATATGCTTGACCTTACCGTTGAAGGATGTTTGGCAATTAAACTCCGAGAATTCTAAATAATCTCATTGATACCGAAAACTTCTGGTTAGAGATGCTTTTTTCTTTGATCCAGCTCTACAAGGTCTTCAATAGAAGCCAGTAGCAGATTCACAAGTAGCTCCACACCTAACTCACCACATTTGTCGTGCCCATGCTAGAAGGATAATTCTCTTGGCTGTTCTGCTAGTGAGATGTTGTTTTCCTCCTCTGACTATCGATTCCAATGAACAGAGACCAGGGATCTACGATCTTAGCCCAGTGGTGAGCTGCCTGAAATTAGGGAAAATCCCGATCCACAAATTGAACTCTCGCTCCTACCGTCGCCTGACTTTGCCTGTTCAAGCAGTTCCTTCTTTCAGTCAACCTCTTATAAAAGTACAATGGAAATACTTCTGGCAATTTCCCATACAACACTCAGCGCGCAATGTGTGGTTTCGCCTACTTCATGGTAAACTGCCTTGCCGCCAACGACTTTACTCTCTTGTTCCTGCAATTTTTACCTCCAGCTCTTGTCTCTTGTGCAACCACCCTGTTGAAGATCCACTTCTTATTCCAATGCCCACCCAAGTGGCAGGTCTGGTTTGATGTGTGGTCATCTCAATTTGGATATGCACCCACTTTTTTTTTTTTTTAACAATTTCTGACTCTTTTTGCACTATCTTTTCCATAAGAAAACGTATATGAGTCTATTTACTCTTGCCAAATCATCAGTTCGATATTATTAGCCATTTGGAGAGCACATTGGAGACTTGTTTTTGATAAAAAGCCCTTTCTACCCACTGTGGTAGCCCAATGTGCAGTCTCTTTGGTGATTATTCTAGCAGAAGAGCAAGAACTAGACAATGATCTGTAGTAATTTTGTTTCTTCTTTTTATTTTGCTCTTCTATAGACATAGCCTTTTCTATTGTCTTCTTGCCTCCTTCTGATAGGTTGTGCGTGTAAATAAAACCGAAGTCATTGACCTCCATACAAAAAAAATAATACAAACATCAATATTGGCTGGTAGTAAGAATTAAAATAGACAGGTATTTTATCTCATGAAGATATAGAAGCAGTATCTAATACTTTAAGGCTAAAAAAAAGCCTTCATTTATTAATTTATATTTTCACAAAAATGATATATAATATCATTTAACAAGCATCCTCAAGAGTTGGTTGGACGAAAGACCTATAGTTATGACACTTGTTTTTGAAGGCATGATCGACATATAAAATCATTCTCAAAACAGTATTCTCAAATGAAAACAAATATATGGCTTATAATCATTTATTTATAATCATTTATTTATAATGGTATATTTATTTATTTTTGTGAAAATCAATCAATCAATAAAAACTAAACTGGTCTGTTATGTGGTCCATATGAAGTGATAATTAGTGTAATAAATTAACAGAATCATTATGACAATCTTTAGAATATAAAGCAATATACAGTTATAGGAAAAGCCAAATCTTTATTCAACTGTATAATTGGTATTTTATTCTATTATAAAAAAAAGAAAAAGTAAATCAGAAAAAGAAAGAAAGAAAAGAAAAGGCAGATAATGTCCACATGCATATATGTTGATGTATTTAATAGGTGTCCGGTTAATGATTATATTGTACATACAACCAGTAACATATTCCATGTGATGGATTTGAATGTGTTTTTATATATATTAAATTATGGTAAGTTGACTCGATATTTTAATATACCTAAAGTACAACACATACAGCGTCTAAGTCATAGAATAGTAATGTCGCCCAATTGATAATACATACACTCGGATAAACTAAGATATCCACTAGACACTTCTTTTCTCTATGCTATGTCACTGATTGATTCAAATGTGCTTTTTATTTATCACTGGACCATACTACAGTCAGTGACTGAGAATTGAACTAATACATTAAGCAAAGATGAACACCCAAACACCCTAATGAGCTACGATAGTTTCTCAGGCATTGAGTCTCCTTTATAAAATACATATCTGCTGTATGAACATTGCACTATTCTCAATGAAAGGATTACCCTTGGGTCGTGGCTAAGTGATAAACAAGGCTGGGTTATTATTTGTATTAAAAATAGCTACCAAGCTTTTGACAATTGATGGTATACATTATATCCGAATACAACAACACTACAAGACATGGTATCTTAATTGAAATTTACAAATAAATGGCTGTTAAAAGAAACTATATCTTTTCAAAAGAGAACAGTAGGATATAGGCACTAGCAGTTTGAAAGAACAACCGTTTGAATGAGAAGCACTAATTAAATTTTCATTCCATAACTGGTGATGGCCATTTGCTTCATTGGCATGCGACTGACTGAGAAGTGATCAGCCTTCCATATGTGAGATACGATATCCCAAAATATTCATTTTAATAATGATGTATACCAATAATAAGTGATTGAGCTTTCTATAAAAGAAGGACGTTTTGTAAAAGATTTTTGGCATCTTCTCTGTCTACTTTAATATTCTCTAATTTTATTTTATTTTATTACAATGAACTTTGATCTTTCTTGGTTTTTTTCTGGTAAGATCTTTACTTTCTTATTGATAAGAAATGCTGACAGTGTATTGATTTCAATATTTTACTGATTTCCACAATGAAAACTCTGAGACTATGACGGAACACTTTCTAGTAAGATCCTTACAGTCTTACTGATAAATTATGCCATCACTTTATTGACTTTAACAATACACTGATATTTCTACTGGATAACCCAGACAACACAGTGGAGCAGACAATGGTAAGATTCTTATAGTCCTTTTGAGAAAAGAAACTGAAAATTCATAATTTCTATGCCGCACTAATGTTCTCAATGAGAAATTTCGAGACTATGAGGGTTTGCTTGAAAAGATAGCCATCCGACGTTGGATAAATAGACTACTGACGTAATGGACTACTGACGTGTATGATATGTGGATTGCCGAAAACAGTCAACTGAAGGCTTTTCTATTTATTCTTTTCACTCTTTAATATATTTATTTTCCACATACCCTTTTCCTATTGGGACTTTTTATTGTAGGAACTCTACTCTAAAATAAATCAGTTGTCTTGTGCCTTTACAATATAGCTATTATAAATCGTCGGGTCATTTACAACTTCTATTGAATTTTTAGTTAAAAAATACATACTAAGTTATGTGTGAAATTACAAACAACTCTTCAGGTCTATAACTACAGATCCATAAACATATATATAAGACTACTCAGAATTGAACGATTCGATTGATGGTATCTGCAGCTGTATCACACAGGGTATATATATATGTGTGTGTTACTAGAACATAGGAGAATAGGCCTTGGATCAAACATACAGCACGGGCGAGTTCTTTATTGTTTGAACTACACTACCCCGCTCCACGTATCACACGTCTCAACTTCCTATGCTTCTTGATGAGAGAAGCATTATTAATAACACTGAAAGAAAAGAAAAAAGCCCGATTTCCCTCTCAGCTTGTAAATTGTGCCCTTTGAAACTAGTGTTCATATTCTGGCAAAGCCTGTCCGTGGTCTGAGATAAACTGCATTACCTCACGATACTCTTCTCTTGTCTCTCTCAGTTTAAGGGTTCAGCTATATTATAGATAATGATTCGAATGCTCTTTGGAACTCTCTGCTACATGGATAAAAAAAAAGATACAAAAAAATTCAACAAGACAAGAATAAAAAAGAGACAGGAAAAGAAAGGGGGAGACTAAGACTACTAGGTCTCCTGAATGTTCCTGTGTTCCATTCTGCAGTTGGTCAAAGGGCCAAAGAAGTTTCATTAGATAAACCCAAAGGAAAAGACAAGAACAGAAAGACAGTGGAGGTCTTGTCTCTCTCATTAAGAATAAACCTGTACCCCAAAAGAAAATGGCCTTGAAAACCGCAGCTTCCATCTATTGCTTCAAGGCACAAGAGATAATAAAGACGTCCATATCAAAAAGCAGCACATCATGAAACACTATCCCAGTCACATGTCTATGTATGACGTCAATTGTTAACGGCATATTATAGTGTGGATTCTAACGATGAACTGAAAATGGCTGTATGCCTTTTCTATTGTGTATTATACACTATATCCCATGTCTTTTATATAATACACAGCACTAATTGTTCTATCTATCACTCTGTCTGTATATTTCTTTCTTTCTATCTATCTTTCTATCTATCTATATGTTCCTAGTTCTGTCTATGTCTCTAACAAAGCACTCTCCTTGACTTGCACCATACTCTTTCTCAATTAATTTGTTTATAATAAAACAGAAGCTAAACTAGTCATTATTCCTTCTATTGTTATAAGAAGGCCTTGATGCTTACTTGATAGTACTAAATAGAATGTACACTATGGTAGATAGAAAGATAGCTGCCAAAGCATGTTTTACACACTAACAGGTAAGAAAAGGCCCTGATACCACAAGTCAAATAAGTCCTCCAAAAAGGCGGGTTAAGTACGTATTAGTGGAGAAACAAATTGAACACTTGTTGTTTGTGCATTCTGTAGAAACACTGCGCTAAGTGTGGTACGATATACGAACCAAAGGATGTGCGGACTTCAAGCTGCTCTAAAGCGGTTACCCCCATGGTTTAGATCTCCGATCCGGGTCATGTTGTTCGTCAAAGAATGCTCTGTGTGAATAGTGCACGATTCACACATCAATTGGAGGCCACAACATGATACCCGTAATCTTGGCTTGGGTCTTCTTTTGTTCCGTGCTGGGAAAATAATTAAAATAAGTCTCAGCAGTTTAAAACTCCTTAACTGTGCCTCATATAAGAAGCAACCCTGAACCAATTGTGAGACTAATGGCAAATGCGTACATAGTATGCACCATGCTAAACATATTACTATGTGATATACTTTTATCTATCATCCAATTCAATTTATTTACACATCGATAATTAACACTCATTGCTCTCTTTTGCTCTTAGACACCTAGGGCCTTATAAGAAAATAAATGTAGACAAAGAACTTGAGTAGCCTTCCTTTTTTTTTCATTGCTAGGGGCTAAGATTTTATATTTAGCCATCAACTCTATATATGTGATGATGAAGAAAAAGCCGGTGTCATTGGCTGGAGAAATGATTGATACATGCATAGATACATGTTCCCCCTATCATTCTAGGACATGCACAACATTCTATTCAAGTGTCTGGTACACTTTATTATTATTATCTCTTGAACACTTTATTATTATTATTCAGCCAAGCAGAAATAACGAGACTAAACAAAGATGATTTTTATTGAGTGAAGAGTGGTTCCTTATTTATACCTTTTGTTAGTGCCTATCCTTCAGTGGCCTTTTACATTATGGTAGTTAATGATTAGTCGATTTCATGGCTTATTGATAGATGCAGCTGTAAGGTTGGTGTAGATGATCTATCCTATAGTAAAATACATAGGTAGAGCCTTATGGTCGGCTCATTGAATAAATACTCTATTATTGAAACCATCAGTTATTATGAGTCTTCACTTTAGCTGCCTTTGATAGGTCTTATTTATCCACTAAGGATTCATAGATGAAGGCAGTTCTTGTTAAATGTCCGATAGTATACTGAGCTAAGAAGGTTGATTTGTAGTTACGACCGATCAGTGAGATGATACATAGATGTACTATGTTACTTGTGTGCACTAAAGCTTTCATAGAGTATCCTGAATGTCACACTAAACTACTCATTGTTGAAGAATTCATGGAGAATCTTTGGATTGAAGTCGGAACACAACAGCTACAGCCCATAACAGAAACATGACAACAAGAACAGAGACAGAGAAAGAAAAGAAGAAGAAAACACCACAATAAAGGTAAACATGACTTTTGAGTTCGCACAGAAAACACAGTTATCTCAGAGATAGTAATAGTAATAGTAATAGTAATAGAAATAGAAATAGAAATAGAAATAGAAATAGAAATAGAAATAGAAATAGAAATAGAAATAAAATCAGATATCTTTTATTGATCACAACTATGTAGCCTGTAAAGTCTTGCTTTATAATAAACATACTACACCTACAGTTCAAAGTATTTTTATTTTTGGGTGTTGGTTGCTATTCGCGCATTGGGCATGTTAGCCACCCTATGAGAACTTTTGAACAATTAAGATATACATATAAACACTTTCAAATACAAAAGTGGAAAGAATAAATGCAAGGAAAAAAAGAAACAGAAGATATGAGTATATAAAACCTCGAAATGAGGGAAAAAATGAAGAGAAATATGAGAAATGAGAGAAAATGACAATGCAGACATAGACATTAGTTTGAGCCTAATCCCACAGGCTCTCAATAGACAAATCTTTGGTCTATTTACAAGTCTTGTTGGGTGTGTTGATTGTCTCCCTCGACTCCTTCCATGGCTGAGTCAGACCCAAATGCCTGGAGGGCTTCTTTTTCAAGGGTGGCGGGAGGGCTGGTGACTGTGGCCTTGGCCTTGAGGTCTGCCAGGAGCTTCTCAAAGGCAATGGTGGATAGACGGGGTGTGGCAATGCTTGAGCCAAAGTGGCGAGCAATGCTGTACCCTAAATGAGTGGGGGCACGAAGACAAGTGTTGGACACTCTTTGCTCAAAGAGTTTTTGGGCCATTACAGCCTTGGTGCTATCTGACTCCTGCTGGAGCTTAGGGTCTGCAATCACCGTTGCAGCTACTGGATCAAAGCTTGCCTGTGGCTTGATCTTTGATTTCTCGAGTTTCTCCTCGAGTTCTTGCTTAAAGCTACCGTGTACAAGCAGCTCAATTGTGCCCCTTGCTGGGAAGTGGATGTCTATGATCCGTGACTGTTGGATCTTCAGTGATCCCAATATCTTGCGGATCTGGCCGTACTTGAGGTAGCGGCGACAGGGCAAGTATACAAAGTCGTATACTGAGGGCCCAGTAGGCTCTTGTAAGGCCCGAACTGTTTGTGCTCTAAGCACTGCTCTGGCCTTTGCTGTCTTCTTTGGTGGGGAGGCGTTATTTTTAGCCATGTTGGCATAAGTGACAGTAGCCTTTTCTATGGCATCTGTGGGTTTCACTGTGGGGATGGGTGTGGGAGTAGGGGCGGGAGGTGATTTGGGTGAATTATCTGCACTCTTGGCATTGATCTGAGCCTGGAGAGATGTAATAAGGTCATCCTTGACCTTGACTTGTGCTTCCAATTCCTGGATGCGGAGTCCAATTGTTGCCATTTGTCTCTGAATATCTGACAGAAATGCCATCATCTGCTGGGTGAAGGTATCAGACTTTTCTACCTCAGTCATTTGATACTCGTAAGTATTTGCACGAGTGCGCTTGGTAAGTAGTCTGGGTTTTCTGCTGTCTGAGTTAGGAATGGTGGTGGCAGTGGTGGCCTCAGACACAAAGGGTCTGACAGGTGCTGGTACAGGAGGTTGCTTGATGGTTGGTGGTTGGCCAGGATCCGTAGTTGGTGTATCCAATGTGTACTGTGTACTATGTGGGTGGATGGGGATTGTTGCTGATGGATGGATGTTACTTATGTTGAGTTTTGCGATTTGTATTTTTACTCTTTTGGGGTAATATTGATTACACGCCATACTACACCTACAGTTCAAAGTATTTTTTATTTTTTGGGTGTGGTTTGCTATTCGCGCATTGGGCATATCAGCCACCCTATGAGAAATTTTGGAAAAAAATAAGAATAAACATATAAACACTTCAAATACAAAAGTGAAAAAAATGATGCAAATGAATGGGAAACAGAAAGAAAAGAGAATATAAAACCTCGAAATGAGGGGAAAATAATGAAAATGAGTGGAAATGATGGTAAAATGAGAATTATGAATAGACATCCAAAAGGCCATAAAGTCAGCAAGGAAACCAGGACACCAAAAAGATAACCGTCATCCTGTGGCGATTCGAAATCCAACGAGGGATACTTAGAGCAACTCGGACAATCCTGAGGACACAAATACAGCAACTACACTAGCAGCTTCTGGCTTTGCTAAACGGGTTAAGAATGGGTGGTAGAGGAGATATCAGATGAGAAGTGAGGATACAGCGTCTGTTGCTGCAGGAGTCTTTGCACTCTATGGCGGCGTTGGCGTTCCCGCTCAACACACCCATCAGCAGCCTCAATGAGCAGGCTACCAGCTGATGGCTCTACCTTAAAGTCTCGAGTAGACGTGGCTCGATCAATGGCTTGCAGCAGTATTAACAAACTGGGCCAAAGATCTCGCCATTTAACAAAAGACTTAACCGTGCGCGGCAGAAGATTTAGACAATAGTCAATTGGATGAACGTCTTGTGGTGGTGCAGGAACTAAGAAGAACAAGAACGTGGAGCGTTCATGGTCAACGAATGTGCAAGTGAGAAAGTGGTCCCGATTGGCAGATGGGTGGCCACATTGGCAAGGAACTGAAGGTGTTGGTGGTAACCAAGCACATACTACACCTACAGTGTCCGGCAAAAAAATAATAATTCATTTCATTTTCCGATAGGATTCTTGTTTAGGGAAATACTTATTCTTTGTAATAAAAACACACATTAAACACACAGTAGAGACTTGAAAATTGGATGAAGTATAAAGAAGATCAACAGGATAATATATAAAAATTTATTAGGTGGAAATTCTTAGTATTTGGTGCTTCCACCCTTGGCCTCTATAACAGCCCTACATCTCCGATGCATGCTGCTGATGAGGTTGTTGGTAACCTCCTTGGGAATCTTGTCCCATTCCTGGATCAGGAGAGCCTTCAGATCCTGAAGAGAGCTTGCTGGGGTCATCCTCTTCCGAACTGCTCTTTCCAACTCTTCCCAAAGATGTTCAATTGGGTTTAGGTCAGGGCTTTGAGAGGGCCACTCCTCCATCGTGACTATGCCCCTCTCATCCTTTCATCTCCTAGTCTCCTTACTAGTATGGCAACTGGCATTGTCTTCTTGAAGAACATAGCCTACCACTGGATTCAGTGCCGAAAGACGAGCCAGCTCGGGGCAATAGGCTGTTTCTAAAATACTGGTGTATTTGGCACTATTGATGGATCCCTCCACCACAGCAAGTCTACCAACACCTTCACCAGAAAAGAGAACCCTCCACCATCACCCCTCCACCACCAAACTTTATCATCGGCTTGAAATTCTTTGGGAGCAGTCCCTCCTTCTTCCTGTGTACCACCCTGTTGGGGTGGTTGTTGCTCACTAGCTGGAACTTGGACTCATCGGACCAGATGACTGTCATCCAGTCTTCATCTGTCCAATGAAGGTAGGTACTAGTCCAAGTAAGCCTCAAATTCTTGTGTTTAATGCTGAGAGAAGGTTTGTTAACCACCCTGAAAGAAGAAAGGCCAATCCTCTTTATCATTTCTCTAATAGTGCTCATGCACACTTTGGTGGTCATCTGCTTGCAAAGTTGATCTATTATCTGAAATGAATCTCTTTCCATCTCGTATACAAACTCTCTCTTGTGCTTCTACGTCAGAATAGACTTGCGCCTAAAGCCCATTCTTGCTTTAAAACAGTCAGTTTCCCTGTACTTCTTCACGATAAGGCTGACAGTGGAATTACTGATGCCAAACATGGCTGCAATCTCCACTTGGCTGGTGTCATTTACAGTAGCCTCGTGTACAATGAGTTTACAAGTAAAGTTGTTGATATTTTTCTTTCTGTTTACAAAAGGTTTGGTGGTTTGTTCAGTGGTGTTAGACATAATAGATAATATAGCGGAAAAAGAAGAAATGAGGAATGTGTAAAAAAAAAAAGATTTTTTTTGACCAAAATAGAGGTCGGAAAACGAAAAAAAGTATTATCTTTTTGCCGGATACTGTAGAACACACTTAGTAATATCAATAGATTAATGATCCATAAAGTGAAAGCGATAGCTAAATAGTAATATTATTAGAAACTAACGAATATTTGTACGTACATCTGCAGAAGCTGTCATACATGTCTTAGAAGCTCTATCAATAATGAAATCATCAATATAAATTCATTATATTAGAATATGAATATATTTACAGGAACTAGATCCATGTTGGTAGTTAGTAGTTGATTTATAACCTATTTTTTCTATCTAGACAGAATTTATTCTTGGACTCACCTATTTTGTATTAAAATACTTGACATGTAAATGCACAGCTATTATTTTTGAACATCTTTTTTATTTTATTTTACAAAACAACTAAGGGTTTATAACATATAAAGACGTCTATCATTCTTGAAAGGCTAGAGGTTAATGGAGTGTGTAATTGTTGGGTTATTCTCAGGTTAATAAAGCATAAAATGAAAACTGATTACATATGTACTCTACTAGAAGATGACCACCTAATTTTGTTTTAGTAGAATACATAGGTTCCTGGACAAAAGTGACTACCAACATCTCTAGGTCCGAGAAGAAACCCTTAGTGCCTAATAGTCATTTACTAGTACAACCGTGATAGATTTATGTCTTGAAGACATACAGTCCCAAGCAATAAATGAGTGGTCGGCAAATAAGTTTTTATTTTTTATTCTTCAAAAATAAAATAAAGGTCTTTTTCTTTTTCTTTTCTTTTTTTCTTTTTTTCTTTTATAACTTATTCAAAAAAAAAGACTTCAAGTAATGAAAATCAGCCAAATATTAGCTAAGAACATGAAGATATTCCTATCAAAAGAAGAGAGCATAATATGTTTATTAGAGGTCAAATCATAGGATAATGGAAAAGACATGCTACTTATCAAGAGATTCCTGACAATCTTGACATCCCAAAGATCACAGTGGGCAAGATTGTCCCATTGTATAAAAACAAAGGCAGAAACAGACCCATAATGCTTACAGGAAGACCTTGAAAGGTTTTATCTACTTCAAGACTGGCAATGGTTTTGTTTATTCGTAGATACCCTATACAAACAATTGCATATCATTTGAAATATATGAATGATGCAGGCATGAGTATTTGCCGTAAGTATTTTCTAAAATATATGAATAAACTCGGTTTTTTTTTTCATACTCACCATCAAGAAAATCTGGTATGACACTTACTCATAAGCATAAACGATGAGAATAGTGTAAAATCAGGGTTGATCAGCCAGTGGAGAGGTGGAGTAATGTCGTTTGGTCTGAAAAATCTCGCTTTACAGCTGTGAACAAGAATAAAGGGACTAGAGTGATTAAAGAAAAAAGTGAAAGGTATGAAAAGCGTCATTTGCAACAAATATACAATTATGGTAAGGTTTTGGCCATGGTTTGGGGTTGCTTTTGGCACAGGGATATAGGACATCTTGTACTCTTGGAGGGATCAGTTGATCAAGACATATGTTAATGTACTTGCCAAAGACTTTCTTCCTTGTTTCCGAAAAATTCAAGAAGACCTCAATGAGACCACGCTCTTCCAAAAAGACGGTGCTCCTTGTCACACAGGAACATAGTAGATGCTACATACAAGAGAGATGTATGATCAAAAGTTTCGATTTTTAGTCTGCACAAAGTTCAAATCTTAACCCAATTAAGCATGTCTAGGTCTATCTTGAAATGAAGATCAAGCTGCATTGAACAATCATAAACAATGAAAAACAGCTTGAACGATGCTTGTGTGATGAATGGGAGAAGATCCCAAATGGATTTCTGGAAAATTTGGTGGATAGTATATCAAGGAGGTGATCTACTGTGATTAAAGATATAGGCTTTGCTACAAAGTACTGAGAAGTATTTTTTATAATAAAAATGTAGACAATTATTTAATGAAAAATTTTTCTAAATCTTTTTTATTCTATGAATCATTTATTATGAATATCTTAGACTGATAGATAGCCTTTATTTTTCAAAAATAAAATAAAAAATAAAAAATAGATTTTTTTGTTTACTCATTTATTGCATGGGACTGTAGTTGTAATCAATAAAAGATATCTGATTTTATTTCTATTACTATTACTATTACTATTACTATTACTATTACTATTACTATTACTATTACTATTACTATTACTATTACTATCTCTGAGATAACTGTGTTTTCTGTGCGAACTCAAAAGTCATGTTTACCTTTATTGTGGTGTTTTCTTCTTCTTTTCTTTCTCTGTCTCTGTTCTTGTTGTCATGTTTCTGTTATGGGCTGTAGCTGTTGTGTTCCGACTTCAATCCAAAGATTCTCCATGAATTCTTCAACAATGAGTAGTTTAGTGTGACATTCAGGATACTCTATGAAAGCTTTAGTGCACACAAGTAACATAGTACATCTATGTATCATCTCACTGATCGGTCGTAACTACAAATCAACCTTCTTAGCTCAGTATACTATCGGACATTTAACAAGAACTGCCTTCATCTATGAATCCTTAGTGGATAAATAAGACCTATCAAAGGCAGCTAAAGTGAAGACTCATAATAACTGATGGTTTCAATAATAGAGTATTTATTCAATGAGCCGACCATAAGGCTCTACCTATGTATTTTACTATAGGATAGATCATCTACACCAACCTTACAGCTGCATCTATCAATAAGCCATGAAATCGACTAATCATTAACTACCATAATGTAAAAGGCCACTGAAGGATAGGCACTAACAAAAGGTATAAATAAGGAACCACTCTTCACTCAATAAAAATCATCTTTGTTTAGTCTCGTTATTTCTGCTTGGCTGAATAATAATAATAAAGTGTTCAAGAGATAATAATAATAAAGTGTACCAGACACTTGAATAGAATGTTGTGCATGTCCTAGAATGATAGGGGGAACATGTATCTATGCATGTATCAATCATTTCTCCAGCCAATGACACCGGCTTTTTCTTCATCATCACATATATAGAGTTGATGGCTAAATATAAAATCTTAGCCCCTAGCAATGAAAAAAAAAGGAAGGCTACTCAAGTTCTTTGTCTACATTTATTTTCTTATAAGGCCCTAGGTGTCTAAGAGCAAAAGAGAGCAATGAGTGTTAATTATCGATGTGTAAATAAATTGAATTGGATGATAGATAAAAGTATATCACATAGTAATATGTTTAGCATGGTGCATACTATGTACGCATTTGCCATTAGTCTCACAATTGGTTCAGGGTTGCTTCTTATATGAGGCACAGTTAAGGAGTTTTAAACTGCTGAGACTTATTTTAATTATTTTCCCAGCACGGAACAAAAGAAGACCCAAGCCAAGATTACGGGTATCATGTTGTGGCCTCCAATTGATGTGTGAATCGTGCACTATTCACACAGAGCATTCTTTGACGAACAACATGACCCGGATCGGAGATCTAAACCATGGGGGTAACCGCTTTAGAGCAGCTTGAAGTCCGCACATCCTTTGGTTCGTATATCGTACCACACTTAGCGCAGTGTTTCTACAGAATGCACAAACAACAAGTGTTCAATTTGTTTCTCCACTAATACGTACTTAACCCGCCTTTTTGGAGGACTTATTTGACTTGTGGTATCAGGGCCTTTTCTTACCTGTTAGTGTGTAAAACATGCTTTGGCAGCTATCTTTCTATCTACCATAGTGTACATTCTATTTAGTACTATCAAGTAAGCATCAAGGCCTTCTTATAACAATAGAAGGAATAATGACTAGTTTAGCTTCTGTTTTATTATAAACAAATTAATTGAGAAAGAGTATGGTGCAAGTCAAGGAGAGTGCTTTGTTAGAGACATAGACAGAACTAGGAACATATAGATAGATAGAAAGATAGATAGAAAGAAAGAAATATACAGACAGAGTGATAGATAGAACAATTAGTGCTGTGTATTATATAAAAGACATGGGATATAGTGTATAATACACAATAGAAAAGGCATACAGCCATTTTCAGTTCATCGTTAGAATCCACACTATAATATGCCGTTAACAATTGACGTCATACATAGACATGTGACTGGGATAGTGTTTCATGATGTGCTGCTTTTTGATATGGACGTCTTTATTATCTCTTGTGCCTTGAAGCAATAGATGGAAGCTGCGGTTTTCAAGGCCATTTTCTTTTGGGGTACAGGTTTATTCTTAATGAGAGAGACAAGACCTCCACTGTCTTTCTGTTCTTGTCTTTTCCTTTGGGTTTATCTAATGAAACTTCTTTGGCCCTTTGACCAACTGCAGAATGGAACACAGGAACATTCAGGAGACCTAGTAGTCTTAGTCTCCCCCTTTCTTTTCCTGTCTCTTTTTTATTCTTGTCTTGTTGAATTTTTTTGTATCTTTTTTTTTATCCATGTAGCAGAGAGTTCCAAAGAGCATTCGAATCATTATCTATAATATAGCTGAACCCTTAAACTGAGAGAGACAAGAGAAGAGTATCGTGAGGTAATGCAGTTTATCTCAGACCACGGACAGGCTTTGCCAGAATATGAACACTAGTTTCAAAGGGCACAATTTACAAGCTGAGAGGGAAATCGGGCTTTTTTCTTTTCTTTCAGTGTTATTAATAATGCTTCTCTCATCAAGAAGCATAGGAAGTTGAGACGTGTGATACGTGGAGCGGGGTAGTGTAGTTCAAACAATAAAGAACTCGCCCGTGCTGTATGTTTGATCCAAGGCCTATTCTCCTATGTTCTAGTAACACACACATATATATATACCCTGTGTGAATACAGCTGCAGATACCATCAATCGAATCGTTCAATTCTGAGTAGTCTTATATATATGTTTATGGATTCTGTAGTTATAGACCTGAAGAGTTGTTTGTAATTTTCACACATAACTTAGTATGTATTTTTTAACTAAAAATTCAATAGAAGTTGTAAATGACCCGACGATTTATAATAGCTATATTGTAAAGGCACAAGACAACTGATTTATTTTAGAGTAGAGTTCCTACAATAAAAAGTCCCAATAGGAAAAGGGTATGTGGAAAATAAATATATTAAAGAGTGAAAAGAATAAATAGAAAAGCCTTCAGTTGACTGTTTTCGGCAATCCACATATCATACACGTCAGTAGTCCATTACGTCAGTAGTCTATTTATCCAACGTCGGATGGCTATCTTTTCAAGCAAACCCTCATAGTCTCGAAATTTCTCATTGAGAACATTAGTGCGGCATAGAAATTATGAATTTTCAGTTTCTTTTCTCAAAAGGACTATAAGAATCTTACCATTGTCTGCTCCACTGTGTTGTCTGGGTTATCCAGTAGAAATATCAGTGTATTGTTAAAGTCAATAAAGTGATGGCATAATTTATCAGTAAGACTGTAAGGATCTTACTAGAAAGTGTTCCGTCATAGTCTCAGAGTTTTCATTGTGGAAATCAGTAAAATATTGAAATCAATACACTGTCAGCATTTCTTATCAATAAGAAAGTAAAGATCTTACCAGAAAAAAACCAAGAAAGATCAAAGTTCATTGTAATAAAATAAAATAAAATTAGAGAATATTAAAGTAGACAGAGAAGATGCCAAAAATCTTTTACAAAACGTCCTTCTTTTATAGAAAGCTCAATCACTTATTATTGGTATACATCATTATTAAAATGAATATTTTGGGATATCGTATCTCACATATGGAAGGCTGATCACTTCTCAGTCAGTCGCATGCCAATGAAGCAAATGGCCATCACCAGTTATGGAATGAAAATTTAATTAGTGCTTCTCATTCAAACGGTTGTTCTTTCAAACTGCTAGTGCCTATATCCTACTGTTCTCTTTTGAAAAGATATAGTTTCTTTTAACAGCCATTTATTTGTAAATTTCAATTAAGATACCATGTCTTGTAGTGTTGTTGTATTCGGATATAATGTATACCATCAATTGTCAAAAGCTTGGTAGCTATTTTTAATACAAATAATAACCCAGCCTTGTTTATCACTTAGCCACGACCCAAGGGTAATCCTTTCATTGAGAATAGTGCAATGTTCATACAGCAGATATGTATTTTATAAAGGAGACTCAATGCCTGAGAAACTATCGTAGCTCATTAGGGTGTTTGGGTGTTCATCTTTGCTTAATGTATTAGTTCAATTCTCAGTCACTGACTGTAGTATGGTCCAGTGATAAATAAAAAGCACATTTGAATCAATCAGTGACATAGCATAGAGAAAAGAAGTGTCTAGTGGATATCTTAGTTTATCCGAGTGTATGTATTATCAATTGGGCGACATTACTATTCTATGACTTAGACGCTGTATGTGTTGTACTTTAGGTATATTAAAATATCGAGTCAACTTACCATAATTTAATATATATAAAAACACATTCAAATCCATCACATGGAATATGTTACTGGTTGTATGTACAATATAATCATTAACCGGACACCTATTAAATACATCAACATATATGCATGTGGACATTATCTGCCTTTTCTTTTCTTTCTTTCTTTTTCTGATTTACTTTTTCTTTTTTTTTATAATAGAATAAAATACCAATTATACAGTTGAATAAAGATTTGGCTTTTCCTATAACTGTATATTGCTTTATATTCTAAAGATTGTCATAATGATTCTGTTAATTTATTACACTAATTATCACTTCATATGGACCACATAACAGACCAGTTTAGTTTTTATTGATTGATTGATTTTCACAAAAATAAATAAATATACCATTATAAATAAATGATTATAAATAAATGATTATAAGCCATATATTTGTTTTCATTTGAGAATACTGTTTTGAGAATGATTTTATATGTCGATCATGCCTTCAAAAACAAGTGTCATAACTATAGGTCTTTCGTCCAACCAACTCTTGAGGATGCTTGTTAAATGATATTATATATCATTTTTGTGAAAATATAAATTAATAAATGAAGGCTTTTTTTTAGCCTTAAAGTATTAGATACTGCTTCTATATCTTCATGAGATAAAATACCTGTCTATTTTAATTCTTACTACCAGCCAATATTGATGTTTGTATTATTTTTTTTGTATGGAGGTCAATGACTTCGGTTTTATTTACACGCACAACCTATCAGAAGGAGGCAAGAAGACAATAGAAAAGGCTATGTCTATAGAAGAGCAAAATAAAAAGAAGAAACAAAATTACTACAGATCATTGTCTAGTTCTTGCTCTTCTGCTAGAATAATCACCAAAGAGACTGCACATTGGGCTACCACAGTGGGTAGAAAGGGCTTTTTATCAAAAACAAGTCTCCAATGTGCTCTCCAAATGGCTAATAATATCGAACTGATGATTTGGCAAGAGTAAATAGACTCATATACGTTTTCTTATGGAAAAGATAGTGCAAAAAGAGTCAGAAATTGTTAAAAAAAAAAAAAAGTGGGTGCATATCCAAATTGAGATGACCACACATCAAACCAGACCTGCCACTTGGGTGGGCATTGGAATAAGAAGTGGATCTTCAACAGGGTGGTTGCACAAGAGACAAGAGCTGGAGGTAAAAATTGCAGGAACAAGAGAGTAAAGTCGTTGGCGGCAAGGCAGTTTACCATGAAGTAGGCGAAACCACACATTGCGCGCTGAGTGTTGTATGGGAAATTGCCAGAAGTATTTCCATTGTACTTTTATAAGAGGTTGACTGAAAGAAGGAACTGCTTGAACAGGCAAAGTCAGGCGACGGTAGGAGCGAGAGTTCAATTTGTGGATCGGGATTTTCCCTAATTTCAGGCAGCTCACCACTGGGCTAAGATCGTAGATCCCTGGTCTCTGTTCATTGGAATCGATAGTCAGAGGAGGAAAACAACATCTCACTAGCAGAACAGCCAAGAGAATTATCCTTCTAGCATGGGCACGACAAATGTGGTGAGTTAGGTGTGGAGCTACTTGTGAATCTGCTACTGGCTTCTATTGAAGACCTTGTAGAGCTGGATCAAAGAAAAAAGCATCTCTAACCAGAAGTTTTCGGTATCAATGAGATTATTTAGAATTCTCGGAGTTTAATTGCCAAACATCCTTCAACGGTAAGGTCAAGCATATGCTTGGTGACAGAGAACAGTCAAAGAGAGGTTGGGGCAAGGCATCCATGGCTTTAAGCAAGGTGACTGGAGAATTGAGGCCATTTTTTTTTCTTTCCAAAAAAGAAAGAGCGAGAAGACGGAAAGAAAAGTGAGATAAAATAGTCATCAACATTGCACCTAGACTGAAACATATGTCTGATGTAGACAGTAGCAATAGAACTACTGGCACAAGTTAAAGGCAAAAGTGTAAGCCAATGCCATTGTGGTGCTAATTGCTATCTAGGTGGATCCAATATACCCAGTTCTCCTTTACCCTTGGGTGAAGTGAGAAAAGAGTAACGAACAACAGGAAACATGCGGTGTTGAAGAAAAGAAGAGATAATTGACGAGAGTCGACGAAAGAAAAGCTTAGAGACAGGGATCACTCTGAGAGCATACCAAGCCATCGAAAGAACAAGAGCATTAGTAACAGTTGCTCTCCCGAAAACAGACAGCTGATGCTGTGAATGGATCTGACACTGACATACTGATAGCATCCAGCAGTCGAGTGGGAAAAGATATCTCTCTGTGCCAAAGATGTATAGAGTGGAATGCCAAACCAAAGAATAACAAAAGATGGATACAAGGACTGGACATGATCGTACACCTTTTCCTGATCTATCATTACACCAATGCTAGAAGACCAACATCTCTGGGCATCCTCCTTCACCAGTCATGCCATCATACCATTGTCGGCTATGAACCTACCACGCACAAAGCCTGTTTGACAGGGATTCACCAAGGGTCTACACTTGCCAATAATGTGCATTCACCAAACGAGTAAGCACCTTAACGTCTGCATTAGTGAGAGAGATGGGTTTCCAATTGCAAAGAAGAGAGAGATCACCTGCCTTGGGCAACTGTACCATAGCCGTATCACGCCAACTATGAGGGAAGATACCAGGTACCAGAGCATCTTTGTACACTTCTATGACTAAATTGCCATAAATGTTATGTTAGAAAACAAGAGTAAGAATCTCATAAGGGACCTTGTCTGAGCCAGGACTACTTCGACGTGGTGTGTGTGGAAGACCTATCAGAAGACCATCCATGGTGGATGAACCACATGTGTCATCTCTAACATTGGATGGTATAATGCATGTTGTGGGAATAGTCTCTAGCGCAGAATTAAGGGTTGAGTCCTCAGTTGGATCTAGAGTGTACAATTGTTTGTAGAAGCACTAAGCAGCCTCAGTCTTCTCGCTAGGAGTGGTGCAAAAGTTGTTGGTATTGAAGTGGTAGAGACCAAGGATATATCACTGCTGTTACCTAGTGGCTACAGTGCGCTTCAGATATCCTGCTGATGTCTCACCACGTTCTCTTCAATGAATTTTTTTTCGAAAATAGTGTATTCGACCTCGAATTATCAACAGAAACAATGGCTATTAAGGACTGTCAGACAAGAAAACAGCCTATACATCAGTGTAATGGAAACAACAACAATGATCACACGTGCACAAGAAACATTAATTTATTATGGAAAAGCCATCAATGTCATAAACAAAAGAGGATGCGAGAAGCGTCTCGGCGACCTCGTAGATGTCTATATTTGCTATCTAGAAGACGTACCTACTGAGCCATTTATTGTTGCTAAAGTACAGATTGAAACCTCTCCTGGTCGATATAAGCGATACACTCGGACAATATCTTTGACTGTGCTCTTGTTTACCAATGAATGGAATTCAACTGTACAGTAATATGATGTCCAGTTCTAGTACAAATTTTTCTTGTTGTTGAAAAATCATGTTGTTGGAAAATAAAGATAAAGAACATACCTCTATTCCTATAAGACTTGTTATTGTAAAACGTAATCAATGTAATTTGGAATAAAGTATAAGCCAGCTCAGTCAATAACAAAAGCAAATTGAGAAATGTATATATTATATTCCTAAACCACACCTTTTGCCATTAGATTAATTTTAACAATGATTTTATGAAATAAAAAATCAAAGTATTACACTAAACCATTCAATTTCTTCGTGATGTAGAATGGTTGATTAAACAAAAATTATTTCAATAGAACACAGGTGAACTCAGTCAGTAAAAATGAATATTAGACGCTTGGTGGGCATTTGCTATTCGTACTCGGTAAAAATCAATAATGGATGCTTGGTAGATATCTCGTCCAGGGTGTTGTTGAAAAGCTTGATGTCTTTTATATTGTCTAAAATGACAATGCTGTTTCTAGAAAAGAACAGACCAGATACCGTTTCATATGACTCTGCCATCAGTCTATCATGTTGCATAAAGAAAGAGGCAATCTTTATAGGATGTTGGAAGAGAAGGTGCGTCTTCCACTACCCTCTTTAAGTGGCTGATGTATGTTAGTTGGAGTTTCTATCATGAAGAGCAGAGAGCATTGTTGTTTTGATAAGGTTGGCGGTGAGGAGCTGTATTTGCTCTGAAGGCTTATTCATGAAAAACTCATGAATGGTGGTGGTGAGGGGGGCAAGCTTGGGGACATTGTTCTTTGCTCTCTTGTCGAGATTGAGAACCCTGTCCAAGGCATGTATCTTTTCTTGAGGATTGACAAGAAAAGTATCCCTCATATTCTGGCACAACTCTATAGCCTTTCCTGAAAGTGTCTTTGATAAGCAACTCTCACTTTCAGAAAAGAAACGACAGAAGATCAGAAATGATCTTAAGGCAAATGAGAAAATATCCTCTACAAAGAAAGCCTCCTCAAAGCTGTTGCTACTGCTACTGCTGCTGTTGAATTCTTCCTCTTTGGGCACTTTCTCCATCTCAGAGATAAACTCTTGGTCATTGTCTGAATCTTCTTCTATAGAGGATTGTAGTGATGATAGGAAAAAGTCTATGAACAATAGCAGTCAGGCATGATTATTTTAGGTTTCTATTATCTTATGCCCCTGTTTATACGATATATACCTAGAAGAAGCAATCTTGGGACTATTCAAATCAGAGAATAAGCAACATTACTTTTAGACCTGAGATTATTCTTACATGTTGGGTGTAGCCTTGTGTTTATTCAAGATGGGATTTGTTTGATATTTCTGCTGGCAGATAGTGTAGGCAAAGATTTCATTTTTCTTGAAGTTGATGGTCAAGAAATACACGATAAACAAGATTTCTATTGAGATTAGAAAGTGAGTGAGTGAGTTGTTTGACTTGATTAATTGTAGTAAAGTATAGGCTAAAGTTTATACATCACCAGAATGAAATTTTTTTATTCTTTGGTCTTGCTATTATTTTATTATTTCTCACAGAAACTATTCACTTGATACCTAAGCACTTGTCGAGATGGGCATAACTGAGCAAGGTAATATGATATTATCAACAACAACAAAAAACAAGAGAATGAGATAGTAGACGCTACCAAAGGCTATTCTGAAAGTAAAAAGGTAAACAGTGTCTTTATCTAGGCTTGAGCTCAATGTATTCCACAAGACATAGTATTGACTCTTCTTCTAACAGATGATATATGGCTCATTATTCTCAAGACAAGTATTAAGTACAAGGTAAGCATATTATCTCTCTTGATTGAATTATTACTAACACTCTTTTGTTATTAGACAAGTTGAGACTGTTCTCAAGTCAGTCCCAGGAGATCTTTCTCCCAAGAACAAAGCACAAGGCTTTTAGAGTGCAGATTCTATTGTTATAAAGAATAAGCCTAGAGCAACAATAGCCATAGTGATAGTATATTATTATAAGCTATGTTATTATAATAAACAATTCTATTCATGATGTCGTCTTTGGCTTCAACCAAAGGGAGAATCTGGACAGTTCAAAGAGTAAACAAAGGCTGATATTTATTCACTCTTTCACACTTTTTTTATAATTTTATAATTGCTGGTATCCACTAATAAAACTATGAAAGGTCCCTCTTGCTAAAGTAGTATCTCTTAGATATACGCCTTGCTACTCATTCTTCTTCTACTATGTGGTCCCTTTTAGGTAGTCGGTGCTTTCATTGACGGGGAGTATCGATATCTTTATTTATGGTAAGTGATTAGTTGACAATAATACAATTTGATAGAGGTAATCTATAAAAGGAAATAATAGATTGGATATCTACAAACCTTTTGATTTCAAACATCCGTCCATATAAGGGAAATATTTACATTATCTAAAGGGAAGGTGGTATTACCGCTTAAAAGCCAAAAAGATTCTTGGGTGTGTATGTAGTATTATAAAACCCGACCTCCATTTTCTAAATAATAATTCAACTGGCATCGGAAGAACTGTATCACTCCATTAGAGGGGATTGACTTCCATTGTCATGCTGTACTGTTCTTTCTTATCAAGTAACCCCCTTGAGCATGTGGAGAGTCCGTTCATGGATTTAAAAGACCGTTGAATGTCTTACCCACTCACACACCAAAGAGAAGGCAGGTCTACATAGGCCAATGTTTGATATGAGTCAAATCATGACTCTGATTGGTTGAAATACCAGAGAAATCTTTTTCCAATGTACCAAATCACTTTTTAATTCCTATTGCTTTTCGCCCTACACATTCTTGGCAGATTGACGGTCTTTATGACCACAACATACTAGGAATAGCTGGAGGAGAATGAGGCATTGGTTTCTAGTGGTTAGTTTGGCTCCTCATGATATATCATGAGACACAGCAAGAGAGCACATTGGTCTCTGTGCCAATATACCAACAAGTCTCCGGTGATCTCCATAGGGCATTCATTGATTAGTAAGAATAAGAATAAGAATAAGAATAAGAATACGAATACGAATAAGAATAAGAATAAGAATAAGAATACGAATACGAATAAGAATAAGAATATGCACTGTGACAGCTAGAGACTAAAGACTGAAAAGGAGGGGCAGTATATCCTACTCATATTTCCATAAACACACACCTACATACAAAAGAACAATGGACGGGCATATATCTTCTTCTCAAGGCATATCTTTCTTAGGAAGACTCCCACCCACCTACAGGATTCTCGGCTAAGACGGCCTTTCTGTGCCTTGTGCAGATAGCCTTTCCAGGCTCAACCCTAGACCACCGCTTGAACTCCAGATACCTCTCTTCGGCTGTGTAGAATGACATGTCCATTGGCAAAGCTTCATTTTTATTTCTTATTTCTTATTTCTTATTTCTATTTTTTCCGCCTCTTCTTCCCTTTTCTTCTTCTTTTAGTCTTCTTTCTGGTTTTCTTCTTCTTCTTTTTCTTTCTTTTTTTCTTTTTCTTTTCTTTTTGAAACATACAAATGAGTACGACTCAGTTTGTAATATCAAGTCTAAAAGAGTGTCTTCAAAGAAGTCCTTGGTCTGATGAGCTATTGGCTGTGTGGGTACCCATCGCCTTTTACTGGGTCTACAGTACCGGGTTTCACTTTCTGCAAAAGGCTGAGATTCCTTTTATTGAACAATACCGCATTCACACCTCCAGTGACATGGAGAAGCGCAACCGAGTCACTGTGGGCCGAGTAGTGTTTATGGTGGCATTCCAACAAGTCATACAGATCATTCTTGCTGTTGTTCTGCTACAGCCAGGGGATCCAGAAATGCTGATAGTAAAACAAGAAAAGACATTAGGAATGTTAACAAGTGGGACGCTCCGTGTCCTGGGCTTGTTTACCCATTCGCAGTCCCTGTTTCCTATAGCAAGACAGCTGGCTTCCTTTATCTATTGGGGCGTTGTTCCTGTTTTTCAGTTCTTTGTGGCAATGTAAGAGGAATCGAGGAAACAGGATGATTCATCTAGGTATAGGTTTATTCTTGACACCCATCAGTACTTTCTCCACCGCCTTTTCCACACCAACAAGTTTCTTTACCGGCACATCCACTCCCACCACCATCGTCTGTATGTGCCCTTTGCATTTGGTGCCATGTACAATCACCCTATAGAAGGGTTTATGCTGGACAGTGTGGGTGCTGCGTTTGCTTCTAAAGTGGCTCGCATGTCTCCTCATCTGTGCATGTTGTTCTATGCATTCTCCACTCTGAAAACAGGTAAAAATAGATAGTGGGTTGATTCATAAAGAGAGAAGGCCATTGACTCACTGGTGTATGTTGGCAATGACAGTGGATGATCACTGTGGTTATGCCTTTCCATGGGACCCATTGCAGAGATTCTTTGGTAACAATGTCGAATAGTAAGTTCTGATTCTTCAGTAGATAAAGAATGTGTTCTTTTGCTCATCTGCTGCATGGATCTGGTTTAGTCATGACATCCACCATCAGCCTTATGGTATCAAAAAGAACTTCTCCCAGCCTTTCTTTACGATCTGGGACTACATTCTTGGCACTGAGCTGTCTGTGCAAGAAGTCAAGGCAAAGGCAGCTCAGAAGGCAGCTCAGAAGGCAGAATGAAGGGATAACCACCCTATAAAGTGCTTTCTTGTGGCCGTCCTATTTCTTATGCACTTCGTATTTGCTCTAATCTCTTATTTATCATTTCTACTTCTATTCTCCATAGTTCTTTTCTTCTTCTTCTATATGCACTCTAATAATCCTGCACTTTATAGCTGCTGCTCTCCTTTCTCAATTCAACCAATTATAAACCAACTTCATAGACACATTTTCTATTCTTTTTTATCCTTTTGTGTTTTGTACTCTGTGTTTTGTATTTTGACTAAAGTGTAGAAAAGAAGAATTGACCCTTTTTTTTTTTTAAAAAAAAAAAGTGTACTTGTGTGAGAGTGAGAGTGAGAAGAAAAAGAATGAAGACATGAAAAAAAAACATTGCTATTATGACAGTAACTCCAACAAGAGCTTAGCTCCGGGATTTGTGTCTGCTGCACTAGCTATTTCTTTCTTATGTGTCTTGAGAGCCTTGGTCACTGTTTTCTTAGTGCTGGACTCTTCTGCCAATGCAAGCACCACAAAACTACCAAAGTTGGTAGCAAAGTAGTGGAGATGAGGGGCTATCACATCCAACAGCTGAGGAGCAAACTCAAGGGGAGCGATGGCTGGATAGAATGAGCTGCCTGATGGTGTGAAGGATCCGTTCTTACCTTTGTCATTTGCTTCTTCTGCAGTATCAGCCTTGATCATGGCCTTGATAATACGGTTTGCGAATCTGTTCTGGATGACATGGTCTTCTGTCTCGATGCTCTCTCCTGCCAATGCTAGAATGGCTTGAATAGCTGCTGTCTTGTCACCTATTCCAGTAGATTAGCTCTCTCTCTCTCTAAAACACACTCACCATCTGCATGCAGCATAATCTCATGCACTACCTGAGAAGAAAGTTTCTCACGCATCAGTGTGGGAGCATTGTCCGTCACCATCTTAATCAATTGTGCAGAACTAGCCTTTAACAGCTCCTGTGATCTCTGTTCAGGATCCTTTTTGCTATTGAGTACATCAAGACACTTAATATTTTTCTGAAAAGTCCTATACACATCACCATCACCTACCTTGTACGAATAGCATCTCCCATCTTAAGCTCCTGTACTGTCTCAGGAGACAAGTACCGGGTATTACGCCCAGCCAAAATATACAAAAAGAAGCGTCTACCAAACTTATTGGCAAACAGATCTTTGGCATTCTTACTCAATTCCTATACACCCTCCAACATAAGTCCACGGATTGTCTTATGCATGCTTCATTACTTACACCAAGCACTGCTTTGGTAATAAGAACAGTGTCGTCTGTCACATCCAGCAGACGCAAGAGCACTAAATAGCCCTGTTCATCACAAGCAATCTTGGCAAGGAAGGGCTTAAAGGCCTTGATAATGGTCTTGCGATCCTTGGGAGTAGCATAGGACAAACAGAGCATGGCCACACGAGCACCCTCACGTGTATGGACAATGTCCTGGAGGTTCTCTTTGATATGACCCAAAATGACCTACCCCTCCCTCTTTATCAGTTCACTCTGTTTATGCCTACACAACACCGTGTCTTTCTAGTGTAACTCACCTCACGACCCTTATCATCTGCCAATGTAAGGTACTGCAAAAGAGCCTTGTGTACAATACTATTCACCACTGTGCCCTTGTCCATGCATCCCTCCAACATATCTGACATGTACTTGAGGATAGAAGCCTTTTTCTCGGGAAGCTTCTCTAACAAATCATCCAGTGTCTTGGCTCCACCACCGTGGTTGAACAGAGTCATCTCAGGGCCATAGAACTCCGAGAGAAGTTCATGTCGCTGTGCTGAAGTAGAGTACTGAGAGTAGAAGGATTCAATCACAGTAGAAGCTTCTTTATGGCGTATCAACTTTCGTACATGACCACGGAATTCAGTCAGAATATGGTCTCTCATCCAATGGCTTATCAAATGTCAGTAATAGTAGGAGGAGGAGGAGGAGGAGAGAATGATCTATGGATAAGAGAACTTACCAGTATTCAAGAGACTTGATGACAATGAATTTGCCGTACATTGACTTTGATAGTTCCAAATACTTTCCTTTGAGTTCTTCTGCAATTTGGCTTCTCTGCTCACCATTTCCCTTTTTTAAACAAGTCTGGATCATACGTGAAGCGTCGTGCTTGAAAATAATCTATAAGAGAGAGAGAGAGGGAAAGACAAATTAATCCACTATGCTTGTGGTTGTGGTGGTGGAAGAATGAAAAATGAAAATAAAAGGTTAGTTGCCACTTGCCTCTTGCACACGTCCAGTGATAACTGCCATAATATCCTTCATCAATTGCTTCTGTTCTTCACGCTTAATATCACCACGACGTAACTTCTCCCAGATACGCTTGGCTTCAGTGATCATATCAAAGTTACGATCATGACCCCTGCGTTCATTTCTTGTCTCTCTTTGTTCCCGACGAGCCTCTATTTTTTTTCTGTTGTTAATAAGATACTTTTTTTTTCAAGGAGCATTACCAGACTTTGGCTTCTTGTTGTTATTAAGCTGCTCTTCATTATGAGTGGGTGCTTCTTTTCTTTTACTGGCAATATCAGACATGAGAAGAGAAATGAGAGATAAAAAATAGTGGGTTTTTGCTGAAGAGTAGAAAAGAGAAGGAAGAACCAGTCTCGGTATAAACCAGTCACATTGGAAGCCACCCTCTATTACTTCTTTAGTGAGGAAGAGAAGTCTCTCCCAAGTGCTATTTATTACTATTTATTGCTGCTTTTGACTTGTAGTAGCTGTTGCTTATTGTTATTACAGTAAATTCCGATTTGTCTTTATATCTATATCTATATCTATATTTATTTATATATATATTTCTTATGAACATATTCAGTAATTCCTAATTCCTAATTTGTTTGTTTGTATATTTGTATATTATAAATGCATACATAAGAATACATACTTGATCTATAAACTTAATCTATACACTTGATTCCATTCACACATAATAATAAAAACTATTATTTTTGGTGAAAAAAAGTAAACCAGACGCGTTATTATGTTTATTTATTTTCAGACACGCGAGTATTTAAACATCGCGTTTTTGGTAACTCCTTTTGGTTTCCCTCATTCACCATGGCCTTTGGGAAAGAACTCGGTGGGACAGCACGAACATTTAAAAATGCAAACAGCAGAGGCCAAGACAAGGCGTTGAGTTCACTGCGGGCCAGTAGTTCAATGAAAAAATACGGTCTACCCTCTAACAACTCCAACGAACCCACCCACCAAGATCAACGGTTTGAAGATGTCAAAATATTGGATGAATTCGAGACCAAATTTAACTTTAACCGTTATGACGATGGACCTACTCAGTTGGGTTGGATGCTGAATATGCACGAGGTACACCTACTGTTCTGTTGATCATGGAGAGAGCGAGAGAGAGTTGGGGTTTTGTCTCTATTTCTAGTGGGCAGAGGTGTATTTATAATAAAAGCCCATAGACATTGATACAAGACGATGAATGGCCATCAGGAAGAGCAGGTGTAGATTTCTACTTTCTCAATGATAATGGCGAAACCTTCAAGACAACTACACCTTTTAGTCCTTACTTCTTTATTGGTTGCAAGGTAAGCATTATGAAATATCTACAGTGTGGATTAAAGGGCGTCCCATCTTACCACTTTTATTATTATTCCTAAACTACTTAATTACTTGTACTTTTCTACAGACAGGAACAGAACCAGAAGTAGAAGAGTTTCTTAGGCGTCGTTTTGAATCTGCTATAGAGAAAATGAAGCGAGTTTATAAGGATGATCTTGATTTGGCAAGTGAAGAAAAGAGTGAGAAGAAGACAGGAAGAAGGGGTTGTGCTTATTTGTATTATTGGTTATAGCAAAACCATTTAGTAGGGAACACGCGGCCAATGATCCAACTGTTCTTTCGCAACATGTCAGATCTGTATGCTGTTCGTCGTATTCTTCTTCCTGCTGCCAAGAAGAATCAAAATAAGATCAGTGCTATTGATACTTATGCTGAAGTGGTGAAGTAGGTGGTGTGTTCTTTACATCCATTAATACGAGCCCTGTTAGTGAAGCAAATCATCTTTATTATGAGCCAGATGTCACTACTGCTTCCATGTCTTCACGACGTAATCCAAACGAAGCACTTGAAGACATTATTGACATTCGAGAATATGATGTTCCTTATTATGTTCGTGTGGCTATTGATCTTGGTAAGATAAAATAGAATAGAATCGATATAAATATAGATATAGACTCTATGAGTCCAATCACTCAATGTTTGCAGATATTCGTGTTGGACTGTGGTATACGGCTACTGTCCTTGATGATAGTTCTGTTGTATTGAACCGGTGTCCCGAACTTGTTCATCGTCCAGACCCTACTGTGCTTGCATTCGATATAGAAACCACCAAACTCCCTCTCAAGTTTCCAGATGCCAGCTATGATTCTGTTATGATGATATCTTATATGATTGATGGACGGGTAATCACTAGATACTACACAACAAGATATTAAAGATTGGTGGTAATATGCAGGGCTATTTAATTACAAATCGTCAGATTGTTAGTCAGGATATCGAGGATTTTGACTATACACCAAAACCTGAATACGATGGCCCTTTTACGATCTTTAACGAAGAAGATGAGGTAATTAGAAGGATCTCTTTCTCTCTTTTAACTCATGCCTATTGGACAGTGCGCTCTTATTACACGCTTTTTTGATCATATTAAAGAGGCCAAACCCAACATCTATGTCACTTATAACGGCGATTTCTTCGATTGGCCATTCTTAGAGAAAAGAGCAAAAGCAAATGGCATTGATATGTATCAGGTAAAAAGAAACAAGAACATATGATGGATCTGTTTTTCTTTCTTTCTTTTATTGACTTTTTGAATAGGAAATTGGTGTTTATAAAGATGAAGAGGATGAGTACAAATGTAAACATTCTAGCCATATGGATGCCTTTCGATGGGTAAAGCGTGATTCTTATTTGCCTCAAGGAAGTCAGGGTCTCAAGGCGGTGACAACAGTAAAACTAGGATACAACCCTATGGAGTTGGATCCAGAAGATATGACTAGGTAAATGGAAAGGATAGAGGGTGTAGAATAAATGCTTATGTGTACTTCTTTAGATTTGCTGCTGAACAACCACAAAAACTGGCACAATATTCAGTCTCTGATGCTGTAGCAACTTATTACCTGTACATGAAGCACGTTCACCCTTTCATTTTCTCTCTTTGCAATATTATTCCTCTTGTACCTGATGAAGTACTGAGAAAGGGAACGGGAACACTGTGTGAGCTTCTTCTCATGGTAGGCTACTCCTCTATTGCTTGCTTAAACAGCTCTTATAACAAGGTGTATTCATAGGTAGAAGCATTCAAAACAAATATCATCATGCCAAACAAACATACAGAAGATACCAACCAGCTTTTCCAAGGCCATCTTCTAGAGAGTGAGACTTATGTTGGAGGACATGTAGAGGCATTGGAAGCAGGTGTTTTTCGAAGTGACATACCTACTGATTTCAAAATTGAACCACAAGCAGCTCAGGAAGTAAGTCTAATAGGCTGTGCATTTTTTATTTCTTTATCCTAAACACACTTTATGACTCCAGCTTATAGATCAACTAGACGATGCGCTGAAATTCACCATCCGTGTTGAAGAGAAAAAGAACTTGGAGGATATAACAAATTATGAAGAAGTACGCGATGAGATAAAGCAAAAATTAGAGACGCTTCGTGATCATCCTATACGCCATGAATCTCCCTTGATTTACCACTTGGATGTCGCAGCCATGTATCCCAACATCATTCTTACCAATAGACTACAACCAGATGCAATGGTAGACGAATCTACCTGTGCTACTTGTGAATTCAACTTTCCTGGTAAAGCATGCGACCGACGCATGACATGGTCTTGGCGTGGTGAATACTATCCCGCCAAAGCCAATGATTACCGTATGATTAAGCATCAATTGAGCATTGAATCCTATCCCTCCAAAACACCCAATGGACCCAAGCGACCCTGGCACAGTCTAACAGAAGCTGAACAGACAGTTCTTCTCAAAAAGCGTCTTGGAGATTACAGTCGTAAAGTATATAAAAAGGTACTCGAGACAAAGACAGTTGAACGAGAATCCATTATTTGTCAACGTGAAAATCCATTTTATATTGAGACTGTACGTGCCTTTCGTGATCGTCGTTATGAATACAAAGGCCTACACAAGACATGGAAGCAAAATATGAGTAAAGCAGAAGACGAAGGAGAAATCACAAAATGGCAGAGGCGTCGGGCATGATTGTGCTTTATGACTCTCTTCAACTAGCTCATAAAGTCATTTTGAATTCCTTCTATGGCTATGTTATGCGAAAAGGTGCTCGCTGGCACTCCTTGTCCATGGCAGGTATTGTGTGCTTAACAGGAGCCAAAATCATTCAGATGGCACGACAGTTAGTAGAACGTATTGGACGTCCATTAGAATTGGACACTGATGGTATTTGGTGTATTTTACCCAAGAGTTTCCCAGAAAACTTTACTTTTCAACTCAAAAATGGGAAAAGCTTCGGTATTGCTTACCCCTGTACCATGTTAAATCATCTTGTTCATGCCAAATTCACTAATCATCAATACCAAGATCTTGTTTCTCCTGAGACCTTTGAGTATGCCACACACAATGAGAACAGTATCTTTTTCGAAATTGATGGACCTTACCGTGCAATGATCCTTCCTTCTTCTACAGCAGAAGATAGACTACTCAAAAAACGTTATGCTGTGTACAACGCCAATGGCACTCTAGCAGAATTGAAGGGATTTGAATTGAAGCGTCGTGGTGAGCTCAATCTCGTAAAGTATTTTCAGTCCAAGATCTTTGATAAATTTCTGGAGGGCACTACATTAGAAGAATGTTATGCACAAGTAGCCACAGAAGCCGACAAATGGCTGAATATTCTTTTCAATGAAGGCAAGGCCTTGTTAGATGAAGAGCTGTTTGACTTGATTTCTGAAAACCGTAGTATGTCTAAAACCTTGGAAGAGTACGGCAGCCTAAAGTCGACTGCCATTACGACTGCACGGCGTTTGGCAGAGTTCTTGGGAGAACAGATGACAAAGGACAAAGGCTTGGCTTGTAAATTTATTATTTCCAAGCGCCCACTCGATCTTCCTGTTTCTGAGAGAGCTATTCCTGTGGCCATTTTTAATGCAAGTTCTGATATTCGACAGCACTTTCTTCGCAAGTGGCTGAAAGATAACTCCATCACCAACTGTGATATTCGCAACATATTGGATTGGGAGTACTACAAGGAGCGATTCGGTAGTGTTATTCAGAAACTTATTACTATTCCAGCAGCAATGCAAAAAGTGAGAAACCCTGTGCCGCGTATTCCTCATCCCGAATGGCTGTTTAAGCGTGTTGCTGCTAAAGATGATAAGCTTAAGCAGTATCGTATCACTGATATATTCTCAGCTGCTGAACCTGTCCCAGAAACAGCTGCTAAACAGGATTCGGATGTAGAGATGGAAGATATTGAGGAGTTTAATATGAACGGGGCAGCAAGTAACTCCAGCATGACTCGACAGCCCATTGCCAAGGTGACTAAGCGTAAAAAGACTGCTGCTACAGAACTGCCCGAAGAGGACTTACCTGTTAATATGCCTGACATGTATGAAGACTATAGTGCATGGCTTGAATTCCAAAAGCGTAAATGGAAGCGCCAGCGTCTCTTGCGACAGGAACGCAAAGAGTCTTATGGACAATCTTTCACAGGCACTCGATCCAATGTTGGCGGTTATTTTAGACGACAAACAGGATCTTTAATCTCTAGTCTATGGGAGATCATGCAGATTGTAGAAACAGATATACCTGGACAATTCCGTATGTGGATTTACGTACAGAACCAGATTCACTGCATTAAGCTTTCTATTCCTCGCATATTCTACCTCAACAGTCGTGAAGAAGAACCAAAAGAGATACTTGAACAGAGTCCATCTTGCCAAATAGCTAGTTGTGTTCGTACTCTGCCCCGTTCACGTCCCTGCCTTCACTTGTTTCGAATGTCTATGCCAGAAGCAACTTTCCATGAAGAGCAAAGCAAATTCTCGACTATATTCAACCATCCTTCTACTGAAGGTGTGTACGAGACACAGGTTCCTCTTACTGTTCGTGCTTTGTTGGAGCTGGGGACTTTTTGTGAACTAGACAAGAAAGACATGGGACGTCGTACTTTAGAAGATGTCTTTTGTTTGGAGAACCTTGTATCAAAGACATATCCTCAGACACAGTACATAAGTCAACTAAAGGACTTTAACTATGTTTATCTCTACCATGTCACTACAGACAACCGACACTTTTTTGTTCTTATGGGGGCTTCCCTTGATCAATCTCATGTCTATATCGTAGGCAGCAAACAACTTTCTCAGCATATACCTAATATCAAACGTCTCTATAAAGAAGTCTATCAGCACACATTTGGTGAAGGGGGACATTCTGAAACTACCTCCTCGATGGAGATAAAATTAGAAATGGAGTTTGAGGTGACCATCCACAAGACAGAGCAGGAAGTCATGAAGGGAATAAACAAAGTACTTGAGAAGTACCAGGACTTGAAGCGCGGTCCTACTGTTATTGTCTTGTGTTCTCCGCGTTCTCCTACTTACTTCACCCAACAAGTGCGCGCGCTCAATGAGCATCCCTATATTGCAATGCCATCCCTCCAAGAAGACAATAAATTCACTGCTCTCAACTGGATTCAGCCTTCTACTAAGCGTGTGTTTGAACGCTACTTCACTCTGGGTGGCTACATTGACGAGAAGCTATCTCAAGCACGGTATGCCAACATACCCTTTGGTAATATTCCCGAAGACGCTTCTCTTTTTATGGCAGATATTTCTTTTGCTCGTCGTATGGTGAAGAATGATATGGTGCTTTGGTGGTCTTGTTCTACACATCCTGATTTAGGAGGTCGTGAAGTAGATGAAACTCTTTCTGTGGTGGATGAGTTGATCAATCCAGAAATCAACACACCTGGTCTCTACCAAGATGTATGTGTAGAAGTGGATATTTCTCGTCTTTGCCTCAATACTATTCTGGAAGCCCCATGCATCAACGAACTAGAAGGCACATCAGGTGTCATGGCATTTGATGCTATTTCTCATACATTGGATGCTTATGCTCAGGGGGCTATCAGTGTAGCCTCTAACTTTGGAGATGGTTCCATTTCTCAAAAGACCTTTGTCATGCTACGGTCTACAGTTCAGATGTGGTTTCATGAGGCTGCAGCCCAGGGTGTGGTATGGGGTGAGATCATGACAGAAACACTGCATCGTTGGCTCCTGAGTCCAGCTTCAGGCATGTACGATCCATGTCTGTATGCCCTTGTCCACGGCATGATGAAGAAAGTATTTATGCAGCTGGTGGCAGAAATTAAGCGACTGGGGGCTACAATTGTATTTGCCAGTTTCTACAAGATAGTGTTTGCTACTTCCAAAGAGACCATGGAGGGGGCTCTTCCTTTTTGTAACTATATGTTGCAATCCATAGAGAAAAAGCAGCTGTTCGAGGTCATTGATCTCAAAATCATGGAGTATTGGGATGTGCTCGTATGGATGGACGAGATGAACTATAGCAGTGTCAATGCTACTCGATCTGAATCGTTAAAGGTCACATCTATTTGGAACATACAGGCGTATTTGCCAAGTGCAGTGCAAAGCATGTTTTCTAATATCTGTGCTGGATTTATCTATCAACAATTGAAAAGCAAACAACTCTATCCCAGAGGCCTAAAAAATTATTCACGAACAGTTACCGAAGATCCTCAAACGATGGCTCGTACTCAGTATGTTCAAGAATATGTTAGTGGTGAAGTCATGATGGGTACATTGCGCTGGTTGCCTCAATTCTTGCACCGACAAGAGGTCAATACCATAGGACAGGATGATGGTCTACAATTTCCTCAGCTTTCGGGTTCTCATCTTACTTTCACAAACCCTGCTCTTGAGTATATCAAAACAATCTGTGCTGTTTTCAGTCTTGACACCAGTCTAGAAGACCAGGTACTTCAGTTTAAGCGCAGTGCTCTCGAGGCAATGGGTGGTATCAGTGATTTCAGCAGTGATGCACAATTTAGAAACCCATGCGAGTATATTAAACTTCACCGTGTTGTATGCATTCACTGTAACTATACGACCGATCTTGACTTTTGTCGAGATGAAACATTGATGCCTGTGGATGATCAAGTTCGAGCCTGGTGTTGCCGTTCATGTCACTCTGAATACAGTCGATATCAAATTGAGGAGACAATGATTGCTCAAGTGCAGAGGTGGCTGGCAAGCTACCAACTCCAAGACTTAACGTGTGGCCGCTGTCGCAATGTAAAGCGTGAAAATTTACTGCGACAATGCGACAAGTGTGGTAGTGAGTATAATTTAACCCAAGGCAAGGCAGATTTGGTACGCAAGTTGAGGGTCTTTGGAAATATTGGACGTGAACAGCGTTTGCTTTTGTTAGTGGAGATTATACAGTGGACTCTGACTAAAATTTGAAACAAGAAAGGAAGATGTTTCTTTGCATGTATATATAATAAAATCCACACACATTCTACATAGTTAAACTTTATACAGACTTAATACTTGGGATTCATACATACATATGTATTTACATGAGCATGAGATAGGTAGTAGAGAGATAAGAGGAGATAGAGATAGAGCCTATCTACAGTCACACACAATTTAATTTAATACTTGCCTAAATTTTAATAAAAAAAAACTTTTTTTTGCATAAAACTCTTCTTCTTTCCAAATATTATTAAACCAACACAATATATCAGATACATTTTCAGAAACACACACTTATGAAGAATATGATAAAGCAGAAGATAAAAAGCTATGAGGCATTTATTACCTATTGAAGGCTGGATTAAAATTGACTGTCATCGCAAACGTAGTTGAGATGAAAAAGCCCACAGCTCAAAATAGTATCAGAAACATCAAAGAATGTGGGTCACCATTGCGTTTAAAGAGTCATGGAAAACCTAAGAAAGCCAGTGAGAGAGACCTCAGACACCTGGAAAAGGTCATTAGAGAGGACCCATTTGCCTCATATAATCAGCTAAAATTGGAAATGTCAAAGACTCAGGTTGATGTATCTAGAAACACCATTATCCGTTACTATAAGCAGTTAGGGTTCGGATCTTTTTCTCCAGCTCACAAGCCAGCCTTAACTGAAAAACACAAAGAGAAACAGCTTCTTTGGGCTAAAGAACATGTCAATTGGACAAACGACCAGTGGAAAGGCGTCGTCTGGTCTGATGAGTCCAGGTACACCGTGAAAGGGAACGATGGAGGTGCCCGTGTCATCAGAAAAGTTGGAGAAAGGTATGATCCTAATCATATTGTTCCAACAACAAAGTTTGGTGGCGGAGGGGTCATGCTTTGGAGCTTTTTTTGGGCGGGCGGATTTGGCCCATTAGTCTTTGTTGATGGCACTGTAAACCAAGACGAATATATCAAAATTTTGGCTGGTGAGTTCCATCTTTGGTTCATGGAGTTGCATCAGAAAGAGGATAGGGAGTTTCTGTTACAAGAAGAGAGTGTTAGCTGTCATACTGGGGCCTATGCTAGATAGTGAGAAAAGACGCATCAAATTAGGGGCTTTGAGTACTGGCCCGCACAAATTCCTGACTTAAACCTAATTGAACACGTCTGGTGGGCCTTGGAAAGACGAATTGAGGAAAGAAGGGTATCTATTACCAATAATGAAAGTTTGAAGGCTCTACTTGCAGAGGAGTGGGAGAGGGTCAGTGTTGAACTTGCACAACGATGAGTTCTGAGTATGACCGACAGATGCCAGGCTGTCATTGATACCAAAGGAGGCCATACAAAATATTAATTATATTATTTTATATTATTTTCTATAATTAAATATGTTGAGCCTTGTTGAGTTTAAGTTTGAAGCTTCTATATCAAATGTGGAGTGTTTTATCTAATGTTGAACATATCCTAAATATTTCGTCTTGATATTAATTCTCAAAAGTATTAAATTCAATTGTGTGACTGTAAAGTATTTTTCATATTCATTATTTATTTTCATTATTTTATTATTATTATTATTATTGTTGTTATTATTTAGTAAAACTAAAACATTTGCACAATATTCGAGCTTGATGACAGATAGATTAGCTGCACACTGAGCAGATACAATGGTGCGAAAAATTTTTCTTATGTTGATCTAAGGGCAAAGCCGTCTTCAGAGTCCAAGGTTTAAATCTAAGACTTTGACTGCCTATACGCCCCCACAACATGAATGTAAGAGAAAAAGAGATGCAGAAATATCCAGCAATTTATGCTTTTTTTTTTTGCTCATTTACCCAGGGACTGCTTTTTTATCTATCAATACACACCAGGAGATTTTTGGGATATAAAAAGAAATATCCTGAGAATAAAATCGCAGTATTATTATGATTGGCTAATGTGCTTGAAAAGATTTTTTTGTTGTGTAAATAAACAATTTCAAACTCTGATTGCCTATTTTAGCAATGACGATTGACTTTGAAATAAAAAAGTATAGAATTGACTGTAAAGATAAGAGATAGTACAAGAGTCACCCCGAAATTACAACTCAGTCACTGATATTCTTCTCTTAACATAATGTGTTATCCTTGAGCCAACAGTATTTGCAGTATACCACTGCTTGAGAAAGATTTATTACAGAACCTATAAAGTTAACTCTAGTGATTATTGTCCATAAAATAGAACCAAGAACACTTATATTGAGATCTGTATAGTCATTCATTGAATCCATATTCATAATCATCTCAATTATCTCATTGTAACTGGTATTAACAGTGGTGCTTAGTGATTACAAAGTATTGTTTCTAATACTGTCTTTTAGGTCCAAGGCAAATAGAGTGTTAATTGTTTGACTTGTGAGTTTGACTTGTAAATTCTGAGGTGTGAGTTTTATGAGTGGAGACTAGTGTATACATCACCAGAATAGAGAAAGAAAGATTATTATTTGTTTTGATATTCCCCTCTTTTTGTTATTTCCCACACTGCACATACAACTTGACACCCAAGTACTCGTCAAGATGAACATAAATAAGCAAGGTAATGTGCCATTATTAACAAAGAGAAACAATAGAAGGAAGTGATAGATACTATCAAGGACTATTCTAGTGATAAAAAGGTAAGCAGTGTCTTCATCTTGGCTTGAGCTCAATGTATTCCACAAAACACTCAATGTATTATTATTAGGCAAGTAGAGACTCCTTTCAAGTCAGTCCCAGGTGGTCTTCTACAAGGTCAATAATGTCTAGGGTATACTCCTGAGCATAAATATCTATCTCCCAAGCATAAAACACAAGGCCTTTAGGTTGTGGGTTCTATTGCTATGAAGGGAATGCACTTGGGCAGTAGCTATAGTCATAATATAGTATTATCTATACTATTACAATAAACAACTTTATTCATAAACAATATATTTTACTGATAATATAATTTGATATTGAGGTATCCACAAAAGGCAATATTATATTGGATATTCATTAACCTTTGATTTTGAATATTGTTCTATAAAAAGAAATCATTTACCAGACGTGAAGGAATGATCGTGTTACCTCTTAAAATCTAAAGAAATCTCCTGGTGTGTAGTGTTAGACAGGTTAAACTCAGGATATTACATCTGTGTCTTGAAGGAAATCTGATATCTTTTTCTTGGAGCTTGAATATAGTAAATATTATCAGATTCTCTTTTCGGAAGGAAGCTATGCTATAAAATAAAGTAGTCCTCATATTGTTATAAACTCTATTCACCATTATTAGAAATAGAACTATTCTTGGATAATAGAACCCAGCAACCACTAAACTGGGGAATAAATGCCACCAAGTATTAAAGGATGATAATGCCATAATACTTGATAGACATGCTCTTGTAGCTAATATCATTAGAAAAAAGAATCAAGACAGAATAAACATAAGATTATCATTCTATGATTTAATCCTATATACATTTATTATGAACTTCCAAGACGATAAATTTATAACTGTATAGAAGAAAATATAAGAAAGAAACAAATACTTAACTAAAAGCATATTTTAATTATAATATATAGTTTATTTTAGTTCTTATCCATAGTTCTTATCCCCAATAAAATACTGTCTATGAATAAAACCAATCAATAATAATTATAATTATAATATGTCTTAGGTATAATAATTTTATTTGAATTTTAAAAAAACTGATCTATAGGTATTTGAAATGATGTAGATATAAGGATAATCAGAAATTCATTTAACTTCTAATGTATTTATATCTTTCATTAGTGAAGTCTTTCTAAGTAATTGTCTTTACAGTAAAATCATAGAGTGAAAAATATCCATAAGTTGATCAAAAAGATCACATAATTTGTATAAACCAAAGATGATATCTATCAAGACAGTAATGACTTAACTTTATCAACTTTGGATAAGTTTCTCAAGGAGTTGAGATTCAAATTAATCCATTCATCTATCCTGTGAGTAAGTTTGTGCTCACTGGGAAAAAATATTAAGGTGAAATCACAACAGGCTCTGGAATATTAAGACTAAATCGTAGGCAGCAGTGGTCTATTATCTAGTTTTATATATCTCTTGTAGAAATTCTGAGCTAAAATAGCGTCATCTATATCTTGAAGAAGAGCAGTGATGCCGTATGACCTGACTAACTAATAGAAGGAAATGTCGAGTCAATTAATGAGAACAAATAATAAACATTACAGTTAGACTTTGTTATTTGATAAAATATTATCCTTAGATGAGAGAATAATATAAAGAACAGTTTGAATTCACGTGTGATTTTGAAAAGTGTTGATCTATCTTAGTATTCATATTACTGATTTAATGAGTAAATATTATTATTAGATGAGTCAAATACATTTAAAATGGTAAACACGTAATTGACTCCCGCTGTTAATTCTTTCACTACAATACACTACAATACACTACAATACACTACAATACAATACATTGTATTCTTTATAATTCTTATTTTCTCATCGTGGCAATCATAGGTTATACAGCATTATGAAATGAAATATTACTAATGTAGTTAATTTCTGCTTATCTGGAATAGAGTAATCAAACTCATATATTGTATGGATCCAATCCTACTTCAACTACCGATCCGAACGTTTCCCTTTTACAGAATTATTATCATAATTATTACGAGTACATTCGTAATGTAGTCTCTGTCTGTCCCTACCAGTATATTAAGATTGTACCATTTAATATGAACAGTTGAAATTGTTACCCCGAGACTGATAAGAGTGTATCCAGCAATTTTTAGGATTCTAATTATATTTATATCGGCATCGGAATATTTCTTCGTTGGATGCATTTGTTATAAATTTATCGTCTTGGAAGTTCATAATAAATGTATATAGGATTAAATCATAGAATGATAATCTTATGTTTATTCTGTCTTGATTCTTTTTTCTAATGATATTAGCTACAAGAGCATGTCTATCAAGTATTATGGCATTATCATCCTTTAATACTTGGTGGCATTTATTCCCCAGTTTAGTGGTTGCTGGGTTCTATTATCCAAGAATAGTTCTATTTCTAATAATGGTGAATAGAGTTTACAATGAGATTAAGATGCACTCTTTCCGGAAACACTTCACACTATTTCAGAAAGAAATAAAAAGATCATACACATGAAAAATAGAAATTACATAACCTCGAAAAATCTGACTGCATAACTATGCATTGATTTTATAAAGGCTATTTATTTAAACATGTCTACGGTGTAATCTTGGGCAATGCAAGATCATAAGAGGCTTGGTCTCAGAATGAGGTTGCTATGGACACAGTATATTACCACTTGAGAGTACGTTTGGGGATGTACTACGGTAGGTGATCCTTCAGAACGGACTGAACAATAGAGATTCTTGGCCAAAGAGAGATACGACCAAATAGGGTATAGTGCCTGTAACGGATTGGACTGACCAAAGAAACGGAACAACGGTAACAAATAACAAAATAATAGAAAAGTGTATCTAGGTCAACAAAATCAGACTTGCACGATATCTAGACAGCCTTTGCTTCTACGAATGGTACACAGTTACTGTTTGCAAACTTCGATGAATTATTCATAAGAAAAGAACATGGTTTATATAGCTATGAGTATCAAGGGTTTGAGACTATTTTGCCCTGAACTTAAGGTTTTAACGTTCAAGGATATTTTGTTTCTATTCCTCATCTTGCCTCAAAGTACTGTCAAGAGCAGCGGACATTACTCATAACGGTTTATAATCTGAATATCAAAAGATTTTCCAAAGATCCTTCAAAAAAAGATTGTGTAATCGTTATCTTCGTGTGTGTGTGTGCAAAGTGTTTCCAGAAAAGGTGTGAAGCTGTGTTATGTAATTTAATATGTATCTCCATTATACTACAACAGCTTACGTACAATGGGTAGAGTAGATTAAATATACAATTGGACATGTATTGTTTTTTCTTCTTCAAACGATTTGTGCATACTGGAGTTATTTATTCTGCACGTTTAGTTTTCAGGTTTACATATACTATGAAGTAAAAGAGAAGCTTTCTACAGTCTCACTGTTTTTTTTTTTACTAAGGATCAGTTTTTATTCATAGTACTATTTATTAGATCCTTGGCTCAAGGACTAAGTATCTATCAAAAGCTATTAGAAAAAGACAGTGAGACTGTAAAGCTTCTCTTTTACTTCATAGTATATGTAAACCTGAAAATTAAACGTGCAAAATAAATAATTCCAGTATGCACAAATCGTTTGGAAATAGCCAATGAAATATATTAGCCATGACGGTCTTTTTTCAGTTTATACAGATCAAAGCGGGCCTTGAAGAAATGATGTTTTTTTTTCTCAATCATTTCGGGGGTCTTTAGGAAGAGGCCCATGCCGTTCGACGAGGTATATATTCGAGAGAAAATTGTTATAGAAAGCGGAACCAATAATGCAGGGTTTTTCCTTATTACATAGACAGGTCTGAATTTGAAATATACTAAATCGTTAATTAATTTTATACTTAATCTTCAAATCATAATTTGTTCATTTCTTTCTCATAGTATAAATAAGAACCCATATTTTTTTCTAATTCTTATATAAAAACTATCACTCTTATATCCATACCCAAGACAATTAACTCCACTCTACATCTGATATACTACCATGTTCTTTCAAAAAGCATTTAACTTTGAAATGATACCTCAGTTGGGAGGAAAGGTTGCAATCATCACTGGATCCAATACTGGTGTAAGTCTCTCTTTTCTACTAGAAAGCATGACACTATTCATTCTCTAAACATCAATACCATTCTATAGATAGGGCTTGTTTGTACAAGAGAGATGGCACGTAAAGGATGCCATGTGTAAGTCCACTCTTGTTCATTCGTATCAATACTATTTGCATTGGACTATACTGACAAGTGAAAACACTACTCTAGTGTCATGGCATGCCGCAACAAAGAGAAGACGGAGGCTGCTATTGCAAAAATCATTGAGGAGACAGGCAACACAAAGGTTGAATTCATGCCACTCGATCTTCTATCACTGCAATCTACCAAAACATTCGCAACTACATTCAAGGCAAGACACGGCCGTCTTGACATTCTTATCAACAATGCCGGTATTATGATGTGTCCCTTTAGTTTATCTGAGGATGGTAAGTGTCTAGAATTCAACATTTATCACTCACTTTTATAAAGGCATTGAATCGCAATTTGCCACAAATCATGTTGCACCATTTTATCTTACTATGTTGCTTTTGCCATTGCTGGAAAAGTCTACATCCAGTCGTATTGTTAATATCAGTTCTATGGGTCATTCAATGACACAGTCAGAGATCAATCTTTCGACTATCAATGATAAAAAGTATTACAACAAAACATTACAGTACTCAAAATCAAAAGTAAGTATTTGCATTGAAGATACTATGAATTCTTACATTGCATATACTATTAGTTGGCCAATATTTTATTTACAAGGGAGCTTGCCAAACGCTTAGAGGCTAAGGGAGTAGAGGTAAAGCGAGTAGATGAATAGGGTTGGCCATATGACTCAATAATGGTTTGTTTTTGTTTTTCCTTCTTTTTATAGAATGTTTATGTCAACTGCAACCACCCTGGTATTGTTAACAGCGACCTTTATCGCCATGTTTTCCATCTTGGAGGATTGTTAAACTATATCTTCTCTTGGGGTTCTATTTCAACTGAGGATGGTTCATTGACACAGCTTTACTTGTCAACTAGTCCTGAGGTAGAAAGTAAAAATATCAGAGGCAAATACTATGTAAGTAGAAATACGGATGAATGGCGCATGTCACAAATATTGACTTGTTTGACTTGGTTTAAAGGTGCCCACTGCAAAAGAGGGAACAGTTCTAAGTCGTGGTGCTTCAGGTAGTGCTGCACTTAATCTATGGAATTACACAGATGAACTTTTGAAAGAGAAAGTCCCTGGCTATACTGGTACAGGTCTATAAAAGACATGCTTTGTGCACACCCTTTCTTTCCATTGTAATAGCATAATAGTATGGCACATTATCTTAATAAAAATCAATATTCATAGCCCACCATGAAAGTATTTCTGTCCGATAGAGGTTATACACTCAATAATAAATTAGACAGGACAGTCGATTTGATATGCATTGGGCCGAAGAATCAATTTCTATGAAGGACTAGACTTGGTTGGATTCAAGACTACCCTTGGATAGCCTTTTACTTTTGTTTTCCTCCTTGCACATGCTTAATTCTCTTTTGTGCTGTACTTAATCAGTACATTGATATTAAGATATGTTGTACTGCTCTAAATACAGGTATTTAACAGTAACATAAAATTGTGATGCTGAAATAGTTTGCATAATGTGAGCAGGTGATACCACAGAATCTGTATTATGGTAAGCTCACCCCTCTTTAAAAATTAAGGAAGTAGACAAGGGTTGTTGATAAAGGAGATCCACTCTCCCTCTATCTAGAAAAAAGATTCCATGTTTAAGACTGTGGTCTACTCACTCACTTGGACAAAGCCTAAATATACGTCACATTGAATATATTTAAGCTTGATAGAACAGGTGTAAGAATGATGCGAGTGTCTCTATTGATATCCCGACAATAATCAATTGAAGGCTGTTTGATTACACACCCAAAGATTTTTCTGGTCTTTAAGCGGTGATATATTTTCCCTTTTACGTCACAATAAAAAGATCCCTTTTATAGCCCGGTGTTTAAAATAAAAGGTTAATGAATATCCAATATAATATTGCCTTTTGTGGATACCTCAATATCAAATTATATTATCAGTAAAATATATTGTTTATGAATAAAGTTGTTTATTGTAATAGTATAGATAATACTATATTATGACTATAGCTACTGCCCAAGTGCATTCCCTTCATAGCAATAGAACCCACAACCTAAAGGCCTTGTGTTTTATGCTTGGGAGATAGATATTTATGCTCAGGAGTATACCCTAGACATTATTGACCTTGTAGAAGACCACCTGGGACTGACTTGAAAGGAGTCTCTACTTGCCTAATAATAATACATTGAGTGTTTTGTGGAATACATTGAGCTCAAGCCAAGATGAAGACACTGCTTACCTTTTTATCACTAGAATAGTCCTTGATAGTATCTATCACTTCCTTCTATTGTTTCTCTTTGTTAATAATGGCACATTACCTTGCTTATTTATGTTCATCTTGACGAGTACTTGGGTGTCAAGTTGTATGTGCAGTGTGGGAAATAACAAAAAGAGGGGAATATCAAAACAAATAATAATCTTTCTTTCTCTATTCTGGTGATGTATACACTAGTCTCCACTCATAAAACTCACAAGTCATACAATTCACACTCTATTTGCCTTGAGCTTAAAGTCCAGTATTAGAAACAATACTTTGTAATCACTAAGCACCACTGTTAATACCAGTTACAATGAGATAATTGAGATGATTATGAATATGGATTCAATGAATGACTATACAGATCTCAATATAAGTGTTCTTGGTTCTATTTTATGGACAATAATCACTAGAGTTAACTTTATAGGTTCTGTAATAAATCTTTCTCAAGCAGTGGTATACTGCAAATACTGTGGGCCTAAGGATAACACATGTTAAACATTAAATGTAGTGATTGAGTTGTAATGTCAGCTTTACTTCTTCCTTTTATCCAAATTTATAGTGTTTAATTGGACAGTCAATAGTCAATGTTAAAACAGACAGATAGTGAAAAGGTTCTTTTCAAACACATTAGCCAGCCAAAGAAATAGTGTGATTTTATTCTCAAGATATTTCTTTTTATATCCTAAAGATTTCCTGGTGTGTAACAAACCCTTGTTGAATCACAGAAACCTACAGCTTCTTTGATAAACAAACTCAGTGGGGAAGTTAAAGAGAACTCTTTTAGCCCATAAAGTCCATAGGGTGGTATAAAGGAGTCTTTATTACAGACAAATAAAAAGGAAAATAGGAAGAGTATATATTGATTCAAGAGATCTAGCTAATTGTATGTCATCTATAGTTATAATCTAAAGGATAACTATTTCACTGATTTATGTTTATCTGTCCACTTGTCTATCCATAAAAATGTGTCTATATAATTCTTCACAAGCATGATTCAATAGAGAAGTGTATAAAGACCTGTGATTATTCAGGCATAAAGCGAAATCAATAGAGTCTACTTATTACAGTCTGTCGTGGCAATAGAATAGAGTGTGTTTAATCATGAATAATAACAAGACTAATACCAATAGCAAGACTAATACCAGTAACAAGACTAATACCAATAATAATATCACCATCACCAACACCAACACCAACACTAATAATGTGTATTGTTCTATATGAATAGATTAGAACAGGTTAACACAAGAGATCACTCACGTTTATCGATGAATAAAAATAAAAATAAAAATAAAAGACCAGCCACCACCATCTGTAAGCCACTTCCCCAATCCAAGCAATAGGACTGATCTTGAAGTCTACACTGATTTGTTGGTAACAGTCTACTATTTTTCTTTTTCTTATTTCAAATAAACAAGTTACCTTTCTCTATTGATACCAAACAAAAAGTGCTCATTGACTGTTTTTTTTCACTCTACAACTGTCCAATGAACCAACCTCCTACCACCCACACACCTCTTCCAAGTGCATTTCTCGATGTTCTGTCGAGTACTGCCAACATCCCAAGTACAGGAACTGCTAATGCACCTATCACTTCCCAGTCCTATCAAAACACACTACTAGGACACACAGGAGTTCCTGAAAATGCAACAGTCTCTACATCCACAGCAATGATAAACCCTCATCAGATCCAAAAAGCTAAAATGCAAAATGTACCTGCTTTTCTCAATAAATTGTACAAGTAAGACCCTTTTATTCACCAAATGTCCTCTTACTTTGCAGGGTGGAACTAATGCCATAGTTCTTATTAGTATGGTAGAAGACCCAGCCTCAGACGAATTGATACGGTGGGCTGCAGATGGATCCTCTTTTATTGTAGCGAGACACGAGGATTTAGCAAAAAAAGTGCTGCCTCGATTCTTCAAGCACAGTAACTTCTCGTCTTTTGTACGACAGCTTAACATGTATGGCTTTCATAAAGTACCCCATCTGCAACAGGGTGTATTGCAGACAGATGGAAAGGCAGAGCAATGGGAATTCAGCAATCCACATTTCCAAAGAAACCAACCCGATCTATTACTTCTTGTCACACGAAAGAAAGGTCGTGATGCAGATGAAAAGGAACACGGCCACTATGATTTAAGCCATGTCTTGGATGAGATATCAACAATAAAGAAACACCAAATGAGCATTAGTTCTCACTTGAAGACCATCCAAAGCGATAACCAAGTACTCTGGCGTGAGAACATAGTAGCACGCGAAAGACACCAGAGACACCAAGAGACGATTGATAAAATACTACGATTTCTTGCTTCTGTATTTTCCAATGAGAAGGAGCGTCCAACTATTCCACGAAAGAGACGCTACCTGATTGCCAATACGTCAACAGATGACAGCAAGAGAGATGGACAAGAGCCATCACCCGCCAAAGTTAGGTGTTCTTCTCCAAAACAAAAGAGTACTGGATACACCTTGGAGGAACGGGGAGAGACAGAACAAACACGGTCGAGTGCTTCCTCACAGGCACGGTCGAGTGCTTCCCCAAAAACACGGTCTGATGGTCTCTCTACTCTAACACGACCCTCAGAATCATTGGTTGCAGATCTTGCAGAGGCAATAGCACTCAATGACCAAACAAAACAGCAGTTATCTACACAGGGTAGGTTGTTTTGATGTGTTGATCGTGCCTTGTTTATCAACTGCGTTGTCTATTTTATACAGGAAATCTCCCACTACAGTCTTCTGTTGACTTTTCCACACTGTTCAATGCTCAACAACTCCAGGGACTTCAGAGTCTATTTAATCTGGCACAAATCAACCCCACATTATTCAACCAACTCACCAGTAGTGCTTTCTCTAATAGCAGTCTAACTCCTAATTCCAATTACAACAGTATAGCTGAAGCAGCAGCAGCAGCAACAACAATCCCCTCACCAGAAATACCAATATCAGTATCAGCACCTGTCTCACCATCAATAGAAACAAATGCCAAACCTTCACTCTATACCAATACCAATACCAGTCATTCTTCCTCTCCTTCTTTATCAGAAATCCATCATATATTGCCTGTGAATTCATTGTTGGCAGGATACAACACTCCCTTTCATATAGAAGATGCATCGAATGATATCAGAGAGACAGTAGATACAATTCAAAATGACATGGATGCTCTCGGAAGCAGTATTGATGCACTAGCAAGTCATCTTGGCATTGATTCAAGTCGATTCTCCCAAGAAACAGAAATGGATTATGTGAATATGGATGATTTCTTAAATGATTATAGTAAGTCTAGTATGACTATAGAATATAATGCATAGGTCTGTCATTGATGTTTTATGTGTCTATAGGCCAACCCGCATCAGAACTGACACCACCCAATGTTCAGGACCAAGAGGGATCTGTGACTATGAATGAACCACAAACACAGTATCCATAAGCACCCACGTCTTTTTCTGATTAATGTGTATATGTGTATATGCATGTCGATAGATGGGTAGATGTGTAGATAGCACACCTTCATTTCTTTATAAAATGAAGAAGAAAAAAGAAGAAAAAAAGAAGAAAAAAAAGAAAAAGGAAAACATCAGCTATTTTTGCATCTCTCCAAGTCTCCAAGATGAACATGACTCTATTGTAGTGAACTTTCTTTCTTTTCCAATCCATTTCTCCCCACTACACTGACATTAGGACGGTTACTTGATGCTAGAAATGTAAACAAAGACTGAATGTCTTGCTACACTTTTCTACTATAATAAAATGCAATTCTACATGTCTTTCGAATAGAGTCCTGTTTTCCTTAACGACTCCTTCCCCTCATTCTCTCTCTCTCTCTCTTAGTCATGAATAGCCAGGCATACGTCACATTGAATACTCCAAAGCCAATTCTATTCTTGTGTGTAGCCCAATACAATTCTTTTCCAAGCTAATGAAGCGATATCTGAGCCTACATCTCATAGTGTTGATATGTTGGGCTGTCTCCCTCGTTTCTACCACCCAAGACTACTGCAACAAAGGCTACAGACCAACTCCCATAGCTGCTTGGGAGCTAGATTTGTCAAAGCTAAACAAGTAATAGTCTTTTCTTAGAGTCATGAAGAAAGGAGAAAGGAAAACATGACTCATGCTATTCCCAGTGTGTATCTTCTTGTCCATCATGAAACGACTTCTCCTACAATCACTGAAACCAAAACTGAAATCAACTTATGCAATGAACTGAACACGACACACAGTGATGGAAGTGCTGACGAGGACTTTTGTCGTAAAGGCACTGTAAGCATTCTATTGTTTGTTTGTTTGTTTGTTTGTTTGTTTGTTTTTTGTTTTATCCATGAGACACCAGGAAAACAAAGCTTACGTTATAGGTAGTACATTTGCAGACGGGTGATCAATATAAAGAAAGAGAGCCCTAGAGTAACACATGTACAAGAGATTGCGGGTGACTATGCACAGTAAGAAGAGTATTCTATAATAAAGGATATCAGTGCCAACTCCATAGAATGTATTGTTATTACCAGAACAAAACTCAATGCTACATTCGAATCACCTACAGAAAAGGACCAGGATTTATCAAAGAGTAAGTAAAGGGGATGCTTGTGCTTGAGAAGAGAGAACAGATCTACCTGTATCTAACCCTTCCTCTTTACAATGAACAGATGGTACACAATTCTCTTTGATCCTTCATGGTGGAATCGTAAATAAAAAAGCAGCTGTTGCTCATGTAATTCTTGAGTGTGATACTTCTCAATCCAGAGATGTAAGTAGGCATGAATGAGAAGGAGAATGAGTACAATACTCTCTCAATGATATTTACAATGTATTGAATTTAGGAATTACCCAGAGAACCTGTCATTCAATCTTATGAAAAGAATACACTTGTGATTTACTGGAAAACTGTTTTTGCCTGCGCGTAAGTAGATTAGATCTATTTTTTTTAAAAAAAAGATGTTCTGATGCTGATTGTTTGGACAGATCTCGGGTTCAAGAGGAGCCCGAGAAAGAGGAGCCCGAGAAAGAAGAGTCTAATGACAAGGGAATATCGGGTGTTGGTATCTTCTTTATCATGCAAGTTCATTCTGGCTAGTATGTTGTATTTATATACTATCTTATAGTGTAATTTCAGTGGCTATTCTCTATTTTGTTGGTGGTACTATTTATAATTACAAAGTCTACAATGCTAGTGGCACTGATCTTATTCCTCATTATGGTAAAGCTATAGAGTAAGTAAAGATGAACAAGTATTAATAGTTATTTGTAGATACTTGGGTAGATCTACCTTATCTGATCAAGGTAAGCACTACAAAATTATGATTTACCGATCTATGTATCTCCCAATTCTAATTCTATTTTTCATAAGGACTTGATTACACATGTTATGGATTCCCTGTCTTCTCGTAGACGAGGAGATGGTTATACGTCTGTTTAATGACTTTTTTCTCATCCAATCCTGTTGTTGTTTATGCAATTGTTGTAAAGAGTCTGTCTGTCTATGTTTATTCTTATACAGCACTAGATGTAGTAGTTGATGGAAGTTCAAGTTTATATTCTATAAACACTTCAATACGCGGTAAACACAAAAACAAAGGGAATAAGGTGGGGTATTGATATATTTTTACTATTCTTAGGCTGTATTCTATTTGTATCTATTCTTGAAGGTTTTCTTGATTTTTAAACAATATGTCTCAGTCATTTGATCGGGCTGCTTCTGTTTCTCTGTTTTTTTTGTAAAGAGAGTGGTTGCCTTTCTTAAAGTGGCTTAAGTTAATGAAGATATACTTTACAAAACCAGATGACTAGCAAGTAGAAGAGGGAATTGAAGAGCCCTTTATTCAATTAATGGTGAGTCATAACTACTGTCTTGACTATTATCGCCTAGGGGTGGCTCATAAAGACAATAGACTCTACTATAAAACCTTGTGATGTTATGTCAGGGCTTGAATATGTATCATCAAAGACACACAGCATACACACTACAGCAATTAAAAATCTTTATGTTTTGAATTGAGAATATTGCTTACTTATCTTAGAATAAAATGAGCTATTATTATGACTATTAATATATTGACTCCACATAACCATCCAATAATATGAAAAGTAATTTACAGCACAATGAGTTTATTACTTCTAGCAGATTTTTCCATTTTTAATCTGTGCTTCAACAGAATTACAAAGATATCTCACTTCTAATTTCTGTATCTACTTCATGGATAGCCTAAAGAAAAGGTTATTTAGTAAAAGAGCAAATGATATTTATTCAATGGAAAGACATAAGGTTGATATACCAGCAGCCCAAATATATATTACCTACTATAATCACTATAGCTACTTTAGTCGTATCTGCACTATCATCCGACTTGGTAACTCAAGGCATTGGCTCAAGAGGTACGAGAAATGAAAAGTGTGACATTGTCAGTGATCAGTGTCTTTTCTTCCACCTTTCTTTTTTTTTTCTCTTTCTTTCTTCTCTTTTCTTCTTCTTTCTCTCTTCTATATAAAAGAAGAGAATAAGCCATCAAACACTAATTGTTTATCTTTATTTATTTCATCCTATTAAATTATAAGTCAACTCCATGTTCTCCTTTTGGCGCATACAGTGGAACAAAGTCTTTACATTGAATCACGAATACCAGAAAGATGTTCAAGTCCGAACATCTTTTGAATATGACAATGAGATGTCAGACTGGGATAGAGTGCCACAAACAACAGATTGGGAGCGACGGGCTTATTATCTCTACTAGTGAGTGGGTTTATGACATGTAGAGTGGTGTCTAGTGTACTCATATAATTATAAATAATATTAATACATAATTTTGTATTCATCAGTAATGGAGTAAGTGATACTATGAGATGTATAAATCCAGAAGCCATTAATGAATGATACATTCTACAATAGAACAACGGTGTAGGTGATAAATGCTTATGCGTTTTACTTCTTTTTATGCAACCTTCAAGTCATTGGTCTTACCTTTATCTTCTCCACAGATCAACAACTACACATATTTACCTAACATGGTGCAATATTTGATCTCAATCAATGGCTGGAATCCCTTAGTCAAAACATCAGATGGGTCATTTGCTTCCTGTGGTCCTGATACACTATGTCAGGCACGGCTAGGCACCATTGAATTAAATGTAGATAGTATTGTTCTTTTCGGCAATGGCTTTAGTTCACTTATTCAGACACTAGTGCTCACAACAATTGGTAAGTAGTATTCTTATTTATTTTCTACTATGGCTACTATGACTACTGTTACTATGACTACTGTTACTATGGCTACTGTTACTATGGCTACTGTTACTATGGCTACTGTTACTATTGTAGATTTTTTTACTGGAATAATCATTCTTCAAAAACTATTGTTCTTTTAATTTTAATTTTAATTTTTTAATTTATATTACTGTGCTGTTTGCTATTGCGAAAAAGGCTCATTGGCTGACTATGGCAATAACGGCAACTACATCTTGTTGGCGGTTACTCTTCTCTCATGTGCAGCACAAATTGTCTTTTTGACATTTGATGAAACTAAAAGTAAATAGACTCCAATAGCATGAATTAACAGAAAAGAAAAGAAAAGAAAAGAAAAGAAAACACATATTCTATTTTCTCATAGTGTCTTGTTTTAGGTGGTTATTGGGGTCTTGCTTTACTTATTCAACTAGTATTCCAAGTAACTTATGGTGTTTCCCTTGTCTTCTATTGGGCTTATTTCCCTGTCCTAGCCACTAACGACCCAAAAATCCGAAATGCACGTAGAGAACTAGGAGCAGAGAGCTCTGACTATCAAGAAATGGCATCCATGATGCGTAACCACATCTCCACCATCTCCACAGCATGGTCCAATATTGGCTTCTTCGTCCTGTCTCTTTTGCTCGTTGGTGTTGCCTATGGATTGTCTGCTCATTACAACACCCCATGGCAAACCCTACCAAAATACAGCAATTCAATCTTTAGTGCTATTTGTGGTGGCTATTGGTTACTCTTTGCTATCCCTTGGTTTGCTCTTCACAAAAGTCGTCCTGGCCCACCTCTTCCTCCCAACACAAACTATCTGACTTTTGGGTGGAAACAAGGTATTATATTTAACGCCTATCCTTTCCTAGCTCCTGTAGGATGTATGCATTGGACTGATACATGATGTACATAGTAGGATGGGCACTCAGAGAATACCGTCGACTGCCACAAACATTTCTCTTTCTCTTGGGCTACTTCTTCCTCAATGACGCCGTAAACAGTACCAGTGCTCTCACTCAGATTATCTCCAACAAAATTACAAATTATGATAGTCTGCTCCAGACCTACTTTAATCTTATCAATTCAGTCTGCTCTATTATTGGCTGCTTCTTATTCCTTTATCTCCAAAAGTACTTCAACTGGACCACCAAGCGAATGCTACAGATCTCTATTGTTGCAACATTGCTTGTGCCTCTCTGGGGATGCATTGGCATTGGAAGTTCTACTCTTGGGTTTCGTAATGTCACTGAAATCTGGATTTATCAGGCATGGTTCGGAATCTTTACTGCTCCATTCTACGCCTATTCACAGACACTCATGTAAGACAGCCAATAGAAGCTTATACTATCCATTCACTCATGCATGCTCCTTTGTTGTTGTAACCAGGTCAGAGCTTATTCCTTTTGGAAAAGAGAATATGTTCTTTGCATTGTTTGGTATTATAGGTAAACTTTCACAGTTTACAGGTCCCTTGATCACTAGCAGCATCACCGGAACTACACAGAACATTCGAGCAGGCTTTATTATGTGTGCTGTGTGTCAGTTCTTACCTGTTTTGATCATTGGGTGCATTGATATGCATAAGGCTGAAATGCACATTAAAGTGTACGAAGAAAAGGAGCGACGCAACATCTCTACAGAGGAAGTCCATAGCTCTAATAGTAGTGTATCAAGTGTATTTTATTATCAAAAAACAAATAGTAACTGAGCGGTAAGAAATTGGCTTGTTAAGTAATATATCTTTTTGGTCATTAAAAAGAAAAAAAAGAAAAGAATATCTGTTTTTTATTTTATTTTTATTTTTTATTTTTTATTTTTTATTTTTTATTTTTATTTTTTATTTTTATTTTTATTTTTTATTTTTTATTTTTTATTTTTTATTTTTATTTTTTATTTTTTTTTTTATTTTTATTTTTTATTTTTATTTTTTATTTTTATGTGTACCAGTGTGTATTATGATATGTTTGAATGAAGGCAGTATTGCCTGTTTGCTTTTGTATTCACACAAGAAAAGAGAAATTTCTGCCACACTTTAAATAGTTGTTTTTGCCAGAGAACTTTGTATGCCTAAGATTAACCCATTCGTAAGCACTGATGGCCTCTAAGAAAATATGCAATTGAGTTTAATTATTGAAGAAAGTTATTTTTTTTAAGAAAAAGAAAAGGACACTGTCTAACATGCCAAGCCTATGCTTTGTGTGTTATTTTTTACTTTAAGTTTTTTTTTTGAGTTACTATTTATATTTATAAATACAGGCTAAATGTCAAATAAACATATGCCTTTATTAAATGAGTTTTCAGAATGTCATTGGAAAGGAGAGTGGGAGGAAAGCAGTATATCTGCAGTGTGCCTTATCTTGTCAAGGCTGACCCACAATACTCTAAGAGGAATTTTTTACCATATTTAAGGCATATCTATACTACTACCAACACTGTCCAATATTCTAGATATGATATTCACCTTAATTGCTAACATTATTTATCATAAATGTATTCTCTCATCAGCTTCCTTCTGATTGGCAGTAAATGTAAATACATCTGATCATTGACTCTTACAATAAATATAATACAGGTATATTAAGAATACTGTAGATATTATCTTATGAAAGACAGCCATTAGTATTATCATCCTATTTATAATAATACAATGGAAATACATTTATTAATGGCAACAGATGAAATATCCAAAATATTATCTATTTAGCTTATTCTGATAAAAAAAATCACGTTCAATTCATAAATAACATTTAAACTGATGAAAGAGAAGTGGGCTACTATTCTTTTTGTATTCTTTATTGAATAGGCCGACACGCTATGACATACGGCACTTGAAAGTAAAAGTCACGTGGACAGAAGAAAAAGAGAAAGGAAACTAGCCAAGATGAGTAGTATATAAGAAAGAGAGAGGGAAAGAAGAGAAAAAGAAAGAAAAGAAAGAAAGAAAAACACTTCAAGACACCATGGAATGCAGAGCCACAACCAAAGAAGAGGCTTTACTGGCCACAGCACTAGGAAGAAAAGAAGCAGAGTCAAAGATAAAGGCCCAGTGGACACGCCAATTTGCCTGCACTGTAGCAGCCACTACCAGAATACCAAGGTCAGCGTCTGGCAGAGAAGGAGAACAACAAGAAGAGAACAAAGACTGGACATCCTTAAGACACCAAGAGGGACACCAACGAGAGAGAACAACACTCCACACACGCCTCTTCCCAGAACAGAGAAACAGAAAATGATCCTGGTCTTCCACCAAAGCAGAACAGAACAAGCAAAGAGGAGAAGGAAATTGGGCAGGCAGGAGAGAGTGCATTCTACTGTGTGTGGGCAACCGACCCCAGAGAGCTTTCCACCAAACAGTGCGAGTGTTATGAGAGATCCGAAGATGCCAACACAAAGCCAGACAAGAACCACGGCCAGAGCACGGAAGAAAGAGAGGATGCGGTACTTCGCAAAACCCAATTGCGAGATATGCTTTCGGTATAGGCAGCCAAAGCTATCCAGTTCAAATGCATGAAAGACAAACACCTTGGCAAAATTGAGCTTAGGAGCAACAAAAGGAGGAAAGAAACTCCAAACAGTAGACAGAGGCAATGTTAGCAGGGTAGGAGCATCCATACTAACATGCATTGGGAGGGGAGAGACGGGAAAAGAAGAGCAACCACGATGAATCGGGCGCAGAGAAGACGGACAGTTGCACACATGGCAGGGAAACAGAAGAGCGACAGAGGCAGAAGGTGCTTGGAAGTACAGCGGAAGAAGAAAGTCTAAGTAGCTAAGTACAAAGGAAGTAATAGTAGTAGAAGTAGAAGAAGTAGAAAAAGTAGAAGAAAAAGAGTCGGTTAAAAGAGAAAGGATCCAGCGTAATTGGAGAGCCTTTTGCTGACGGACAGGGTTCAGCAAACCAATGCCACCACGCCTACGAGGTTGGCAGAGCAGATCCCATCCAGGACTACCAAAACCGAGGTTAAGGTATCCACGAACAAGTCCAAGAACAGCAGAGAGGAAAGAGTTGGGAGCAGGGGCCACATACAGGACATGCCAAATGGAGCTGAGGAGCAAGGAATTAGCCACTAGGCTCTTACCCCGAGCAGAAAGGTGGCGCTGCGACATGATGTTGCATTGCCTTTCCAACTTCTGCAGAAGGGCCAAACGGAAGTGATCCAACTGGGTTGGGGGCGACGACAGAGGAAAACCAAGACAACGGACAGCATGAACTGCATGACTATCATGGCGACATGATATGTCAGAGGCATCCAGCACAGGACCCCAGTCAGGAACGAAATGCCCTGAAAGAGCAACCGCGACGGTCTTGCTGAAGTTGACCCGAGCATTGGATGCCAGACCAAACACAGAGAGAATCTCAAGAAGAGAAGCGAGCTCAACAGGACAAGAAAGGAACACTAGAAGATCATCAGCATAAGCCAATACCTTCAAGGGAGGAGGCGGAACCAGAGGAACAACTTCGGACAACAGCGAAGGAACACCAAAACAGAAGCCTCGAAGAGAAGAGGAAGCAAGAATGGTGCGGAGCAATGGCTCAAAAGCAAGGTTGAAAAGAAGAGGAGAAAGTGGATCTCCTTGTCGCAGCCCACGACCCTGGGGGAACGGGGGGGACACAAAACCATCTACATTGACATGAATCTTGGTAGCAAAAAACAACGAACAGACAGTGTCCACAAAGACCACAGGAGAACCAAAACGATTGGCCATGAAACCCGTTTGATAGGGAGTCATCAGAGGGCCGAGACAAAACCGAAGTCGAGAGGTGATGATCTTGGTAAAGATCTTGGCATCACAGCTAATTAGCGAGATGGGACGCCAATTCTTCAAAAGAAAAGGGTCACCAGCCTTTGGCAAAAGTACCAACACCGTTTCCAACCAAGAGGAAGGAAAAACACCAAACAAAGCATCTTAATACACCTGTCGAGCCAACTCTTGCATAAAGGAATGTCTGAACAACCTTCTCCACAAGGGATAGGGAAGTCCATCCAAACCAGGGCTCGAGTTGCTGGGTGTATCTTTCAAAATAAGTGTAATCTCTTCAAGAGTAATCTTGTCAAGCAGAGAGGCAGAAGAAGGAACGTTGTTGAGCAAAGACTCACCAGAGACAGAGTCAATGGGGTCCTGCAGTGTAGAGGTCTTGGTAGAATTGGCGTGCATGTCCAAGCATGCCTGCCATGGAAGAAGGCAGTGAGGTAAGTGTCGAAACAAGAGACTAAAAAAAAGAATAGCGTTTGCTGTATGTCGTGGGTCCATAGACTACAACTACAATAAATGGATCCATGCGGTTCTCGGTGTGTGATACACTTGGACAGCAAGGATCCTGTTATCTACAGAAGTGTGCAAGTGGGTGAGTAGTAAATGAGCGTGAAAAGAGACAAGGCCACAGTGCTGAGTCCAGAGACTAGACTGGGCTTGGAAGAGGAGGTTGAGTGAGGAATGGCGTTCGGGAGTGGTGTGGGTTTCCTGCAATGCAAAAAGTGACAGAGAAGGGGACAGAGAACAAAGGCGGCGGATAAGGAGTGACTTTGGGGAAGAACGACTATGTACAAGAGAGGAGAGACCTCTCAGATTGAGGGTCCCTAACTAAAGAGGGCCGACACTCATAACTCCATAGTATTGACCTTGGTGGGGTCAGCAGTGGAGGCAGAAGCAGGCAAAGGAATGGCAGGCACGGTTCTCTGGGAGCGAGTACTGTAGGAAGAGAAGGAGGAGGACTTGGCAGGGGTTTTGGCTTTAGTGGTGGTGGTGGAGCCTCCAAGGTGGAGGAAGTGGCGAAGGGGTTGGACAATGTCCACATCAGAGATGTCCAGAAGAACTGAGGCCTCACCTCGGAAGATCCTGTGCTCATCCACGTAAGCACAAAGGTGCACAACCTTGCCATAAGGCTGGAATGCCTCGACAATGGGTGCCTGCAAATCCCTCTCGGGGTGGCAACTGGGGATCTGGTATAGGTTGACTTTTACCAGGTTGGCGTCTGAGTCAAGCCCAGCAGAAGCAACAACCCTCATGTTGTTGAAAGACACACCTTCAGAGGTGGCCTTAAGGCACATCTCGGGGTCCTTGGCTCTGGTGTAGCGTGTGGTGATGGCGACCACTGCACCCAGTTGGTGGATCAAGACTAGGACAATGTCTTGAGCCTTGGCCTGTTTGCCAAAGTTAAATGCAGCACACTCAGGGTGCATTGTGTGAGCCCATGCAGACGTAACAGGGTCCACATGGCGAAGAGACTCACAGCCAGGAGCCGTGAAGATATGAAGCGCCTTGTTAGGGCGACGAATAAATGGCCTCGGGCCAGTAACAGTTTTATTGATGCCATACCATGGCGTTGTTTTCTCAATCATGAATGGCGATCGCTCAAGGCGGTCATTGTGAAGATGTTTATGCTATGTATTATGTTTATGCTATGTATTATGTTTATGCTATGTATTATGTTTATGCTATGATTAAGAATTCCTGCGATAAGTTCTAACCCCGATTCCTTGAGTGGTGACATCATGGCTTCATGACACAATAAACCTAAAAAAAACTCTCGTTTTTATCAGTGCTTTTTCGTTCTTACTTTAAAGTTTTTATCGTAATGAATGGTTGGGGTCTGGGGCTATCTTGTAACTCACGTAATACCTGAATGTTGCGATGCAGTGCTTCGGCGGGAACATGAGCATCAAGCTTATGGGATACCCGAATGTCGCGGCATTGTACTTCAGCGGGAGCGACCAAGGGATACCTGAATGTTGCGTTTTCCTCTACTGGGTCTTCGTACTTCAGCGGGAACTTGGTAGAGTGTCAAGCTTGGGATCTGGGGGTTGGGAATATATGGTCTCCACCTTCTCGTGGTTATTCCTGTAAGTAGAAGCTTGTTGCTTTGAAACCAAGAGAGACCCTTGTAGGAGACATTGTTATATCGTAATAATATTGTTCAGAAACAACCAGAAACAAACGGTATGTTTGATAATAAAAAGAGTTGCATTTCTCAAAGTGCTATACTACAACAACTGCAACCACTTGTATACTTTTCAGACCATGTTAAATTCATCTAATTTATACAATAACAATGTCTCTTAAGATGTGTGCACTTAATTCCTCGATATTCTCAACATACTCCAGGCTTTGTGCATTGTCATCTTCATAGTCATCGTCTTCTTGTAGGTCTTAAGGGAGGACTCTCATATTCGAAACCCCTTTCCCGTGCAGTTACCTCTTGGCCTTATGATTCTAGCCACCTCACTGTCATTTTTCTTTTCTGTCCATAAAAGCTTGTGCCTAAGCGATAGATTGACTGGGCTATTGCTATCTCAGAATTTCCGGGCAAGTCAGGGCCAGTAGGTTCTAGTTCTTCTGTCTCATGATCATTGGATGGAGGCATCTCATGAGCTTCTTCGGCTACATCTTGTTGCTGTTCTTCCAATGGTTCTCTTGGTATTTCTCTTCCTTCATAGGCTTCTTGTTCTTCCTGTTCTTTGTCTGTTTGAATGTCTTGCTCCTCTGACAATACATCATCTGACTGCTCTTCCAGACTGTCTTGGCTACTGTCTGTATTATGGTGTGTCTTCAACGTGTTCTTGGTCTGGAACTGGGGAGTCTCTTTACTGTACTAGACTTTCTTCTTCATCCCAGTGGTATGGGATTAGCCTTTCACCATGGTAGTTCTTTACTAGCGGTATACCCTCTTTGTCACGTAGAGAGTACACTATCTTGTATCTGGCTATCGCTTAGTATGGACCTGCCCTTCTTTCCCACTGTTTCGATATGTTTGAAGCCTTTGGTAACACCTTTACCGAGACCCATTCACTAAGTTAGAATCATCTGGCCTTTATGTTCTTGTTAGCTCTTTCCAATGCCTTTCTTCTGGACATTGCTCTCTGCTAAATCGTAGTCTATGTGATCTTTCGTTCTAGCACTTCGATTTTGTCTTTATCTCTGTGGACTAACAATCTTGGTCTTTCTGACTCCAGAGAAGAGGTGGCATAGAAACGTTCATAGGGTATGCACCCTAGTGCTGATGAGACCGTATGGGCATGAGAAGCCACTATGCAGGGAATATACTGAGTCCATCCTTTTGATTCGGGATCTTCAACCTTCAACCTTCTCAACTTGTCTTTGAATAGTTTTACAGCAATTTCGGCTAGTTTTGACTGTGGGTGTATTGCAGAGGCGCGTATGTGTAGGATGTCCTTCTTTTCTAGAAAGTCTACAAACTCATTAGAGATAAATTGTCTGCCATTGTCACTTGTGAGTTTCAAGGGGACTCTATGTCTAGCAAACCAGTTTGTCTGCAAGGCTCCAATAACAGACGTTGAGGGTTGTATCCATCATAGGATATACTTCGTAATATCCACTGGCAGAGTCAGTCACTACAGGTGCATCTGTTTCTGCATTTTCATCGTTTCCAACATATAAGAGATCGATGTATATGTGATCGTGTGCTTCAGAGGTGGCAGAGGTGCTCATTGGTGTGTATGCTCTCTGCTGGATTGCACTCATTTGACAGACATGACACAACTTCACTGCCTTCTTGACCAGATTTTGTAATCCTTCACACCACATTCTTTCTTTGACATAAGTAGGCATTCTAGTGATACCTGGATGAGCTAGCTTTCTATGGGTGTCTTTTATCTAGCTCCTGGTTAGGCTTCTGGTAAGTACAGGCCCCCAAGCCCCCAGAGATCCAACAGTGTGTGTAGTTGCATGGTGTTGTAGCACACCATTGATGATCTTCATGTTTTTTACTTCTTCCATGTCCGGAGTGGGATCTGTCTCCAAGGGTTTGCAAAGCTCTACTAGCTTTATCCATCACTGGATGGTTGGATCGTCTTCAGTGTCAGGTACTAAGCCATATGGCTCTATTATGTCTTCCAAGGCAGCTGCGTGGTAAGATAGAGTTCCCTCTGGATCACCTTCATATATAAACTCATCCTTGGATGCGCAGTGCATCTCAATGTCTTTCAGCCCCTCTTCTCTCTCTTCATCACTTTCTTCTTCTTCAGGTTCATAGTCAGAGTCCCCTTCATCATCTGTGTTGTCCTCATCATCCCATGATACTATCTCTTCTAACTCAATTCCAATCTGAGAGGATTGTTCAACTCCAAAGGCTCCAATGATCCCTTCTGTATCTTTACTTTTCTTTTTCTTAGGCATTCTTACTTTGTCCAATACGCGGGAGAGCCTGTCTGTGGTGAGTTGTGATTCTCCTGAACGATGAATCACCATATGCTGTTGAACGCCTAGACTGCTAAGCTCTGCTCTGAAACGGGATAAGTCATCCCTAAAGTGTTTTGTTTTGTGTGTAAAGAGGCCAAGAGCTGTGGTGACATCAGTCTCAATCATTAGATTTACGTACCAATCCAAGTATGAGTAAAAATGGTTTACAGAAGCCACGATTCCGTATGCTTCTCTCTAACTTGGATGCCTACTACCCTGGGCTCCATCAAATGCTTTTGAATAGTATGCCACAGGCACTACGTTTTCTTGGTTGTCAGTAGGGTGAGTTAGTAGCAATGCTCCAATACCAGATTTGGCAGCGTCTACGCGTAGTGTCAAGAGTGCACCGTGTTGAGGTACTACCAAATGCTTTGTATCTGTGAGGGCCCTCATCAATGCCTCCCAGTTTGGTCTGAGAGAATTTTTGTCGTCTCTGATTAGGCGCTTCTTCTTTCCAATCATCTCATAGAAGGGGAGCAGTATGGACTGGGACCATGGGAGATGTTCACTGATGGAATTAATCCCTCTGCACATTCTTTGGATTCCTTTTACTGTCTCCGGCATTCCTAACAACAAGAGGTGTTGAATTCTATGGTCTGAAACCTTCCAATCTCCATTGCTATTCCATTTACGTCCTGGTATTGCTGTCATTTTTTCCAAAGAAAATACTTTTCTTCATGTTGATGAGGAGGTTTGCTTCGGCTAGGCAGCGAACAACTTCACTGATGTCTTGAGTGTGTTCTGTGATGTCTCCAGTCATTGACTTTAGGTAGATGTTATCGATATAGATTAAGAGTTTGTTTGCCAGATTGTGGGCTTTTGATAATACATGTTGCAGGAAAGCTTGTGCAATTGCTGGTGATTCAGAGTTTCCTTGCACTAGTCTCCTAGTTCTCAATTTTCCAATACTTTCTCTGTCAAATGTCCAAAAGTCTCTCACTTTATGATCCAGTCTTATAGCTGTGAAGAAGGAGGTAAGATCCAGAGAGGTAATAACTTTGGCTCCTCTTGCGAAGAGAGAGCGCTCTATAGAAATAGGTAGTTGTAGACCTATCTTTTCCATGTTAATGGTACTGTTCGAGCTGTCATCGAAAAGCACTCTTCGGTCTGTGGTGCCTGGTTTTTCTTACAGAGAAAATAGGTACTTGTGCATGTACTCTGCTGGGCTCATCAATACCATATTGCAGGCGGGGCTTGACAAATGCTTCTCTGGATTCATAGGCTGCTCCACTCAGTGTATGTTGAACCACATACAGTAGTTTAGCTTCTGGTTTCATAGGAGGGATTATTAGTGCATATGCTGCTGGTGGGGGGCATCCATTGGGATACTCTCTCAGAGCAGCGCGATATGGGAGTAGTGCATCAAGTAGTGCATTGTTAGTTTTTTCATCACAATGGGATGCCAGTCTCTCATAGATGTTCTGTCTGTCCACACTGAGATACATAGCATTGTGTCTTTCAAAGTCTTCATCCACCTGAGGCCTAAAGAAATCTTCAGGGAGTCCCAGGGAAATCTGCATCTTTCTTTGGACTACTGGTGTCTTTTCTTGGTCTAAGGTTCTTTCTGATTCATCTTCTGATCCAAGAGCCATGTCGTAGGTGGACTTTGATTTGTGTCGTTTTTCAACAGCAGAGCTTTTCAGGAGGAAACCCATGCCATCCAATGTCTTGGATCCTAGCAGCAGCTCCCATTCTGTCTTGAATCCCACTACTGCAAGCTTTACCCATTTTGCAGGACAACCGTTTACTTTTGCCTTGGCATTTGTACTTCCTAAGGTGGTGTAGGGTTCGTCGTTCCACAATGATCGGAGCCCCGGTGGTGCTTCAGTTTGTACACATAGACCCAAGCGATCTGCAGCTTCTTTAGTGATAAGGTTTGTGGCAGCTCCTTGTTCAGCCACTGCAAGTATCATTTTTTTGCCAATGAGGGTATCTGGCAAGGTCACCCAATATGATAAATGTTTCCTCTTATGTGTGCGATACATACGACCACTATTTGTAGTTCCTTGTTTATTTTCAATAATAGAGCCTACAACTAGTAATGAGGGTATGCATGTACCGCCTAATCTTTTCCCGAGTTCAACTTGTTGAGCTGGAAGATCAGAGTTTTTATCTGCTTGTGCTGGGCTTCCATATGCTTTTCAACCTTCAGGTACACACCAGGAGATTTTTCTGGCTTTTAGGCGGTGATATCTCCTTCCTTTTACGTCTAAAAATTTATTGCCTTTTATGTAGCTGTGTTTAAAATCAAAGGTTTGCAAGTATCCAAATAATTGTTTTCTTTTGTGGATACCTCAATATCAAATTGTATTATCAGTAAAATATATTGTTTATGAATAAAATTGTTTATTGTAATAGTATAGCTAATACTATATTATGACTAAAGCTACTGCCCAAATGCATTCCCTTCATAGCAATAGAATCCACAACCTAAAAGCTTTTTGTTTTATCCTTGGGAGATAGATAACTATGGTTAGGAGTATAATCTAGACATTATTGACCTTGTAGAAGACCACCTGGGACTGACTTGAAAGGAGTCTCTACTTGCCTAATAATAATACATTGAGTGTTTTGTGGAATACATTGAGCTCAAGCCAAGATGAAGACACTGCTTACCTTTTTATCACTAGAATAGTCCTTGATAGTATCTATCACTTCCTTCTATTGTTTCTCTTTGTTAATAATGGCACATTACCTTGCTTATTTATGTTCATCTTGACGAGTACTTGGGTGTCAAGTTGTATGTGCAGTGTGGGAAATAACAAAAAGAGGGGAATATCAAAACAAATAATAATCTTTCTTTCTCTATTCTGGTGATGTATACACTAGTCTCCACTCATAAAACTCACAAGTCATACAATTCACACTCTATTTGCCTTGAGCTTAAAGTCCAGTATTAGAAACAATACTTTGTTATCACTAAGTACTATTGTTAATACCAGTCACAATGAGACAGTTGAGGTGATTATGAATATTGAGTCAATAAATGTCTATACTGTTATTAATATAAGTAAGTTTGGTTCTATTTTATGGACAATGGCCACTAGGGTTGATTCCGTGTGTCCTACAATAAATCTTTCTTAAACATTGTTACGCTGCAAATACTGTGGGCCTAAGGATAACACATTATGTTAAGCATTAAATTCAGTGACTGAGTTTTAATTATGGAGTGATTTTTGTTCTATTTCTTATCTTTACAGCCAATTCTATACTTTTTAATTGCAAAGTCAATAGTTATTGCTTAAACAGGCAATAAAGTTTAAAATAGCTCATTTAGACAGCGAAAAAGCATTTTAAAACACATTAGCCAATCATAAGAATATTGCAATTTTATTCTCAGGATATTTCCTTATATATCCCAAAAATCTTTGGGTGTGTAAGAGATGATGATAGTTTGTAGTAGTCAATAACATACCCCTGAAGCTAAATACTAGTAGTATAAAAGTATAAAAGACGTATCAATACAAATTAATAAACATCAGAGTTTAACTACCTGTTAACTGACCGGATTTCCTTTGGATTAACAAGCCATTGACAACTGTAATGTTTGGTACTGTGATAATTGAAGGAGCTACTAGTGAGATGAAAGTGTAGGCAATCGGTCACTAGTAGGGTAGCAGGTCTTGAGAGTAACGGTAACGGACGGATTCAGGGAGGACAGGGGTAACGGGACACAACGACAGATATAGATGCTTTAGGCACCTGTTCTTTATCTATTAACTTCTTTAAGCAAACGGCTGCTTCTCAGACAGTTCAACAATACTTAACAATGAGCGAAAAACCACTTCTTTATTATTCCTTCAGAAATAAGAGTCTTTTATACCCTTTTCCTAGCTATTATTAACCATCTAATATACTCGGTCTTCTATATCCTTGGCACTCTCTTGATAGACAATATATGCGCTATCCAAAAGATGTCTCAGCTTTATTACACAACATATATCCCAAAAATCTTTGTGTGTTCATTGCATAATTTGACGGTTGCACAGATAGTAGAACACCTTTATAAGGAAATCCTGTAACATAAAGACTATAGCAATCTACGGCACACTGCCAGCTTTTTTTCTTTTCTTTAGTGTAGTTTTTCTTTTCAATATGTATAAGGAATATAAAGAAGGTAAACTTAAAACGACCTAAGTATCCAAAAATTGTGTTTGACTTAATTGAAATGTTTTACATATTATTAGAGATCTTTTCCACTTTTTCAAAAATATCTGATCGATCTAAGAAAGTGGATTGGTGCTCATTTGTTAAAAGTATGCATTCAACAATCGTAAAAAGTTATGAAGACGATCAGAGCCTCGTGGATTTTAAAAGAAATTGGAAACATATCTATAAGTTTTTTGCGAAAGAATTTGGATACGTTTGTAAAAGAAATGCAGATATTAAAGACAGTTGGCAGGAGACCATTGAAGATAATATTACAATTAAAAAAACAAAATCAATACAAAGCTCCAGGCCTTCTTCTTCAAGAAGCACATCAAGTTTAAAATATCAAAGAAGACTTGGTACAAATGATGTTCTAAGTCTTAGCAATGTACACAAAAATATAAAAAAAAAATGGATTTTGAAATCAGGCAGATCTGTAGAAGATATAATATATAATACATCAAAATTATTCACCTACGAACAGTAAGTATTTATATGTTATAAAATGAAAGTTTGGAATGTCGATAAATTTTGCGTTACTATTTTACCGTCTTAGTCCCTCACATTCTTACATTGTTGACTTGTCTGATGGTACTTGGGAAGAAAATATGGAGCAAGAAGATTTCGAGGAGATATCGTCTTGCTGTGACGACGCCCTCAACAAACCATTACCTGATCACTTAAAGAAATATTACGCAAATTGGACAAGAAAGTGAGTTTATAAAACTCCATGTTAACACTTAAACATGTTCTAATTATTTTCTCAATTATCAGTATTGTTCAAGTGATATCTATGACGAGTTCAGTGCGATTGCCGTACACCCGGCTAAAGATCCAGAGGTGTTCTGGTTAAAACAGGCTGTTGTTGGCTGTGCATTGCTGTTTATGGACCAAAATGATACCACTCTACAAATGCCTTCAACGGAGCAGGATCTTTTGGAAGATCTTTTTGGCTTCATCAAGAGATCAAAGAGATTGACTGGAACGACTTGTATGACGTAAATCAAATGCAATATACTATGTTTTTAATACATCCTCAGAACTAACCCATTTCTGCTTATTTATAGAGGTAATCAAAGCTCAACTTCTTCCGAGCATAGAAACAGTACGCGGACGATTGGCAGCATATTCCAGGAAAGAAGAAAGACCTCTGGCGAACATACAGATCTCTGCTTCTACTACGGCTCCAGTGAGCTCGCATGCCTTGAGATCGGACTTGCCAATAGTGGTTCCCATGGCACAAAGGAGCTAAATGAAGTGGGCATCAAGATGCCAATAATGATGAAGAACTTTGCTCTTCAAATATCGCGACAGTACGGTATCAACATGAGCAGTATTAAGATTGTTGGCTTCATGATTAGCGGTTAGTATTAAAAAAAAATCAAAGAATAATCGTGTATAACTTTGTCTCATTTATGTAATAGGTTTAAACTTGACTGCTCTTTTAATGACCTTTGAAGGTTCAACGTCTTTGATCACTCGATCAAAACGACTGCGCTTCTCTGAAACAGTGGCTGATATCCCCCGTCTTCTTCCTCTTGTTTTGAAGCTGGTTTTTAATGCAGCACAAATTGTCAAAGGTACCATGAATACCATTAAAGAAGCATCGACGTCTGTTTGTTTGGATAATGACAATGACTTGCCATTTTTCCCTCCTTGTTATGTCAGCAGTAATAAAAGAAAAACTTCTGGAGACGATTAGCTGATACCATCATGTCTTATGCCTTCCTATCTTTGAACCTTCCTACTGTCTCTACCAATCTTTAAATATCATATATTCTTTTACCTCCTATACCTTTCAAAAACAAAAAAAAACAAAAAAACAAACAAAAGAAACGACAGTAAGATTTTTTTATTTTCTATTGTTCTTTTCTATTGTATTTTTCCATTCCTTTCTCTAATACCAGTATAACCGATTGTCTTTGTGGTCTTGCTGGTTTGCTAGTCTTTTTTACCATTTTTTTTCCACCAACGGTATCAGAGCAACATCCGTTGAATAAATTATTTCATTATTTCAGTAACTTATAAAAATAAAGTATATATTGTTGAGAATATCGAGGAATTAAGTGCACACATTTTAAGAGACATTGTTATTGTATAAATTAGATGAATTTAACATGGTCTGAAAAGTATACAAGTGGTTGCAGTTGTTGTAGTATAGCACTTTGAGAAATGCAACTCTTTTTATTATCAAACATACCGTTTGTTTCTGGTTGTTTCTGAACAATATTATTACGATATAACAATGTCTCCTACAAGGGTCTCTCTTGGTTTCAAAGCAACAAGCTTCTACTTACAGGAATAACCACGAGAAGGTGGAGACCATATATTCCCAACCCCCAGATCCCAAGCTTGACACTCTACCAAGTTCCCGCTGAAGTACGAAGACCCAGTAGAGGAAAACGCAACATTCAGGTATCCCTTGGTCGCTCCCGCTGAAGTACAATGCCGCGACATTCGGGTATCCCATAAGCTTGATGCTCATGTTCCCGCCGAAGCACTGCATCGCAACATTCAGGTATTACGTGAGTTACAAGATAGCCCCAGACCCCAACCATTCATTACGATAAAAACTTTAAAGTAAGAACGAAAAAGCACTGATAAAAACGAGAGTTTTTTTTAGGTTTATTGTGTCATGAAGCCATGATGTCACCACTCAAGGAATCGGGGTTAGAACTTATCGCAGGAATTCTTAATCATAGCATAAACATAATACATAGCATAAACATAATACATAGCATAAACATAATACATAGCATAAACATAATACATAGCATAAACATCTTCACAATGACCGCCTTGAGCGATCGCCATTCATGATTGAGAAAACAACGCCATGGTATGGCATCAATAAAACTGTTACTGGCCCGAGGCCATTTATTCGTCGCCCTAACAAGGCGCTTCATATCTTCACGGCTCCTGGCTGTGAGTCTCTTCGCCATGTGGACCCTGTTACGTCTGCATGGGCTCACACAATGCACCCTGAGTGTGCTGCATTTAACTTTGGCAAACAGGCCAAGGCTCAAGACATTGTCCTAGTCTTGATCCACCAACTGGGTGCAGTGGTCGCCATCACCACACGCTACACCAGAGCCAAGGACCCCGAGATGTGCCTTAAGGCCACCTCTGAAGGTGTGTCTTTCAACAACATGAGGGTTGTTGCTTCTGCTGGGCTTGACTCAGACGCCAACCTGGTAAAAGTCAACCTATACCAGATCCCCAGTTGCCACCCCGAGAGGGATTTGCAGGCACCCATTGTCGAGGCATTCCAGCCTTATGGCAAGGTTGTGCACCTTTGTGCTTACGTGGATGAGCACAGGATCTTCCGAGGTGAGGCCTCAGTTCTTCTGGACATCTCTGATGTGGACATTGTCCAACCCCTTCGCCACTTCCTCCACCTTGGAGGCTCCACCACCACCACTAAAGCCAAAACCCCTGCCAAGTCCTCCTCCTCTTCCTACAGTACTCGCTCCCAGAGAACCGTGCCTGCCATTCCTTTGCCTGCTTCTGCCTCCACTGCTGACCCCACCAAGGTCAATACTATGGAGTTATGAGTGTCGGCCCTCTTTAGTTAGGGACCCTCAATCTGAGAGGTCTCTCCTCTCTTGTACATAGTCGTTCTTCCCCAAAGTCACTCCTTATCCGCCGCCTTTGTTCTCTGTCCCCTTCTCTGTCACTTTTTGCATTGCAGGAAACCCACACCACTCCCGAACGCCATTCCTCACTCAACCTCCTCTTCCAAGCCCAGTCTAGTCTCTGGACTCAGCACTGTGGCCTTGTCTCTTTTCACGCTCATTTACTACTCACCCACTTGCACACTTCTGTAGATAACAGGATCCTTGCTGTCCAAGTGTATCACACACCGAGAACCGCATGGATCCATTTATTGTAGTTGTAGTCTATGGACCCACGACATACAGCAAACGCTATTCTTTTTTTTAGTCTCTTGTTTCGACACTTACCTCACTGCCTTCTTCCATGGCAGGCATGCTTGGACATGCACGCCAATTCTACCAAGACCTCTACACTGCAGGACCCCATTGACTCTGTCTCTGGTGAGTCTTTGCTCAACAACGTTCCTTCTTCTGCCTCTCTGCTTGACAAGATTACTCTTGAAGAGATTACACTTATTTTGAAAGATACACCCAGCAACTCGAGCCCTGGTTTGGATGGACTTCCCTATCCCTTGTGGAGAAGGTTGTTCAGACATTCCTTTATGCAAGAGTTGGCTCGACAGGTGTATTAAGATGCTTTGTTTGGTGTTTTTCCTTCCTCTTGGTTGGAAACGGTGTTGGTACTTTTGCCAAAGGCTGGTGACCCTTTTCTTTTGAAGAATTGGCGTCCCATCTCGCTAATTAGCTGTGATGCCAAGATCTTTACCAAGATCATCACCTCTCGACTTCGGTTTTGTCTCGGCCCTCTGATGACTCCCTATCAAACGGGTTTCATGGCCAATCGTTTTGGTTCTCCTGTGGTCTTTGTGGACACTGTCTGTTCGTTGTTTTTTGCTACCAAGATTCATGTCAATGTAGATGGTTTTGTGTCCCCCCCGTTCCCCAGGGTCGTGGGCTGCGACAAGGAGATCCACTTTCTCCTCTTCTTTTCAACCTTGCTTTTGAGCCATTGCTCCGCACCATTCTTGCTTCCTCTTCTCTTCGAGGCTTCTGTTTTGGTGTTCCTTCGCTGTTGTCCGAAGTTGTTCCTCTGGTTCCGCCTCCTCCCTTGAAGGTATTGGCTTATGCTGATGATCTTCTAGTGTTCCTTTCTTGTCCTGTTGAGCTCGCTTCTCTTCTTGAGATTCTCTCTGTGTTTGGTCTGGCATCCAATGCTCGGGTCAACTTCAGCAAGACCGTCGCGGTTGCTCTTTCAGGGCATTTCGTTCCTGACTGGGGTCCTGTGCTGGATGCCTCTGACATATCATGTCGCCATGATAGTCATGCAGTTCATGCTGTCCGTTGTCTTGGTTTTCCTCTGTCGTCGCCCCCAACCCAGTTGGATCACTTCCGTTTGGCCCTTCTGCAGAAGTTGGAAAGGCAATGCAACATCATGTCGCAGCGCCACCTTTCTGCTCGGGGTAAGAGCCTAGTGGCTAATTCCTTGCTCCTCAGCTCCATTTGGCATGTCCTGTATGTGGCCCCTGCTCCCAACTCTTTCCTCTCTGCTGTTCTTGGACTTGTTCGTGGATACCTTAACCTCGGTTTTGGTAGTCCTGGATGGGATCTGCTCTGCCAACCTCGTAGGCGTGGTGGCATTGGTTTGCTGAACCCTGTCCGTCAGCAAAAGGCTCTCCAATTACGCTGGATCCTTTCTCTTTTAACCGACTCTTTTTCTTCTACTTCTTCTACTTCTTCTACTTCTACTACTATTACTTCCTTTGTACTTAGCTACTTAGACTTTCTTCTTCCGCTGTACTTCCAAGCACCTTCTGCCTCTGTCGCTCTTCTGTTTCCCTGCCATGTGTGCAACTGTCCGTCTTCTCTGCGCCCGATTCATCGTGGTTGCTCTTCTTTTCCCGTCTCTCCCCTCCCAATGCATGTTAGTATGGATGCTCCTACCCTGCTAACATTGCCTCTGTCTACTGTTTGGAGTTTCTTTCCTCCTTTTGTTGCTCCTAAGCTCAATTTTGCCAAGGTGTTTGTCTTTCATGCATTTGAACTGGATAGCTTTGGCTGCCTATACCGAAAGCATATCTCGCAATTGGGTTTTGCGAAGTACCGCATCCTCTCTTTCTTCCGTGCTCTGGCCGTGGTTCTTGTCTGGCTTTGTGTTGGCATCTTCGGATCTCTCATAACACTCGCACTGTTTGGTGGAAAGCTCTCTGGGGTCGGTTGCCCACACACAGTAGAATGCACTCTCTCCTGCCTGCCCAATTTCCTTCTCCTCTTTGCTTGTTCTGTTCTGCTTTGGTGGAAGACCAGGATCATTTTCTGTTTCTCTGTTCTGGGAAGAGGCGTGTGTGGAGTGTTGTTCTCTCTCGTTGGTGTCCCTCTTGGCGTCTTAAGGATGTCCAGTCTTTGTTCTCTTCTTGTTGTTCTCCTTCTCTGCCAGACGCTGACCTTGGTATTCTGGTAGTGGCTGCTACAGTGCAGGCAAATTGGCGTGTCCACTGGGCCTTTATCTTTGACTCTGCTTCTTTTCTTCCTAGTGCTGTGGCCAGTAAAGCCTCTTCTTTGGTTGTGGCTCTGCATTCCATGGTGTCTTGAAGTGTTTTTTTTCTTTCTTTTCTTTCTTTTTCTCTTCTTTCCCTCTCTCTTTCTTATATACTACTCATCTTGGCTAGTTTCCTTTCTCTTTTTCTTCTGTCCACGTGACTTTTACTTTCAAGTGCAGTATGTCATAGCGTGTCGGCCTATTCAATAAAGAATATGTAGAATAGGTGGATAGACGTCACCTATTCGCATGGACGGCTGTGGAAGAAGTGGGATATGGTAAAGTTGCTAAAAGTATTTACAGTAATGGAATGTTTCAGAAAATAGTATATATAATAGCCAATTGCATATTTTAATAAAAAAAGAAGCCAAAACAAATACTTGGATTCCGTAAGAAGGGTAGTATAAACCCAAGGCCAAGTTAAGTTGTTGGTTCTTGCTCTGTTCCTGTTTGTTCCCTTGTTTGTCCGTTTCGTTGGTCCGTTATTAGAGAAGGTCGCCGTTACCTGTTCTCTCGTGCCCCTATAGACCCCGTACCAGAGTGCCTCTTCCAGACTACGACTCCTATAGTCCACTCAACCCTCTAAGCCAAGTTCTTCCCGACTCACCGCCCTAAAGCTAGCCAACTCCCACAGATACAAGAGCAGCCAGCCTTCCCCGAGGTCCTGCGAGTCTTAAAGAACGAACCCCTTGCCCAAATATACAAATACAAAAAGATATATTTAAATATAATAGCGCCCTTTGATATTACAAAAAAAATAAACACGCTTTGGGAGTCAATAAGCCGTCCTTTGAAAATAGAAAAAACCACCCTTTGGCAATTTAAAACCTTTCCTTTGGCACTGTCTTCACTGTACTGTTTCTTTATAAATTAATATATTTATATCTCTTTTTAAGACGGCAAAAGAATATTATCAGCCCAGAAAAATCCTCGAATGCGTAGCACAACAGCATGAGCCATACTTAGATGTAATGTTACATTACTGAAGCATTATTAATATATACGGATATAATCTCTTTATCATGGGAAAGAAGAAAAAAAAAGAACATTTGCTTATCAGTAGTATTACAGCCTTTACTTGTAAGCAATGGTTTTGAATGCAAGATATTTTTATTTATATTTTTATTTAGCGTTGATGGGTTTCCCATGTTAAATTGAATAAACTCATAAAAAAAAGAAAACTTAGCATGGGCAGGGTGAAAGAAGCGGAAAGAGAAAAAGGACAAAAAAGACAAAAAAAAAAGACAAGATAGAAAAGGACACAAAAGACAAAAGAAATAAAAAGTGTAGAAACCCCTTTCTCTAATGACTTGAAAGATACAAACAAATGAATGTGCAAAAATGGAGTATATGTGTTTGTAGAGAGAACTACAAAGGGTCTGGGTGTTCACTCTACTTAAGCAGTGGCAGACTGTTTCTTTGAGCATAGTAGTCTTCTTCGACATCGGTTAGCGTTTACAGTACCAGCGCCATTGATAAGTCTGTTGACTGCATGACTTAATGAAGTAACAAGACAGTATATGCCTGCTCTACTAATGCAGTTATCCTTCTGTACCAGAACAGTGTCTTTAGTGTCTTCTTTTGAAGATGTGTTTGCTAAAACCATGTTCTCCCACATTCTGCGAATGTCATCCTCGGTGATATTCTTAATGGATGTCGAGCGATTTGAGTTGAACTTTGGCGTAAACATGAAATCTTCTATAAGATTGAAGGCCTGTTTGTAATTCGTCTGTACATTGGGAGAAGGGAAGGAGGAGGGTGGTAACAGACGAGAAGTGTTAAAGAATTGATTTGCGCTCATTTGCACAGTGTGCTCCAATACAATAGACATCAGAGCAGGCGCTAACAGAGGATAGCGTCGGAATATCTCACTTGAGGGCATTGTGGAGAGTGCCTGACGATCTTTCTCAGACAGGATGCTGTTGAGGTCAATAGAAGGTAGTGCAACATGGTTGAGATACGTCTCTCTGGGAAAGTAGAGATTCCAGTTATCAAAATTATCATCTGAAGAAGAATCTGCTGGACTGGCCGTGTCACCATTAGGAGAAGATAGACGGGGTAAAGACATTTGTGTAAAAGTATTATCATCCCAAGGCAAAGAGGAAAATTGCTGTACATTGGATGGCCCATTATTGGCTGACATTTCAGGCTGTACTCCTGCCTTGAAAAGAAGTAAATCTACTCGAAGACGGTCATTTTCTTCTTGCATCTTCTTCATAGTTGTACGCATCCACTGCACCTCTAATTTGAGTTGGCCATTTTCTGCTTTGTATGTCTCTACTTCACTCTCAAGCGTTGTTACATATTCTATAGAAAACAGAGAGGTAAGAGTGGGTATTGATATTAATAGAAACAGGTCGTTGAGGGGCTGAACTCCTTTTAATAGCTTACCTTTGCGTCTGTTTCTAAAGTTGCGTGCCGATATCTTATTACGAATCTGTCGACGCTCACTAGAACTCATGGATTTCCACTGCATTTCTGTTGGTTCGTCATCATCTGAGTTTACTGAGCCTTTAGCTGTGCTGGATTCGTCAGAGCGAGACACTTTGCGCTGGCGAGCTTTACTGCTTGACTGGGCAGGGGGCTTGGGAGAGTGAAAATCTGCGTTGTTATTGGCTGGCATATTCCCATTGTAGTGGAATATTATCTCTTTATTTTCACAGGCATCTATAACAATTTCAGGTGCAGTGTAGTGTTTGTTAGGTTCACCAATGATATAATCAAGCAGCTGGCTATCAATAAGGTTGTCTGGTGTAGTCATGATATTTTGGCAGTCATTGTCTATCAAAGGCATATCATTTGGAAGGACTTGTTCTAATGCGACATTGCCCTCTTGGAAAAGCCAGTCGATGTAAGGATTACTAGTGTCCATGGATGTTAACGTTGATGTGTGGGGACTATACTGTGGTTTTTGTTTGCTTTGTTTTATTTCTGAAAGCAAGAAGAATGAGTTTAGGCTGGTCTAGGAATAAACAAAAGAAGAGTGCAAAGGCCAAATGGTTAGTAAATACCACATTTTATGGTCTTTATATTCTATTTTCTTCTGTGTTTTATTACATAAGCCATACTTGGTAATGTAACACCATGCATCAGCCTCGGTGTAGGATTGCAACGAGTTTTTACTCCGTTAGACTGCTCTTTGCAACGGGTTATAGAGGGACAATGAAGCTGCCTTCTATAACTAGGTCCAAGCTAGAATAATTTATGACGATAATTCTGTCTATTGATCTTTAGACATTTTAGACACTGGCAAAGTGTATTTTGGTTTGGTAGTTGGAGTGTACTCTTCTTACTGTTTCTTTTTCTTCCTACTGTAGACATCCTCTCCTACTGCTTATGTTGGTTTATTTCCTGTATTCTCTCTTTGATATCATTCCTAATGCACAATTGAGGCTTTGTGCAGACTCAATTGTCGTACTCTATGGATAAGACTAATACTTGATACTGGAGATCAGCTATACGTTTCAAACTCAAATACCTAACTACCCGCAAATATTCAACCCCATCTTCCTATACGATTTGATTTGAGTCACAATAGCTTGAAATCGAGAAATGAACGAAAACTTCAAGTGCCAATTAAAATCAATACCATCAATAAGATAGTAAGGCTAAAAAGAAATAGTTTAATAACAACATAAAATCAGCTATGCAGGCCTAAACTATAATAATCTACCATTGACGTTATTAAAGAAGTGTTGAAACAAGACGATAGAAATAAAAGGCTGCCCTCAAAATACCATAATCACGAACAGATATAGCCAATAATAAGACTCTAAGTAAAGCAATAGAACATACAACCAATAAAAGTTCATAAAGAAATAGTATATTGATCAGTGGATCGATATTTGATACAATTGGTGTAATGAGAAGGCATCATAGTATCATGTTAACTCAAGTCCACACCATATCCGCCTTTAACTTCAATATAGAATAACCAAAGCTGTATTGGGTATTGCTTTCCTGTCTAGCAATGTTTATCAATATCAGATGAAAAGATTATACACAATAGAAACAATTTCTTCAAGCCATCTTTAAACGAGGAGAAATACTTTAGCCAACACATGAGCCATCTTTCTGATAATATAGTTTTTGGTCTTGTTACGGGTAAAAGGCCTGGATTTCTACTAAATCTGTCCAACCAAGGATAATACAGTAAGGGATAAGATATTACCACACCTTAAATTGCCTCTTCTAAGCTGTTCAGATAGATGTATTGAAATATATAAATACTCTCTCTATACTTTTCGATCCTATAAATATTTATTTTCTTATATTCATTTTCTGTAATTTAGTTGGAATTTTTTAAGATTTTCTTATTTTAATTTATCACAGGCTTTATAGAGTGGTCACTAAAATATAAGAATGGCATAAAAAGAATTCAAAAACATAAAAATATACATTGAATTGTAACCACATCAACTGATTAAAGCACCGAGCTACTCATGCTCTATGATTTTACTGTAAAGGATATTTGAAGTCATCTGGATCACACAATAAACTTTGGTTCTTTTGCCCTTATAACTCAGACATCTCTCCTAAGAGCTATTCTACCAATTTGTTACTTTTGGCCCTGAAACTAAGGGAAGAGTAGTGTCAGTTGAAATGTAAAGTTAATTTTTGAAGTATATTCATTCATATTTATAATATTTATGCTATTTGTATTATTTTTGATGCTGTAGTACAGCTAGAAGTTCAGTATGATATGTTCCATGAGTCTTGGACAATACATGCTTTATTTGTTGGTGAGGTCTTTTTATTTATTTATTTTATATTTAATAGGTCTGATAAACGTAATGATAGTATTCTTTTTTTTTAGGCGAGCTGGGTTTGGTATTATGAAATCAATGGAGTATTATTTTAGACAAGTGCCTGATAACCTTCACATCCTAACTACACACCCAAAGATTTTTGGGATATATAAGGAAATATCCTGAGAATGAAATCGCAATATTCTTATGATTGACTAATGTGTTTGAAAAGGCCTTTTCGCTGTGTAAATGAACAACTTCAAACTCTGCTTGCCTGTTTAAGCAACAGCTATTGACTTTGCAATTAAAAAGTATAGAATTGGCTCTAAAGACAAGAAATAGAGCTAGAATTCACTTAATATTACAACTCAGTCACCGATATTCCTCTCGTAACATAATGTGTTATCCATAAGCCCACAGTATTTGCAGTATAATACTGCTTAAGAAAGATGTTTATTATAAGACACACAGTGAATTAACTCTAGTGGTCATTGTCCATAAAATAGAACCAAACTTAATTATATTAAGAGTATTATAACCATTCATTGAATCAATATTCATAATAACTTCAACTGTCTCACTTTAACTGGTATTAACAATAGTACTTAATGAGAACTAAGTATTGTTTCTAATACTGTCTTTTAAGCCTAAGGCAATTAGAGTGTGAATTGTTTGACTTGTGAGTTTTATGAGTAAGGCTAGTGTATACATCACCAGAATAGAGAAAGAAAGATTATTATTTGTTTTGATATTCCCCTCTTTTTGTTATTTCCCACACTGTCCATACAACTTGACACCCAAGTACTCGTCAAGATGAACATAACTGAGCAAGGTATTGTGCTATTATTAACAAAGAGAAACAATAGAAGGAGGTGATAGACACTACCAAGGACTGTTTTGGAGATGAAAAGGTAAGCAGTGTCTTCATCTGGGCTTGAGCTCAATGTATTCCACAAGACACTCATTGTATTGTTATTAGGCAAGTAAAGACTCCTTTCAAGTCAGTCATAGGTGGTCTTCTACAAGGTCAATAATGTCTAGGGTATACTCCTGAGCATATTTATCTATCTCCCAAGAATAAAGCACAAAGCTTTTAGGGTGTGGATTCTATTGCTATGAGGGAATGCACTTTGACAGCAGATATAATATTATAATAAACAATGCTATTCATAAACAATATATTCCATTGATAATACAATTTGATATTGAGGTATCCACAAAAGGAAATAATGATTTGGATACTTACAAACCTTTTGATTTTAAACACAGTTCCATATAAGGGCAAAATTCGGGATGGACGTAAAGGGGAGATCGTGTCACTGATTAAAAGCCAGAAATATCTCTTGGTGTGTAGTTAAACTCTCCCGTTTATTACTTTATATTGCTACGTCTTTTATACTTTTATACTACTAGTATTTAGCTTCAGGGGATGCTATCGAATACTAAGGGATGAAGATAGTTTGTAGTATTCAATAAAATACCCCTGAAGCTAAATACTAGTAGTATAAAAGTATAAAAGACGTAGCAATATAAAGTAATAAACGGGAGAGTTTAACTACACACCAAGAGATATTTCTGGCTTTTAATCAGTGACACGATCTCCCCTTTACGTCCATCCCGAATTTTGCCCTTATATGGAACTGTGTTTAAAATCAAAAGGTTTGTAAGTATCCAAATCATTATTTCCTTTTGTGGATACCTCAATATCAAATTGTATTATCAATGGAATATATTGTTTATGAATAGCATTGTTTATTATAATATTATATCTGCTGTCAAAGTGCATTCCCTCATAGCAATAGAATCCACACCCTAAAAGCTTTGTGCTTTATTCTTGGGAGATAGATAAATATGCTCAGGAGTATACCCTAGACATTACTGACCTTGTAGAAGACCACCTATGACTGACTTGAAAGGAGTCTTTACTTGCCTAATAACAATACAATGAGTGTCTTGTGGAATACATTGAGCTCAAGCCCAGATGAAGACACTGCTTACCTTTTCATCTCCAAAACAGTCCTTGGTAGTGTCTATCACCTCCTTCTATTGTTTCTCTTTGTTAATAATAGCACAATACCTTGCTCAGTTATGTTCATCTTGACGAGTACTTGGGTGTCAAGTTGTATGGACAGTGTGGGAAATAACAAAAAGAGGGGAATATCAAAACAAATAATAATCTTTCTTTCTCTATTCTGGTGATGTATACACTAGCCTTACTCATAAAACTCACAAGTCAAACAATTCACACTCTAATTGCCTTAGGCTTAAAAGACAGTATTAGAAACAATACTTAGTTCTCATTAAGTACTATTGTTAATACCAGTTAAAGTGAGACAGTTGAAGTTATTATGAATATTGATTCAATGAATGGTTATAATACTCTTAATATAATTAAGTTTGGTTCTATTTTATGGACAATGACCACTAGAGTTAATTCACTGTGTGTCTTATAATAAACATCTTTCTTAAGCAGTATTATACTGCAAATACTGTGGGCTTATGGATAACACATTATGTTACGAGAGGAATATCGGTGACTGAGTTGTAATATTAAGTGAATTCTAGCTCTATTTCTTGTCTTTAGAGCCAATTCTATACTTTTTAATTGCAAAGTCAATAGCTGTTGCTTAAACAGGCAAGCAGAGTTTGAAGTTGTTCATTTACACAGCGAAAAGGCCTTTTCAAACACATTAGTCAATCATAAGAATATTGCGATTTCATTCTCAGGATATTTCCTTATATATCCCAAAAATCTTTGGGTGTGTAGCAAACGTATTTATTTGATAGATGTGTCCTATGTTTAAACGGTATTATACCTTTCTTGTAATTAGAATCCAAAAACAAAATTTGTTTGTTAGAATAGATTCCGGTTATTGTTTTATATATAAAAATAAAAATAAAAGCAGATCAATTCAAATATAAGGTTCGTTTGCACTTTTCACTATTCTCATTAGTTCATTCCACTGAATTGTTTTAATCTTTAATAAACCGTTTGGAAAAAATACTCAATGATTTTGAAAATAAACAATAAACTACTATTGAACTATAGGCTTCATGAGCAGATTTAGACTGACTGTTGTATGTATTATAGTTACAGCAGAATCTTTATTTTGAGGCAATAAAGTAAATTTCATTATAGATTTTGCGTAAGAATGATCTTAAAAGAGCATGTGATTTTTATTTCAAAGACTATGCCAATCATTTTCAGATAAAGTGTACTATCCACCCAGTTTTTAATTTTAAAATCCATTGTTCAGTATAAGAGAAAATAGAGCTTAAAAAAGAAAAGTACTTTTCCTTTCTTTAATTGAAGTATTATCTTTTTGTATCAATTGTATCTACAACCTCTAATATTACTTCATTCTGAATTCTTGATAGAGAAAATGGATTATTATTTTAAAATATTTTTTAATCGTTCTGGTTCAAGTAACAAGCATTGATATCATAATATCAAATAGAAATAAAATTGTATATCTTACATCTAATGACGCCTAAATATAAATTTAAAATATTGCTAAACTAAATTAGTGCCTGAACTTGAATATTAGTATGTCAATATCTCCATGATAGTGCTGTCATGCTCAATCTGATTATTAAAAAATAGTGCGAGAAAGATTTACTGGAAGAGTTCAGGTTTTAATACAGCGCTTATGGATAAAACATGAAAGAGATTTCAGTCCTTTTTCTTATGATAGTGATCGATCTCTTAAATTTAAACTTTCAAAATACAGCAATTTGAAGTATTTTTTGTAAGTCAGAGACATTAGATTTATTTATGCGCACAGACTATCGTAATGAGGAAAGTGAACAAAAAAAAACCAATTAATTAAAATAGTCTAGATCTTGTTCTAAGACTATAATATCTATGAAATTGTTCTTGGCTAATGAAAATTACTGACCGAAAAAGAACTTAGTCAAATATGAATCACCAGATGGCAATTAGAATATAACCAACCACTTGATTAGAGGTTAGAGAGGATGAGCCAGGGGTGCTATTAAATAAAATAGATAAAATACCAGCATTGACAGTAGTGTGTGTTGGAGTATCCGATAACCAGATATATATTTGAACGTTTACTTATTCAGTTAATAGCGATTATTAAGTGAAATAAAAAAGAGTTGACAAGAATAGTTTAATGGCAGAAAAAGAACAAAGTAATACACTCATAGCCCAAAGTATCATAGACAGAGTTGATGCTTTGACCTAGTGAAGAGGAACAAGAGGATGGGAGAAAAAGACAGAACCTTTTAATTTCTGTGCCATTAAAGAGACATTAATATTCCATTAACTACTCTCTAATCGAGCTTGCTTGCTCGTATGGATTATATTATTGTCCTTATGTAGGCAGTATATGAATCCAGGGTTTAGGAGAGAGAGTTACTTGAATTTATGACAGTAGGCTTCTTCCAAGACATTGATGTACTTTTCGGAAATTATCCTACCCTTCACTACAATCCATCTTCCAACACCCTTCTTACTGAAGCAGCCTCATACCATCACTCCACTACCACCAAACTTCTTCTCTAAGACATTCTAAGGCTGGAAGGCTGTGCCATACTGTATGATGACCCTGATGGCATATCATAGCTCATTAATTTCACACTGAACTCATCCAACCATACTATCTTCTGTCATTGTTCGTAGGTCTAATTGATAGGTTCTTGAGCCCACCAAAATCAAGACTATTTATTTCTTTATATAAAAAAGGCTTGCCTACTGGACTGAAAGAATGAAAGCCTATTTCATCTAGGTATCTCTTCAAAATATTTTCTGAGACCTTGATAACTATATCTGCTCCGATGGCCTCTCTGGTCTGATAGGAATCGCTGACTACTGTTCTTCTCGATCATTGGAGAGCCCTGTCGTCCATCTTTATCTTTCTGTCACTCATGGAAGAAAGCACCATCGAGCCTGTCTCTTTTGAGGTGCTTTAATATGTCTCTCACAGTGGAATCAACCACGTTAAACATACAAGATGTCTTGGCCTAGGTGGTGTTGCTCAGCACCTCTTGCAAGATGATTGAACGAGTCTCGAGACTGGTATATTTCCCATACATCTAAGGGGTCCCGAGAAAGATGTTTGAGGTGTTGGATGATTGAGACATTATAAGAAAAGAATAATGTATGTTATTTTTTGGTATGAAAATATCATAGAATTTGAAACCATCGATTATATTTTTTAGTCACTTTACATTTTATGATAAATAGACATGGTTGAAAACTACAATGGATAGATATTAGCCCAAGAAATGTATGTAATGATTTTGACTGTGAATGTTATATTTTCCCATCAAAACATCAATCCTATCAATATGTACATAAAACTCACTCATAAAGAGCAATGTGAAATGTATACAAAGGCACTACCTCAATAATATAACATTGAGATTTATTGGTGTATCTGTGATATCTTAATCTCTAATTGCAAGTATGGCAAGTTGAGGATTGCGAATCTCAGGTGGTTGATGTTGAAAAAATAGCAAGGTACACATGATAAGGGTAAAAATAAAATATTATTGTACAGTGGAACGCACATAGAACAGGTTATAAGCTGCCCGACTCTAATAGTATTAATAGCATTAATAATAATTATAATAATTATAATAAAACCAGAATGGAATTGTATGACTTACATTGACTTTATCTTCACCACAAACAGAAAATCGAGTATCATCAAAATAGTGCCACTGATCTCTATAACCATCTCTTACACATGCAGTATCTAGAAATAATGAATATATATTATATATTTTGAGATCAACTTACAATGTCCACCAGTCAATGACCCATAATGATTCTATTGTACAGATATGAATAATTCAACTTCTTATTGTTATAAAACATTTGTAACTTACTGATATACCATACAAGTCATATGTTAATAATGGCCTGTTTTCTGATGGATTAATTAACGAATTAGGAATATAGCCTGATAGATCCAACCCTCTTTATAAATCAAACCAGATTAGCAAAGCTTTCATGTGTCTATGTCTCTCCAAAATATACAATCTACTTTCTTACTTTATAGGATATTTTACAATAGTCTCGAGTTTATCCTTGAAGGGACCATCAAATGAGAATCGCTTTAAATGAATGAGAAGAACATCAGGAAGACGAGACAGAGTAAGGCTCTTAGTAGCACGACGTAATGCTTTACACCGAGGACAAAACCTGGAAAGATAGAGATAGGATTAATTGATAAAGCCCATGAGAAAATTTTACCAAGCATCTTCTTTCTCGAGGATTTCTTCTTTTACAAAATAATCTAAACATTGGAGAAGGGAAACGCTGGAGGGACCACTACGTTTAGCAGGAATGGGCAATGATAGAGACATAAAACTATTGTAGGTAGTTGAAGTCTAGCATAGTTGTACATTAGTCAGGTTACAGATAATAAATAAATAAATACCTTGTTACATGTCATACATTTCAAGCGACTACGCATTTGTCCCTGGAAAAGACTCACAACCACACTTGAATTCCGAGACAAATATTTATTCCATGCAATACTGCTTGCTTCCCAATCCTTTAGTTTTTCAAATGCTTCTTCATCTGCAGCATTTTCTGGTGTGGCAGGTCTTCTTTCTGTGACCATGTTAACATCTTCATGAATTCCATCCAGCAAGAAATTTAAAAATTCCTGGGAATCATGTTGTTCAGTGCCAGAGAATTGTGGTGCAAACTTTATAAGCTCTCTCTAAAAGTCATTCATACAGTATACAATGATAATTATAATTATACATACAAGAGTATAAGAGTGCAAGTGTAAGATAAATGATTTGATAGATCTCTACAATAAAAGACTTACCCTAAAGGGTGCAGGTGAGACGGAGGTGTAGCTACCATTCCACATGACGCCCAGTAAATCCGCAAAACTCTCTGCTAATACTCCACCTGTTCCAAGCTTATTCTTCTTATTAATATGCTGTTTGAAAGATCCACCTATAAAAGATAAAGTTAGTTATATCATTCAAACCCATCTACTGATTAAACAAACATACTAGTAAAGTAGCGTACAAACGGAGGAGTGCCCATCAAACATTGAATAATGGAATTCATGAAACAAGTGTTGCCCAGGTTTTTTAGTCCCACTGTACCATTATTTGTAAAGCCTAGTTGTGAAAGTGAGCTATCTGATACTGGTGCTTGGCGTTGATCTGTGGCATGAGGAGGGGCCATTGTCAATCCTGCAGGCTTCATGGGCAATTGAGGGGGCTTTGATCCTGGTACTATCCTATGACTAGAATTAAGCATTGAATAGTCGGTGCTGGTTCTATGGTTCTGTGGGACAGGAGGAAGAGGTCTTTTAGGTCTTTGTGGTTCAGGGGGTGCACCAAAGCTCTTGTTTGTAGTACTGGTAAATCCATAGTAAGGATTATCAATGAAAGTATTATGTCTTTTCAATACTGAATTATACGGCACTACTCCTTTAGCTGAAGGCAAAGAGGATTGGTTGGGTTGTATCTCATGATTTCTGATATAACAGGGTTCTTTAGTAGGCTGGTTGGAGTGTCCATGTCCTCCATAGTACTCTGGTTGGGGCATTTTTCTTGGCACTGAGTGGTAAGTTGCAGAGTTACTACTCTGATTAAAGACTCCCTGGAGTGGTGGTTGTGGAATATTTGACTGACTCATAGATTGGTAAGATGAACCATCTTGCTTATGATTAAACTGTAACAAAGTATGAACAGATGTCATTGATTTGTACTTTTGCATTACTTACATAATCATAGAGCGTATGATGAAGGTTTACTGGCTTCATATTTCTATTGTCTACACTCTTTCCTACTACATCCTGTAGCCAATGTTCTCTATACTGATCTTTTGACTTTCTTGGTGAAGCCTCCCTTTCTTTTTCTTGAGTTGGCGTCTCAAACTGATATAGACCACGACTTCCTATGGTTGATGTCCAAGCCTCTAATCCTCCTACTAGTAACATTGGCATGTATCTCAACTTCTTGGAATATTCATGTTCATAAATAGCCCGTCTGAGATTCTTCAGAGCATCGTTCTGATCCATGTCTTCTGATTTCTTGTCATAATAAACAACAAGATCGAACTTATTACGCTCTTTAAATATTTCTTGATCGCACTCAGGATTCATGATCAATGACTCTTGTATTTTGATAGAAGAAACACTGGTCATTACACTTATAGTAAATATCGCACTCCTTATTCTCATTCTCATTCTCACTCTGTATGAATAGCAAATGACTTACTCTTTCTGAAGTATCAAGGGTTCAATCTGGACAATCCACCTGTGTTTGATGCAGTTGCTACGAAATGTGTTACGAGGGCGAACATCGAGTAGTAGTAGACTGAATGTATTTTTTGTATCACAAATCAATTTAGCAAGTTCCCTGGGATGAATAATAGGAGAAGAAGAATATATATGATTACTAAGAGGGGGGAGCTTTATGCTTGTGCTATAGGGAGCGGGTGAAGATGAATGGAATCCCGGGCTACTATTCACTACATGGTTTACTCTCTGAGATGAGACTGGTAGTGGTAGTGGTGGTGGTGAAAGAGATTCTGGTGATGGTTTATAGGGTTTGGGAACTGGCATTTGCATACTTGGGGTTTTAAGCTGGGGAGTAGTACCGGGGAGGTTCATAGGCACAGATGGTAGACTGTCTAATAGAGATGAAGTATCTATCTTAGAGGATAGAGTGTCCTCAGCAGAACCCTTTTCTGAACTGAAATCAAAGGTCAAAGGCATATCAGGGTATCTCTCCATAATACGAGTAATGTCTTCAGAATCACTCTCATTGTCCTGCTTCACTTGCTCATCTCCCGTGCTTGTGCTTTTAAATCCAGGTTCTAGTCTTAGCTTGATGATCCCGAGAATATCCAAGGCATCGACCGTACGCTGATACATTGTGTGAGTGAAGTCTCCCTTTTTACTATTACTATAGGCTACCTTTTCCAGCTGTTGATGGTAAGACTCTTTCTTGAAATTGTCATAGTCAACATGTCTTGTAATCACTTCGAGTGTTATACTAATAAATGACTTTAGTTTAGGTGCAGGACACATTATAGAACCCTTCTTCCCCCTTTCTTTCTTTCTTCAATACCTGCAGCCCTTCATGTAGTATACATAGGCACTTTCCAAAGAGCCATTGGAATAGGCACTTTCTCCCTAGTATAATATGGTGGCTTTAGTCTCATAAATTTACTGTAGGGTTTATAAGTACGCTGTTGTAAAGAGTGTTGGCCGTGGATGCTAATTGCTTAATACTATAAACTGTCAAGACTGTGCTGTCTATGGCTGCATCTTTGTTCAGCTCTTTCAATGACTTGGGGTTCGATACTCCAGAAATGTCTCCACTTGAATAAGGTGGTGTAGTGTTGTTCATGAAATGAGTTGTTGTTTTTGGCCAGAGAATACGTAATGGTCAAGTGAGAAGAAGATGAGTAGGTCTAAAGTTCAAAGAGAGACCAAGGCTTAACGGACTGTTTCACGGGGGACCGGGTTTCTCTGTGTGGATTTGTCCAACCAAGGAAAAAACAAAAAGGGCAGGACAGTGCAATTGTGGAATGCCTGTGACACACCAAATATGTATTTAAGGCGCTTTTGCTACGAAAAATATTTATTAGTTTATCTTTGCTCTTTCTACTATGGCTCTCCGAAGAAGCACTCGAATGGCTAAAGGCCTGGTCTCTGTGAACCACGGTGAAAAGGCTATAATACAGGCTGGTAAAATGTAATTATAGATTTCAATGGACTGTTATTAATAAGAAATAGACCAGGTGGAATCATAAAAAAGGCTATAAGCAAAGTAAGTGTCTTTGTTATCAGAATAGTATAGTAAATTGGGCTAAGGAAAATGGTCCTACCAAAAAAACAAAGACTGTAAAGGTAATGCATAGTAATAATTGAATAACAAGTATAAGTATTGGTGCTAATGGGTGATTTCTATCAGAGCAAAGAAGTAGAAACTGTAAATGCGCAGTCGGACGCTTCTTCAAAAACACTGGAGCATCATACTATACCTAAAAACACTGGTATTAAAGAAGAAAATTCATACAAAGTCATGGATGCTATCCATCATTTGAGATCTGTTGATTCAAAGCTGGCAGTTCATATCACAGAAGAGTCCATAAATGACTTGAAGAGTATGCTGGATAATGCAGATGCTCAGAACATCTTCAGGTATAGTCTTAATATTAGAATTAATTAAAATTGGATTCTTTATGGCCTTATGTCTTATGAATAATAAAATAGATCTCTTACAACGACGATCATTTATCAACAACTTCATGGCAAGGCTGCAAAGGTCATCTGTACACGCTTTGTCAACTTGTTTAAATCGAAAACAGATGAGTTGGAGGTTGGCTGGTTCCCTACTCCATCCATGGTACTGGCAAAAACACCAGAAGAACTCAAAACAGTAGGCCTATCATTAAGAAAGGTAATAGAAACTATCCATGGACTTTTACCTGTGAACAGATGTATTTATAGCCATTCAATGATATTTAAAAATGATAGGCTGGCTATATTCAATCTCTTGCCACTGAGTTCAGTAAATCAACTATCGATTTGAAGACTCTGACAGATATGTCAAATGAGACTTTATCAGAATTCTTATGTTCTGTCAAAGGCATTGGCCAGGTAAGTAATAATATTAAAAATACAAGAAAGAAAAAATACATTTTTATTAACGTGGTCGTTGTATTTTAGTGGACAGTAGATATGTTCATGGTGAGGCTTAAACTGATTACTTATTTATCTTATAGGCTTAAACTCATATTCACTTTGTACTAGATTTTCAATCTGCGTCGTCCAAATATCCTACCTTTGACTGATCTTGGTAACTCAGAATGATAATATACTTGCAGATTAACTTACTATTGTAAATATAAACACCGTGTAATATTTATATGAAAACCTACAGCCGTAAAGAAAGGTGTAGCAAAACATTTTGGGCTTCCTGTTGATGCCAAGAAACTTCCTACACCAGAAAACATGAAAAAGGCTGCCCAGATTTGGGAGGTAAGCGTTGTAACTCATTGGATTCTTCTGTATCTGACATTCTTGAAAATATATGCATTGATATTAATGTGCAGCCTTACCAAAGTGTGGCTACTTGGTACATATGGCGTATCTCTTCGATAAAGACCTCTGCTGACTAGTTCTCTCATAAACAGTAATAAGAGAAAATCAATGAGTAATAAGATTATGGCAAATAATCACAGCAATACACCATGAAGGAATCAATTGATGATGAATTAATATAATGTGCTATGGCTATTTGGATACATAAAAAAATAATCTTTTGATTGTAAGCTAATATAAAACAGTGTATTGTTTGAATGGGGAAAAAAAGGAGTACTGGTATATATGTATATGTGTCTGAACTCTTACTTTTTTTCGTAGTAAAGTTACATCTATCTGAATAATTTGAAAATATATAAGGAGATTATTGATATTGTAGTATTGGCATGTACGATAAAAAAGAAGTTCGTGAGGTGAATATAGTATTCGTCACCAAAAGAAAAACGGATTAAAAACAGTACTTCTGCTGCAGAGGTTTAGACTTATAATAAAATGATTTTTAAGAGTAGACGACTATGTTTTGCAACAATGCCAATAAGATAATGGGCAAGAAAGTTTGTTTAATTTGAATATTTAAACAAAAGGTTTTTATAGATCTTCTCTAAGGATTCTAATGAGTGTTTAGACTAATAAAACTGTAGGTAGCAGTGATAATGTTTGTTGCTATTTGTAAAGAGGTTTCTTAAATAATCGTACAACTCCACACCATTTTAAATAGACGAAAAAAGAAAAGAAAAAGATTGTTCTTTTTTCCGTTATCTCGTTCTAACTCCTGTCACAACTGTTTTATTACATCTTACTTTTTCAACCTTGTACTAAAACATATAGATCTTCAAGATACAGAAGAATTAAAATTATCTTCTTATATAGAACTATGCCTTGGATCCTCTCAAATCTATGTATTGGTGTCTACTTTATACTAATCGTAACAAAACAATTTTAGGTATGCCAGAGTTAGTTAAACAGCTGGGTTGTTAAAATAAACCCACAGGCTTACTATATTAACTTTATAACATATCAAAAGATTGATGCAGCGATAATTACATTAATAAGCTATAGATGCCTCTTTTATATACTTTTGGAAAATAATGGATTCATTTTTAGCAATAGCTGGCTAGATAGTATACGATTAAGGTTTATTTTTATTTAGATAATGAAAACAATAATAATCTTTTGCTTGTGTTAGTGTTTTCTGTATGTTTATATTTACATAGGCGACATTAAAAGGCTGTTTGATCTAGAACGGTTTTGTGCCTCTGTCACTTTTTCAATATATGCCTCTGTCTTGGCCATTTTAGCAAGCAACTTTTGAGTCATTTCTTCCAGTTTTTCAAGTCTTTCAGTGTCATCCTCTTCATTAATATGAAGGCAGAGTGCACGGTTGATAGGGAAAAAGCTATAGTTGACGTCTTTTAAGCAGGTAGCAACATAAGACTCAGGCCCTGTATATTCTGTTCTAAGTTTGTTTTCCAGATGAACCATAAAAAAAAGGTACTGCCTATTTGATAAATAAAAATAAAAGTTAATACACAGTTACAGTAGGAGGCTATAAAGAAGTTTACCAGATGTTGTGGTCATTTTTAACATGATCTTCAAACCCTTTCTTAGCATGTCGTTGGAATTCAACGGCATCAATACTACAGATGAAGCATGCTAAAGCAGTTATGTTATTATATAGTTATTTGTACAAAGAATGGTAATTTCACTCACAGTTTTTCATGTCCTGCTGTACTGCAGATCTTTCTGAGCACGATTGTGTGGAATAGATTCAATTCAATGTTAGATAATCACAAATAGAGTAGCATAAATAAACCAAGCTTACCATCACGCAAGTGTCCAAAAGTATCAAAGATAATACCGAAAATAGCATTAAGCAAGAATACAACTACCACCAAGTAAAAAGACATTTCAAATACTGTTCTCCATCCACGGGGTGCAAGATCGTCTGGCTCAAGAATATCACCAATACCCCCTCCTGATCGTACACTAATATAGCGTATTCTCATTAATAAATAGAACAGATTTTCTAAATAGGCCTACAAACTCTTACCCATGAGACAAGATTGTAACAAAGCATTCGGAAAGTGATCCACAGAAAAGCCCTTTTGAACCATCAAACTCGGTACGGAAATACATGTAGGCAATGACACTATGGATATAAACAACAATAATTCCAAGCAATGCCTAATGTAGTGCACAAGAGATTATTCAGATAAGAAAACACCAATGCATATGTGTTGGGGTGTGTGGATATCTACTCCGTACCGTTCTTGTAATTGAGCTAACGTTCAGTGTAATACTAGCAATAACTCCCTGGAGAATGCGATCCCGGAATACAAAGTCAAGAAGATGAATTGCATAGAATCCGGGATAACAAAACCCAATGGTAGAAAATCCAACCATAAGCAAGTGATATAAGAATTGATATTCAGATATGCTGGCTAAAAGAAAGCTCATACTGAACCTCTGTAGTTTTTGATAACATTAGTTGTAATCAAAGATAATCCATCATAAATCTATCATAAATCCATCATAATTACCTTGTGAGAAAATAATTCACTGAAGAATGAATTGTTTTCATTAGATGAGTCGTCTGGATTTACCAATACATTAAGCTGCATTTCTGAAATCTTTGAAGAGTGGCGATTCACCAACACCGGTAGCTGAATAAAGTAAAACTCGGCAGTCGATAAGATCCACAAAACAAGATGGATTAACCCAAGAAGAACTCGTGTAAAATTCAAAGAAATAATATAAGGCAATGTAGTGCTTTCTTGGACCAAAATCGATGAGAATCTCAACATGATAAGATTCAGTATTATAGTGATAACATAAGATGCTTTCCACCAATAAGAGCTATACTTTGTCAGTAGAGATAGATATTGGTTGCTGGCTACTCTTGCTTGGTATTTAATTCTGCAGAAGGTTGTGTGTTAATCATTATCAGTAACAATAAACTATAAAATAAACTATTGATTTAATTACTTACTCGTATATGATGTTACTTGATTGCTGAACAAAGTCCTCAATCTTAGCTGATGGAGAGTCACTGTACAGTTGAAATAACAAAGTATGTCAATATGAGCTATTATACTATTATCACTCTAACAGTTTTTTTCCTCTTTACCGTTTGACATTCCATAAGAAACGCTGCTTTGTATCCTCACGTAAATAGTTACAAACTTCTGGAATAGGAAACAGAACACGTGAAAGCTGTTTCTCTTGACCGTAATCCATGACTACTTCAATCTTTCCTGTGTTTTTCTGAAAGTATTCAAATGCTGGATTTCCACTGAACATTGCATACTTTTTTTTTGCAATTGGTAATATAAATTAATATTTGTTTTTCTATAAAAGAGAAAAAAGACTTACTTGAGACTCATCAAGAGCAGGTGAAAGGGTCATGACAAGTATACAGTAAAGAAATCCACATTCAATTTTTTCAAATGCATATGGCTTATCCAAGTTCTCTGCATTGCTAGTATAGATGGTGTTCATATTGCGCTTTATAATGGACAGATTCAAAGAAGCTGCCATTTCTCTGAAGATTGTCTCACTATTTTCAATACCACCCTCTAGTAAACTCAATAAACAAATGACAACCTTGCACTAGAATACATAAAGTAAATACAACAAATTATTAACAAAATTATTAGTTACCTTAAGTTCATTAACAAGTGAGCTTGGACAACTAATATAGGACTCTCGAAGTATTGTGTTGACAGGGTTTATAATCTTATCGTTGAAGATAGTAACCTATAGTAATATACTGTGTTAGTCAAACCATAATTTAATGGTATGCACTATGATTAAGAATTGAAAGTAGACTTACTTGATTCTCCAAACATCCCTAACAATAGCAATAATAACTTTAGTTACACTCAAAACTCTTTTTTATGTGATTACCTGAGCCGTTTCAGTGATTGTATCTAATACTTGGATAATCAGTCGTATATTTTGCATACTGCAGAGTGGTACAATAGCATGAAGATATTCAACAACATCTTGTACAATATTGAAACTTTTTATATTGTCAGGTTGTTTTGCAAGATATGTTTGCAAGTTAATATTATGACCTTCTACCATGAGCTGAAGAGCTCTCATAGTATCCCTCATTCCTTCAAAGTCTTCGCTTGCTGTTCCAAACTCTGAAGTTTCATTTGCCATCAATGTTGATATCTTCTGATAGATAAGTGCTGACTCTGTAGATGTTTGACTTTGTTGCTTTATACGCTTTCTAAATCCATTGCGTGAAATATCAATAGAGGAAGAGTGGTGGCGATGCTGAGATCTTTTCATTGTTTTAATGGATCGGTTTTCTACATTATCCAAACTCAAAATACACTGCTGTCTGTTCATTTTGTAAGCAGTGCGAAACAAGTGAAGTTGTGCTTCTTTGAGAGATGCAATACCACTCTCCAGACGCTGATGGAAAGAATAAAAAAATCGCTCTTCTCTAAAATAGAGAGAGAAAAGATCGTAAGAATAGCCCATAAACATGACACTTAATAAAAGTAATCTCGCCTTACCTTATACTATAGAAGTATTCTTCTAGTCTATCTTGAACATTCTTATTTCCACCATCCAATAAAGAGATCAAGAGTTTAAGAGCGGCCTCAAAAATTTGTCGACGAGGAGAAGACAAAAGATTCTGAGCAACAAGTGTGCATCCAAGACTATTCAGTGTATTTTGCGCCTTCACTTTTCTGCTTTCTGAATCTTCTGTGTAAAAAGCAGTGTTTGCTTGTTTATCAGAAGAATTAGAAATATGACGAAGGGGAATTTTCTCCAAAAGTTTGATGGTTGATACTTGGTAATATTCTGTCTTGTCTTGACTTTTTGAGGTCATCATCATGGATAAATAGTCAATAAGGGACTTGACATCTTCTTCAGAGTTCACATCTGCCAGACTAAAATGAGAGCCTAAGAAAATGTTTTAGCAGGGCTGAACTAAAAGCATAAAAGGCTATCATTAACTTACACATTTTCTCAAACTCTTCTTTCTGTAACTGCAGTACACCATTGTGTGCCTTTAATGCCCTGAAAAAGCCTTGGAACTTGGCGTTGATAGGATCCAGTGGCTTTATGGCCTGTTTTGTGCTTTCTGTGAGTTTGGCTATTGCGTTTCGTAGTTTGTCACGAAGTAATTCTGGATCAATGCTTCCACGAAAACCAGAGATATTAATCATACTATCAATGCATGCAAGTGTGTGCTGAAGTGCCTTTTTGTCATTTTCGGCCTGCATTAAAAGATTAACTGTCAAATCCACTAAGCGTGGGCATAGAAGAAATAGAGCCTCGTCAACAGTGGTTTCTACTGAGATATGATGCTCAAAGACTGATCTTAAAAAGACAAAGATGCCGTTGAATATATATTTCATATTCTCCTCTGTGGGTGCCTGCTTTGCCTTGACCATTTCAGCATGGGCCTCTTCCATAATGATTCGAATGTTCTTATTGTCGCTCACAGGTACATTAGAAGGTACTTCAGTGTTGTCAAGATAAACAGAGGATAAGAACCTAAGCATCACCGTCTTCAATCCCAGGGGTGCCATGTCGTCTTGAATAATAGTTGTAACATCTTGAATGGAAAAGATAGTTCGAGCAAACTACAAACATTTAATGTTATTATCACTGATAATAGAATAGATGACTTACTGATTGACCAAAGCTATTATCTCCTTGGCCACATACTGAGAGTAATTCTATCAATTCAATGCAGTAGTCCATATGTTTTGAGGAGATTAATTCCTGTGGTGTTTCAAAGGGTACGTAAAGCTGTCTGCTGTCCATAATAAGACGCATAGTACAGTCTTGGTGCTTCTTAATGAGCTTTCCTTGAGCTTTCATAAAATCATGCAATATGCGAAGATATTCGCTTTGGTGGCCCTTGGACTGCTCAAGCATATGTTTAATGTGTTCTTCACGCACACGAATACTAATGAAGAGATTGTTTCCACATAATGAATAAAGTCTTTTTGCCAGCATGGGATGAAATCCACTAGCATCAATTAACAAGTCAATGTTTCTTAATACAAAGGAGCCCTAGTGGTAGTTTTTGTGTATATATGTATGTGTGTGTTTAGGTTTCTTTTTGATCAGTGATAAAGTATTTACATGTCTTTTCTTATTGAAGTAACATAACAAAGAAAGGCCTACCTGTAATTCTCTATCATCCGTTGTCATTTCTACCAAGAAATCAAAGCATGCTTGAAGTGTTTTAACTCTAGACTCTTCATTGTCTTGGTTGCTTTCCTGAACATCAACACTCTCTCCAAGCGAACCTCTCATAGTAGACATGAGTTGAACTACAACAGAGTGTGCTTTTAGGTTCTTAAATATCTTCCCATAGATATTTCTCTGGTCTTGAGAATCATCCAAAAGACATGTCTTGTCATCAAAATCGATTGTCTGACCATTGAAAAGACTGATAAACTCGGTAAGAACGTACTCAATTTGTGGTAGATGGTGAGAGCTAAGTCTATCCACAGATAGATAGGATCTTAGTCTTGTCAGACGTTTCTTAATGCCATGATAAACAAGCACTTGTTGTGGTTGGTTAAGAATGAGAACCTGAGGTGCCTTCTTGAACAAATCTATAGGCTATATTAGAATCAATAAAGTCAACAAGATGGTTTCATATTTACCTTCACAATCACTATAGATTCTGTGCATTACAACAACAGCTATTCTTTTAAGTGGTGCATATTGGTACTTTAGAATATCTTTCAGAATAGGCATCAAGCTATTTTCTCGCTGTCTGAGCTGTGTTTCCTCAAATATAGCTGTCAAGGCATCACGAAGAGTCTGGTGGGGCACCGTATCTGTGTTTCTAATGAAAAAAAAAACTTAGGTTAGTCTTTATTTCTCTTTTTTTTGGCTCTTCTTTTTTTTCTTTCTTTCTTACGTCTCCATTCTCTTCCATTTTGATGTAAGTTTGACCATGCGGACATGAAGACGAAGATTAAAAATAAGATCGAATATTTCTAGAATCTGGATCTTTGTATTCATTGTTCCTAGGTTTTCTTCTGTGAGAACAAACCGTTCTGTCCTAAGGTATTGAAGTAATATGAATAGAAAGTTCAGTAAGTATTGCCTATTTACCATTGTCTTGTTTCATGGGATGATAAAGACTTCAAGTGCTCAGAGTTTCTGATCATACTAATAAATTATCACACATTAGACAGTATTATCTACCTTGCATCCATGCGTCCATCTAATACATGAACAAGAGCTCTAAATAAACGCTTGATATCATCTGCCTTGCTAAAGAATCCAAGCCTTAGCTGAGTATTAATGAGAGTCAATACAGAGGCCAAAAAGTCAACCTCCTCTTTGAGTTCAGTGAGCTATAATAAAAAAAACCCCATATGTCGTTAATATTGAGCTACGCATGTTTATATGAATAGCCTTACTTGATGACACCTATCATCTAGAAACACAAGCGTCCAGTGTTTAAAGTGATCAATAAAGTCTGGCGATCTACTCTCAACAGTTCCTGAGCCACCAAAAGGATATTCATTGGATCCATCCATGAGGTCATATTGCATAGTGAAATCAGAAAGTACCACTTCACTAAAAGGCGATATATCGATATAGAGTACTTTATATTCACAAATAAAGCATTGATTAGACCCAGTAACTTTTCCTTTAAGATAAAAGTATCTTACCTCTCAATAAATCACAAAAAGTGGCTCTTATTTGACAGGGAAGATTGACACATCCAATACACTTTAAACAGGCTGCTTCTCCAATGCAAAGACAAATGGCCTTTAAATACTTTCTGTTGGCTCCATAACATAATGAGTAAATCAACTTTAACAGACTCTGCACAAAAGAACGAGCTGTAGGTGAACTGTCGTAGAGAAGAAGATCAAGATCTCTCCATGTGTCATTGAGTAGTTTGATTTCTACAGCACCCGTTTCTTGAGTGACCCGTGTCTTCAGAAAAGAATAGTTTTCATCATTCACATTAAACATCTTGTCAAGAATTTGATCACGATTAGACGCAAGCAAACCACGCGTCTCTGTGTGGCAAAATCCAGCAAGAAGATCAAAGAAGCTAGAAGATTCATAATCGTCTTGATTCATGGAATAGCCAGGCTTGATCAATCCCTCGATCGCAGTGTTCATTTTCTCTCGTGCATAATGTATCACTGTCTGGATAATGGAAGGCTGGGAGGATGAAATACGCTCCACAACACTGCTGTTGTTGTGTAATAAATTCACCATCATATCTGTAGCTCCTATCTGGTAGGGCAGATGCTGGGCAAATATTTCAATACCGGTGTCTCCAGCTACTTTGAGAACGTGCTTTTGATTCTTTGTTTGTTCATCTGATTCTTGATACCTTGATTCTCCCACTAAAAAGACGCGAAGAAGATTGTAGCAAAGAGTAAGAATAGTTTTAATCGAGCCTCACGACTGGTGAAAATGTCTTTGACTTGAACAATGTCTTCACACGGCATTTCATGATGTCCTGTCTTGTCGTATCTGCCCTGACTTCTTGCCTGGTATCGTTTTCCCAAATCAAAGGGAATCTGTATCATATTGATAACACATTCAACAATTCCAATATCACGGATAAGAGATTGGTGGTCTGTAGAATAGCTCCATCTGTAAGTATATACTTTTAGTCAAAGGGATAGCACCTACATTCATTTGGTAATCCAACACGTCTAACAAGATCAGGTTCTTTACTGTTGGTACAAAACCGCACCAATTCTTTCTATACATTAAATGTGAGTGGGCCTGAACTGATTTCTAAACAATAAAATGATTTACCAGAATTTCTGTAATGCTTTCAAATTCACTACGGGAAATTGGGAAATGACTGGCCTGGGTTAAGTCTTGGTTTTCTGGATCAGCCTTTCTTTCTTTTCTCAGATACCGCTGTAGACTTGGTAGTAGCTCGTTGACATAATTAAAGGTGTCTTTGAGATGATCACTGACTTGGGTTACAGTGAAACAATCGTGGTAATAGAAATCCTGAGAAGCAGTGACATGATAGACAGGTGGTTTCCCGGTTCTAATGAAGGACTGGTGTAAAGACTTGCATTGGTGGAGTCATATCGCATGGACGATTGTTTATTGATAGAAATGGGAATAGGTATCTTGCTTTGCATTTGTGATAAAGGATCGGGTGCAAGTGTAAAAGGCATTGGTATAGAAGAGCTGCTTTGAATTTCATCTTCTGCAGCTGCATGTATCCAACATTTGGTCACTACGTGTTGAATACGAATGTAATTTCCAAATGAAACACCAGAGCTTGTTGGTTCAGACACAGGCTCAAGTGTGAATAAGGTTGCATCGTTGTTATCAACACACAGAGGATCTTTGACTAATCCCAAAGAAAATGTAATCTTGTGGCTGTTCATATCAATACGCACATTGTTGGGATCAATGTACAGATAAGATCTCGAAGCAACATGTCGAATTCTTACTGGCTTTTTCCAGCGCACTTTGGATCCATTGACAGTTTTGGCATTCTCTATCTATAGTAGAGAGTAAGAAGAGAAAAAATCACTATGTTATGAGTAGTTTACCTCCCAAAATGCTAGTGGAGCATCACTTTCTTTAGGATCCAATGGGTTAAGAATGTGTTTGTTAAGCCGTACATCGCCCTCATTTCTATACTTTTTTTGCTTAATATTCCTCCTTTGTTTGATACTATGTCTTTCCAGAAGATGATGTTACCTATTGAGCACAGGTGTTTCCAAGTAGGCTTCCATTTCTTTGTGATAGAATCTTACAAGCTGGGCAGAGTTGATATACTTTGACTTTACAGCATCCTGCTGAACAGTGGCTGAACAGTGACATTTCATTGTCCATGAGGAAATACGTGTATGTGAATACACCTCATAGTAGTCTGTAGAGTAGATATCTGAACGTAATGGCTTAGTGCCTACATTCAGATAGCCTTCTGGTCTGACACATTGAATGGCTATTGTATCTCCCCACTGAACAGGTTCACCATCCACGCGTATTCTGTAGCGTGGCATAATTTTAAAATAACCAATGATGTCCTTGGAGAGATTCACCTGCAAGTGTGATACATCTGTCTTGCACGTACGACCTGTTACCGTAAGATACTTGCTAAAATGGCTGTTGTACATTTGAATCACTTGGCCATAAAGAACAGGCTTTCCAAACAGTCTTCGCTTTTCAGTCTCGTTTTGGAGCTCTTCTTTTCCAGCCCTGGATTGGAGAGACTTTAGATCTGATAGTTCTGCTGGAGACATATCAGGATACATGCTTGCTGTCAGATCATCATCTCCTAAAAACAGTTCCAAGGCTTTCTTCTCTGTATGGCTCTGTTGCGGTTCAATGGTAAAGATACATGTCCCCAGTGCTTCAGATGAGAGACGGTTGCTTATAGTGGGGCGTGCACAGGCTCTTGTCTCTAATGGGTTTTCAGCAACAAGTACGTTACTGTCTTCATCATAGAGACATATTTCGTCTCCTATACGAAGAAACTGATCATTGTTCTTGGACATGACTACAGCTGTAGAAGATGTCTTTAGTCTATTCATTGAAGTCTATTCGCCGCTGTGACGGTTCCGTTGCGTAGCCTACCATATTTTAGATACTGCCTTTGCCACATTTCCCTTGTTTGTTATCTTTGATTCCTGGTGCTTTATCCCCTCTTTTCCCTTTTATTCCTTCTCATTGTGTCATTTTCATTAGTAAGAAATAGGCATTTACTCTGTGCGTTTGAATTGTTATTGTCCTATGAAAAGAATGTCTTGGAAGAGAAATAGAAAGAAGCAAGAGAATTGACTAAGATGTCTTTGTTTACAAGCAGGGCTTCTTTTTATTGTTATTATTTAAATGGTATAGTCTTTACTATAAGTAACTGCTTAATTCTTTTGTAGTGTATTTCTTGTTCTCTTGCACATCTCTTTGTATCTACAGAGTCAAACACTAATACTAATACCAATACTAATACCAACAACTTACAAATAAAATAGTGTATTTGTTTATTAATCTATTAAATTTCTTATGGAATGTTTAGCCAATGATCAATGGATTCTTCTAGTAAAGTTGTGATAATAAGGGTACACTAGCATAATGTATACACACTGATGTATTTGTAATGGATTCTTATAGTCTATTATCATAGTTTAAATAAGTTTAACTTCTGTCCTTGAACTCTTTATTAAAGTAACCTGGATATAGTAATAGAATATACGAGTCGTTTAATGAATGATCTGTAGCTTGGATTGACGTGTAGTTTAAACAGAAATCATGGTATTAAAATGTATCTGTTGATTAACGAGGGTGCTGATTTTATCTGATTCTATATTGACTGAGCGACGAATTGGGGTGGTGCAGATAATTATGCAACTTGAACAGAAAATAAATACAAGATCAGTGTTGTGTTTATCATTAGCTCTTTCCCTTCTTTCTCCTCTTTACATATTCACACACACACACACACACAGAGAGAGAGAGAGGGAGAGAGAGATAAAGAAAGAAAGAAATATATATATAAATATAATTAGACATGGAAACATCAGTCTCATTTAATAAGAGATAATAAACCTCTACCAAGGCTACAATTGTTCTTATTGTTTGCTTGTCGGTTTGCTGTAAGTTGACTTTAATTGACTGGTGATAATGGATAGAATAAGAGCGAAACTAACTCTTTAATAAAGGAGCCACTTACTTTTACTCTTCATATTCCATTCATTTACTTTGTGAGTCATTATATGAGATGGTCTATAGAGTAGCTATTGACAAAGAAAGATTTGTATTATAGATGGTGCAGGAGTATTATAAAGAAGATGAGTCTCAAGTAGGCTATCGTGTTAGCTTAATAGCTACCTCTTTTGGAATATCCCAGTTCTGTACAAGTAAGTCAGTAGAATAGAACAGATACTCTATACACTTATTCTCTTATTCTCTTATTCCTTATTCCTTCTTATTCTACTTTCACAAATAAAGGTATTCCATGGGGAATGTTATCAGATAGAATTGGACGGCGTCCTGTTTTGTTCTTTGGACTAGGAAGTACCATTGTTGGGGTACTTCTCTTTGGCATTTCAAAGTCTTATGCATGGGCTTTATTATCAAGAACTATGTGTGGCTTACTCGTATGTAAATAAATGTGTTTGGATGCTAAATTTGTCTTACAATTCATGTCTGTTAAATCATAGAACGGTAACATTAGCATAGTGAAAAGTATGGTGTCTGAAATGACACTTGAAAATTCAGTAGCCCAAAGAGCCCAAGCCTTTTCATTCTTGCAAGTTGTCTTTGGACTTGGTGGTATTGTCGGGGCTTTTATAGGAGGTGAGAACACAAGCCTAGGCAGTGTATGTTGAGCTTTCTATTCTGTATAGGTTATCTCTCTAATCCAGTACAGAAATACCCCAATGTATTTGGAGGAGGAGGATTGCTGACTGAATGGTTGACTGAATATCCCTACTTTCTACCCTGCTTCCTTGCTTCTGCTATTGCCAGTATAGGGTGGATAGCAGGGTTCATACTGCTGGAGGAAACATTGGTCACTGTAAAACACAATCCTACAAACACCCTATCCAATGGCCTCTTTTCAAATTCAAAAACAAATGCAAAGTACAACACATTCACGTCGAATCCTCCACACTCTTTGTCTGTGGACACGTGGAAAAATGGCACATTTGTCTCTTCGTTCTTTGCTTCTCTGACAAAGCCTGTTATTGCTATATGTATAACCTCTAGTCTTGTCACTTATCAGAATGTATTCTATGATGGTAATCCTACTAAAAAGAGAAGAATGTCTGCTCACCTTTAAGAACTCTTTTCTATATGGACTGCCAGTCAAAGAGGCTTGGGTGGTTTAGGGTTTAGCTCTAGTAACATTGGTACTGCTTTATCTTTTTCAGCCTGTATTACAATGACAGTGCAACTCTTTTTATTCCATTGTCTGACACGGCGTTTCGGTTCTCTCAGGTTATACCGTTCCGTTCTTTTCATCTCTGTCTTTGTGTTTGTGGCACAGGAGCTCACATATTATCTGTACGAGATACCAGACATTTATGGAAAGACACACACTAACTTTTGGGTTTGGGTGGGACTCTTGTCTGGGCTTGCAGCCAAGACAGTCTGTCAAACCATCGCTATTACTGGAGCCGTACTCCTCCTCAATAATGCTGTCACTAGAACTGACTCTTTAGGGGCAATCAATGGATTTTCACAATGTAAAAAAAAAAAAAACACACACACACACACTTTCCCTTCCTCCTCTGGCATGAAAATAGACTAAAATGATCAATAGGCTGTGCTAGTGGAATGCGTGCGTTTGGTCCTGCAACATGCGGTATTTTATGGTCAACGTAAGTGTTCTGATTTAATAGAGTATCTGATGAATAACATATTATTGTATCAGAACATTGTCCCTTGACTGGATTTCTTTTCCTGTCCGTACCTACTTGATATGGGCATTTCTTTCATGTGTTGGAGTTTTTACCTTGTTGTCTAGCAACAGGTTGCAACAAGTACCAAGTAGCACTCTTAGGGAGAGGTATCCCAGCTCCACTATTGAAGCAGAGGAATCAAGTTAAGGTAACAAAGCTTCTTTATTTATATGCCTAATCGTGGAGTAACAATGATGGATATCTATTGTGTTTGTGTTTGTGTCTAACTCATAGGAAGAGGCATTTAAAATTTGCTATTATCAAGACATTCTTATCACTATCTCAACAGCGTATGAGATACTTTCTCACCGTGATCTGCCTGGGTGGCTTCATAAGATCAGTTGTTTATAAAGTAGATGAGTTTTGTATTGAAAGAAGTGTATACAGAAGGTTCCATTATATCCTACCTTACTCATTCTAGACTGTGTTTTATTTTCGGAAGGGTATCGTATTTTGTCTGCAGTGTATCCTTAAGTTTTCTTGTTCAGCTGAAGAAACACATTTATCCACTTGAATATCTGTTTGTGTCTGATCCCTGAACAGATATTCTTCCTATTAAGCTTTACTGTGATATCTTCTCTTCATTTCATTTCTTATTTTTTTTATTTTATTTTTTTTTTAAAAAAAAAAAAAGGAAAGATAGATAGATAGATTAAAAGGCTTTTTCTGCTATTTTCTGTCCAATACAGAGTCTTTCTCTTGGAAATAGGTACTATCCTACCTGCCTATATGTCTGGCTTATAGACAATTCATTCGATAAGCCAACAGAACTACACTGTAGAGAACTGTCATGGCTAAGAAGAGAATGAATGGCCTGATGTTTCTTTAGTCAAACCTTCTTTCTAAACATGATTGATTGTACCTCTCTGCCTCAAGTTGCACTACCTCTGAATACAATACTGAGAATGACGATCATTAACGTCATAGAGTCATGCCGTAGTATGGAGGAACTGTGCTTGGAGAGGGCAAAGAGAATTGGAGTTTAATAATTTCTTATTTAGTCTTTCATAGGCGTCATTTTTCTAAGTTTATTCTATTAGTAAGTTAGTATTCGTCCTATCACAAGGTTATTATTGTGAAAGGTTGTATTGTCCTACACTGTCCCTTGTCGAGATACGACTTACCCATTTTGACCTCGATTGACTGAGTAAACAAATAATGTTGGTAATCCAGGTTACAAGGACTGATATTTAAAAATTAAGACAAGCCTCTACTGGAAGGGATTCGTACATAATGCCCAATGCACGATGAGTACAAACAGCGCTTACAATGAAATACTTTAAGCTGAAGACTATTCAAATCAAGAAAGATGAATCAAAGATCAGGAATCAAATATTGATATTTACTCATTCAAAGCAAAAGGTACCAAGTCACACACATATTGTAGGTGAATGGAATTGCCGACCATTAGTTTCTTTATTGACACAAGTTAGTATTATGAAATGAATGAAGAAATATGAACTTGACCTAATGGCCGCAAAAACAATAATAAAGATAAGGAAATGTAGAAAATATTTTGAGTGCTTTGTAGGTGGTTTGTTGTTGGTTATCATTTTAGATCTTTTTACATAATAGCACAACGACTGGGTGTCTTTGGAGACTCGGGAGAGGTAGTATTAGCCTCTTGGCTTGCACGAGAAGCAGTGTTCTTGCTATCAGTCTTGATAGATGGGATCTTCTCCTGCTGGGTAGGGGCAGACACAACTACAGGTACAGGTACCTGGGGATCAACATCACTCGCTGCCATACGGGCAGACACAGCTGGCTCTGGTCGTTGAATATCTTTGGAGGCTGTTACATCCTCCTTGGGCTGTGTATGTGTTGATTCTTTTGATTCTACTTTGATGCCTGCGTCCTGCGCTGACTTGGGTGTAGGTTCAGGCTTTGATTCAGCAGCAATTCTCTCTTCTTCGGCAGCCTTCTCAGCAGCAGCCTTCTCAGCAGCAATTCTCTCTTCTTCGGTAGCCTTTTCAGCAGCAGCCTTCTCAGCAGCAGCCTTCTCAGCAGCAATTCTCTCTTCTTCGGCAGCCTTCTCAGCAGCAGCCTTCTCAGCAGCAGCCTTCTCAGCAGCAATTCTCTCTTCTTCGGCAGCCTTCTCAGCAGCAGCCTTCTCAGCAGCAATTCTCTCTCCCTCAGCGGCCTTCTCAGCAGCAGCCTTTTCAGCAGCAATTCTCTCTTCTTCGGTAGCCTTTTCAGCAGCAGCCTTCTCAGCAGCAATTCTCTCTTCTTCGGCAGCCTTCTCAGCAGCAGCCTTCTCAGCAGCAATTCTCTCTTCTTCGGCAGCCTTCTCAGCAGCAGCCTTCTCAGCAGCAATTCTCTCTTCTTCGGCAGCCTTTTCAGCAGCAATTCTCTCTTCTTCGGTAGCCTTTTCAGCAGCAGCCTTCTCAGCAGCAATTCTCTCTTCTTCGGCAGCCTTCTCAGCAGCAGCCTTCTCAGCAGCAATTCTCTCTTCTTCGGCAGCCTTCTCAGCAGCAGCCTTCTCAGCAGCAGCCTTCTCAGCAGCAATTCTCTCTCCCTCAGCGGCCTTCTCAGCAGCAGCCTTTTCAGCAGCAATTCTCTCTTCTTCGGTAGCCTTTTCAGCAGCAGCCTTCTCAGCAGCAATTCTCTCTTCTTCGGCAGCCTTCTCAGCAGCAGCCTTCTCAGCAGCAATTCTCTCTTCTTCGGCAGCCTTCTCAGCAGCAGCCTTCTCAGCAGCAATTCTCTCTTCTTCGGCAGCCTTCTCAGCAGCAGCCTTCTCAGCAGCAGCCTTCTCAGCAGCAATTCTCTCTCCCTCAGCGGCCTTCTCAGCAGCAGCCTTTTCAGCAGCAATTCTCTCTTCTTCGGTAGCCTTTTCAGCAGCAGCCTTCTCAGCAGCAATTCTCTCTTCTTCGGTAGCCTTTTCAGCAGCAGCCTTCTCAGCAGCAATTCTCTCTTCTTCGGCAGCCTTCTCAGCAGCAGCCTTCTCAGCAGCAATTCTCTCTTCTTCGGCAGCCTTCTCAGCAGCGGCCTTCTCAGCAGCAGTAGCCTTTTCTTTATTCTTTGTATCAATGTCGGCGGACACTTGTGTAACAATAGCTTCCAGATCAATAACACGGGAGATTGTAACAGAAGTAATGGCAGCCTTTACAATCTCATCCAATTCTTTGGGTGCTTCAATTATGGTTTCTTTTTGATCAATAGTTTCAACCTCCGTGACTTGCTCCTCAGCAGGGGTAGCCTCCTTATTTAACTCCTTTGAATTAGCAGGAATGACCTCTGTATCCAAAGTAGTCTTAATATTGCGATTCAAATCATTGGACTCATTACCCTTCTCAATAGACTCTGATTCTTCTGTAGCAACTACAGTGGCATAAGTGGCATAGCCAGCCTCTTCAAACTCCTTGGAGTCAACGGCAACAACATTGGGATCCATGACAGTTTTATTTTCTACCTTATCTTCCTCAGCAGTCACGGAAGTAGGTTCAGAAGCCTAAAAGCAATGCCATAAGATATAACATTAGCACCAAAAACACGAAAAGACAGCGGTGCAGGCACTAGAAAAGCCTCTAACATGCCACCACTTTAATCGGCAGTGACTCACCTCAGTTTGGGTGGTGGTAGAGACTTCTTCCTGACCAACAGACACGTCAATGGCTTGTTCCTGAGTTTCATTCACAGTCTCAATAATATCCTTCTGTTCAGTTGACATGACTTTGTATTTTGTATATAGGATAACAATAGGATAGAGAGAAAAAGAAATGAAATGGAAGGAAATGTCTGATTAAATACAAAGCGAGAACTAGCCACTAAAAAAAAGTTAACCAACATTTAACCCCCGCATTTTTGCTCTTTTTTATTATCTTGTGACATCAACAAAGACTTATTATTTATATACTCTACAATGCCTATTTCTTGCTATTCTACATGATATCTTCATAATGATGAATAAAAAGAGTAGGGCTTGGTCAATGTCTTTATGAAAACCCGTCTATTCATTGTGCTGTCGTCACAATAGACCCTGTTGGCACTGTCTATGGGCTAGGGTTAGGTCGCCGATGGAACAGACACTGGCTCTTGACTCTTGGCCTTAATATTTTTTATTTTTTATTTTTTATTTTATTTAGCCACTCAATAATATTCTCTGGTTGCTATCAGAACTAGTCTCACATAATTTGTGAGCAGCTAGCAAATAAAGCATACTGTCTTTTGTTTTGGTATACATTTAAAGGTCATTCAATAGTGAAGAATTTTGTCTAGGGCAGTCTATCCTCAAGTACTTTTATAAAATAATGTATGGATAAAGAAATGAATAGAGATGGGTGTATGATTAAAAGTATACATCTTAATACAAACATTACTAAAAATAACAGCAACAATAATAACAATAACAATAACACTGTATAAGTGTAGATGTGAATGTAAATGTAAATGTAAATGTAAATGTAAATGTAAATGCAAGTATAAATACCTATAGATTTATAGACTAATTGGCTTATCAACGCATTGGCTTATTGGCATTGGTGGTTGCTTGTATACACGCCTATTTGGGTAGACTGGCTGATAGAGACAAGACAGAGCCACCAAAGCCAGGCTTTCATAACATTATCGTACCTGATTTTTTCTGTTTGAATAAGTCTACTATTTCTTCTTTTGTAGAAGTAGAGCGGAGATATCACAACACCCATGTGATTATAGTCTGTCGATGATGGCTGAAGATATATATGAATATTCCGTAATTTGGGTGTAGGTAGACATATTCCATAGCCTTACTTATGATTTCTAGTCTTCAGCTCATTAGCACAAATGTCCACACCCCGTTTGTTGACTGTTTGTACTAGTTCAAATGACCAGTAGTGTAGACAACGCTAGGAAAAAATACCCCCTTTTTTCTTTCTTTCTCCTCTCATTTCTACATCAGCTATTGGCTTATATTTTTATAAAAGTGGGTTTTCTATTGTTTTTGTATATGTCTTTATCTGACCTATGTTTTGAGAGAAATACCAGCGGAACCATGACTACCAGGGAAACAATGTAAGTGGTGCGGGATTTCAATTGCTATTTTGTCTTGTCCTGGAATAGACTGGCATCTGTCTCTTGCTATTTCCCTGTTGCTATGACACAGCCTGTTACTTTTGGGTCACTCACCCATCCTCTTGTTGCCATTGTTGACAAAGAAACAGGAAAGAATGCAGGAAATATTCTGTGTCCAAAAGAGACATGTCGTTGTATTATCATAAGAAAAAATGCTGTGACGCTTGTTGAACGCGACGGAGCAAAGGTACAATGTGATAAACAGAGACAGTGTATTTATCAAAGGGTGTCTTCTTTTTTTTAGTTAACTATTCCAGAGTCAAGTCTCCCAGAAAACAACGCATTATCAAATGATCAAGATATGGAAGAATCCCACTTTTGGCGACTGGGTGATATGATGGAGTTCGAGAATATTGGATTCTCCAAGACAGTAGGTTCAATAAAGTATCTATCGTGTGCAGATTGTGATATTGGACCCCTTGGATACCATGACAAAAATGAACCAATACAAGAGTATCTTGTTAGTGTGCGCCGTGCACGCTATCAATTCTAATACCTTCAACTCACTATGATAAATAATGAACATTTATTACTGGAGAATGATCTACTCTTTTTATTATTATGACCAGCACTCTTCTTGGTATTGTTCTGTCTTCACCATTGTATTAAAGTACTTTTCTGCTTCATCTGCTTCAAGATTTCCTTGCTCCATGAACACTTGTTTAAGCGCATAGGTGACTTGAGCAGGCATATTATCCGATGCTCTAATGATAAAAGAATAATTAAGATTGCATCACATGGAGCCACTGTATTACTTACCCAGATAACATGATCTTAGCCTGCTGTTTGTCAATGAGATGCCATAAAAGAGAAGCATTTTCTCTTATTCGATCTTGAACGTATATCTTAGTGTCTTGATCTCGGGAAAAGGCAGTCAATACAGTCAGACAATTATTGCTTGCATAATGATCCCATTGTTCCTTGTAGTAGTAGTCTTTGTCTCGGTGACGACATCCCACAAATAAAATGTTACCTGAGTCATGTAGATTGGCTATTCATGTCAGTCGTTTAAAGAGGGAGTAAAAACAATAAAGAAACTTACATTTAGTATGCTGAAGTATACGCTCTTCCAAAAAGGACCGCATAGGAGCAACTCCAGTCCCTAAATTAATATAAATATAAAGGAACTCCTGCATAGCAATACAGTGCAATTAAAACTGTCTATCAGTCATCACTTTACCAGGTCCAATTGTAATGAGGGGTACATCCTGAGAAGGTAATGACATGGTGCCCTTGTTAATATGCACATGTTTTACCAAATCACCTAATATTACCATTAGAATGGCTTTTAATGAATAACAGACTGTCAAAAATAATAATGATGGTCTTACCAGGTATTAATGTCGATAGCCACTTTGTAAAGACACCTCGACGTATCTTTCTCATTTTTGTTTTATATTTTACAATAGCAACACAGAGATGAAGTTCATTAGGATGAGCCTAATGTAATTTATATGCAAAGGAAAAATAGCAAAATGACAAATGACAAAGGTTAGAGTTTTTACCCTTTTATTCTAACCTATCTGTCTTCAATTCTTATTGTTACCTTAAGACTTGATGCAATCGAATAAGAACGTGGTTGAAGAGGGGGGAAAAGGTCCAAGATATAGTCAGTGGGTATTTCAAATGACCCAAAGTCAAAAAGTACTTCTTCAATGGTACGTCGTGGTCGTTGGCAATAAGCAATCATATCGTCCTAAGGCAGTTCAATTGCACCACATAATTAACCCATGAGGATGTACTGTATTGACTTACCTGTCCTTCTGGTGTGATGAGTTCTCTCAGTCTTTCTGTATGGCTTGTATCTTTGGTAAAATGGGACAATGTCTGAAAGAAAGACCTGCGTGGAACCCCAAAGATATCCAGATGGTAAATGAGTAAATCTTTAAACTTCATTCTAGTGGGCCAATGTGCTGGTAATTTCCTATTTCCGTCGAGTACACCAATGTTGATGGAGAGGTTAGCAAGATGAGACCACTTCATTTGTTCAAGAAAAAGGTCAATTTCCTCAGGCATATTTTGTGGCATAATAGCTGCTGTATCCCCTGCTTCATAGCTTATGTTGATATAAAGATTAATACCAGATGTATTATTGTTTTGGCTTACTTAAAATCAATTGAGTTACAATGTAACACGATATGGCGTACGTCTTGAAAATGATCGATGGCTGTTATACGATCATTACTCTTCAGCACCATATCAAACTCCTCAGGAGAGTGAGAAGTGTCTCTTAAGGATGTTTGTGACTCCTCAGCACTTGATGCTTGATCTGAAGCAAATTCAATACGAAAAGAGGGTGGGAGTGTAATGAAGCATTCCAAAAGAGAGTTAAAGGTATTAATGGCATAAAGTAGTATAGGCTATGTATTTTGATCATCAAAGGATATAATACATCCTCTTGAATGATTTCTTTTCCTGTTGGGAGAGGATACTTGTTCATCACATTGTCCCATAGGGTCTTTAGCCATGGAACAAGCTCTCCATCCAGCCTACCAATACCAGACAATGTAAATATACTGGGACAGTAGGAGCATACCCTCTTATTATTAATTACCCCATGTAATGCTGGTCATCACCATCTCCTCTTGTTTGAATCATATTGGCACCAAGCTGAATTAGTCTTTTATGTAGTTTTTTGGCTGGATAGTTAAATCTAATGAACATACATAAGGTATAATTCGATACATTTGTCATTGAGCAATAGACTTACTTGCTATAAGAAGAATCTCCAAGTCCAAACACGGCACAGCTAATGCCATTTAAGATATCATTTGGTAAATTCTTTCGCAGCAAAAAACGCCAGAATGTCTACAAGATGGGATGAACATTTTCATTCGTAGCCGCAGTCAAGCTATGGCTTGAAACCTACTTTCATATTGTAAGGCTCTCTTCCTTGTCCTACAGTAGAGCATACAAAGATAACAAGACTTTCTTCTATAAGATTCATCTTAACATAAGGTCAATACAGTTGTGAGTATTCTATGTTTTGATACTATTCATTCCTCATTACTTTGTCGTAATCGTCCATGGCAAGTACACTTGTCTCGAAATGTCGTCTCTTGCCTTGTCTTGCAATGGTCTCCGCAACATCCTGAGCACATCCTGTTTCAGATCCGTAAAGAACTAACAATGAACGACTTGACATTATTGATAATGGAGTGCTCATTGCAATCTTGAGTTCATCGTTCAAATCGTTAAGATTCAGTCACCCTGTCTGAGTATGAAACCACCGGATCTGATAGCTATCGCTGGTACGGAACATAAACAAAGGGAGAGAAAATGATAAATGATGATTTTGGAACTTCCGTCTGTTTATGAATAAGAAAATGTATACACTTTTTCTTTTGTTTCTTATTAATTTACTCCTCCCGTACCATCTTTTGTATATATAAAAATACAAATATATTAAAGAAAAATCTTATAAATAGTTTAAAAAAGTATCAGCTTCTAAATATCATACACTCTTTTGTGAGTGCTGATGGAAAACAAAGTCATAGTAATTACATGAAATACAGATGAACACGTAGGATAGTATTTACACTAACTCTACCCAACTCGATGGACCTTTAACTCTAGAATAAATATGTAGTAGAAGTGTAAAAATATGTAGATAGGATAAGTCATTGTATTTTCATAATGAAGGATACTACTACTTCTCATTCATGCTTATAATACTTATTTTCAGTTGTAGATACTATGAATGTGCCTCAGTAACGTATATTTTTATTTATTTATTTTTTTAGAATTAGAATGGGTATCTTTACTAATAAACAAGCTCTTATTTCCTCTTATAACACTTCTATAATTAAAGGCAGTGAGAGATCTAAGAGGAAAGTAGGTTTCGAGAGAGAGAGAGAGTGGCTACCAACACAAAAATCATACACAAAAGAGTATATAACCTACGATGTTACAGAAGACAGAAAATAGAAAAGAGAATTGGAAGTACTGTCCGTTTCAATATTTAGAGAGAGCCTGGCCTCTACAATGCGATTCAGAAAATAAAAAAGAAGATAATTGATTATTAGAAAGTTCTATCCTATGGTTTATATACACATTATTTACAATGAAATGTTACCTCTATGTCTCTAATTATTTTATTTAAACTATTCAACGTCTCATTACACTCCGAGCCAACAGATAGATATTCCTGCCTATCACTACACTTCTTTTTATTTGATTTTATAATGTCTACATCCAACACTAATTATTTTTTTCAAAACTTCTGAGATATATCAAAAATATACTAGCAATGAGACTCGCTTAGCTATCCTGTACAAGGTGTTGAACCTGAACACCGCCATGGCCGAGACATATTGTATGTTCAACATGTCTTATCCCACTGTGAAGAACATAATGAAACACTTCCAGAAGACAGGCTTAGTGTTGCCCTCACACAAGATTGGCCGAAGAAGAAAACTGAATGATAAGGCCCTCAGGTGCTTGAAAAGAGCACTAGTGAGTGACTTCCTCCAGACCAAGTAGGCCATCATGGTAGACATGGCCATCAAAGTATCAAGAACAACATGGAGGCAAGACTCCAGTGAACCCATGAGCATGCTGGTTGGACCCATGGACATTGATAAGAGATCGTCTGGACCCATGAGTCCAGATCTGAGCTCATGAGCTATAACAGGAGAGCATAAAAGTCATCAGACAGTATGGCAAGGCCTTTGAGCTCAATAATGTCTTGGAAATAATGTCTTGGAAACAAGGAATTTTGGAGGTGATGGAGTGACCGTATGAGGCTGTTTCCGTGGTGACAGTGAAGAGAGATGGATGGTAGTGGAGGGCAGGATAGACTTCGACAAGTACATTGATATCTTGGGAGATGTCTACTGACATGAACTAAAATACCTCTCTCCTAAACCCTAGAGTCAGCTACTGCCTACAGTAGAACAATGCTAGACCTTGTACGAGCAAAACAACTTTATTGAAAGGTAGTAAATGGTATAGTGATGACTCTTTACTGACCCTCGCAAAGTCCCGATCTCAATTCCATTGAGCGTCTGTAGACCTAACTGAATGGTTTCATTAGAAATTATAGAAGGGTGTATGCTACCAAAGAGAAGTTGGAGATGGCCCTGATGCTGGAATGGGATAAAATGTCAAAGGAAGTGATAGATACCCTCATTGGCAGCATGGGGCGGAGATGCCAAATAGTAGTGATAGATGTCAAAGGTGGCCACAGTGGTTATTAATTAACCTTACAATATTTTTTTGTATTATAAACACTATTTTATGCATCTATTGAAAGTTTCACGTTTTTATCTAATGAATTAATAAAGTTATAACACTATTAAAATAAAATATGAAACTAAAAAAGAGAATCTGAGTTTTAAGAAGGGAAATACTTTTTGAGGGTTACTTTTTATTGCCTCGAGTTTTGTCTTTTTTCTTGTTTAAACTGTGAATATAGCTACAGTTTACAGGAAAATAATGATAGCATCAATAATAAAAGTATTGAAAGAGAGCATAAATTATCAATTTATATAAGAAAATCATCAAGTAAGCCATCCTAAAGCCAATATTTATATACAATCGAGAACTTTTAGGCTTGCTTTTGAAGGTTCATTAGAAAGAATAATATATTGTAGACAAACAGTCAATAGTTAGAGACAGATATGATTATTTTAAATGAAATAAAATTGAAAGAAGTAATAGGTAGCCTAATTAACAGGTTGGGGTAGAGATAATAAGTTGCTATTGATGTCAATGTGAGGCTCATTGAGTACTAATTAATTTAGTAGCAAACTGTTTATTTGTCTTAATAATTTTTCATATATTGAAGGCATTGAATCTATATCTAAGTAATTTATGAGGTTATAAAAATATTAAGGTAAAGTATAAATACTAAAAAAAAGAACTCTACATTTTAAAACTGTCGATGCTTGCATGTTCTCACTTTTTTTTATTATACATAATACTATTTTTATAAATACGGTGAATGCTTTAAATTCATTCCTAAGATGCCCATTCATTTATGATAATATTATATATGAACAGTGTTATAAATAAATAAAAATTACACTCGCAGTAGCATGGCTACCTTTTTTGGAGGGATGTAAATAAACTATTTCATATCTTTTATGTTCCTGATACTATTTTAAACTATGGGCTTTTTCATCTCAACTACGCTTGCGATGACAGTCCGTTTTAATATAGCTTTAAACTGGTAATAAATGCCCCATATTTTTCTATCTTATGCCTTTTTATATTTTCACGGGTGTGAGTTTCTGAATATATCTGAAATGTTGTGATAGTTTAATAATATTTGGAAAGAATAAGAGTTTTATATAAAAGAAAGCATTATTTTATTAAGATTTAGGCAAGTGTTAAATTCAATTGGGTGTGACTATAGAACAATATCTTATAATATTATTACTTTATGAATTCATTAGATAGAGGCATAGAATTCTCGATACATAAAAAATTGTTTATAATATAAAACAGTAGTTTTATTTGTAGGTTATATACTAACCACCATTAGTTACTGATATCCACCACAGTCTGGTATTACTTTATCATACTGGCAATAAGGCTGTCTAGTACCTTCTATATGTTACCCTATTCCTGTCTACAATAGACTCTGGCTTTTCCTTAGTGGATCACAACCTTTTATTCTTTCTAATAATACTTATGATATAGAACGACAGAGGCTTCATTGGATTGAAATAACAATATTGAAATAGCAATTAAAGATCGATTATTATACTATTGATCATCTTAAAATACTTCACTATGCTTTCTACAGTGGAAGCAGGCATGTTAAGTAGGCAAAGTGCCTTAGCCAAGGTGGATTTTATGTTCAGCATCTGGTTCAAAATAACTAGACAAAGTTCAATGCTAGTATCTTTTCTCTACAATTCTATAGTCCTAAAGAATAAGTTCATGGTGCTGAATAGCACAGATAGTGTAAAAAATTGTGGTGTTTAAGAGACATTTTTCTTTCGGTTATTGATTCGATTTAAGAACTAAACATATGAGATAGCTCTGTGCATAATTGAAGTGGATGAGTTACAAATAAAGAAATATTCCATCCCTAAAATCATACCAAGAAAGAAGCACACAAACCGTGTATTTTAGAGAAGAGTTTTATTAAATCATTGGTCTTTTAATATTGTGTCTTGGATGATGTACAGAAGTAATCTCTAAATTCATAATATGCTTTTTTAAACCCATTGAATAGAGTTTCTTTATTTAATGGCTACTGCATTGTTAATAGTTAAAAGACAATAATATGCTCTATTCTATTCTTTCTATGACTATATATCACTACATTGTTTATCATGCACAAGGTAAATAGGAAAATATTTTATAATATTGACTCTAGTATTTATGCTGTCTTATATGATGGATAGTCAATGGCGTTTATTATAGTAAATTAGTATATTTAGTACACCATAGTTACTGTGCGTTTGCTAAGCAAAGTATAAATGACTCTATTCAGGTTTGAAGAAGGCATACCTTTTTTTTTTAAAAAAAAAAATTAAAACAGGTGTTATCTATTCTGTGTGGTAGAGAGTATTTAATTAATGACACTCACATTTTATCTAAAACCGATAGCTACCTTTAGTATTAATTCTATTAGATTTACACTAATTTCCAAATATTCGTAAAGAAATCCATAGACACGATTGGTCGGTCATGATATATACTCTTTCCGGAAATTATTGGTTCAAAAATAAAAATGAATTTGGTGCACAAATAGTTGTGAAATTTGGTGCACTTTTATACTGAATTTTATTATTATTATAAATAAACAACCATTCAACATTGAACATGGATCAATTTATTTACCAAGATGGAAGTGGGAATCTTTACAACGAAGAGGAGGGGGTTCAGTTGCTATTCTGGATATGGAAGTGGGCAATGAGCAATACCCGCTGCACAACGTCACAAACCTTAGACACTACATGGAACTGAAGCCTCCGGAAAAGCAGGTCAAGGACAATAGGCTTGACAAATTAGATGATGGCATCATCAAAAATGAACAGGTTGCAAAAGCGAGCTATTGTTCATATATAAAAGAGGATAAAGATAGGGGGGTTTTTTTTATTGGGTGTATGAGAAGCAACTTAGTGTCCGTACTGCTTGCAAAAAAGTTAATATACCTCCCAGCACTGACCAAAACTAGTTCAAAAAAGGAACAGAGAGTTCAAATAAGGATGAGGACTTACCTCAAAGGAAAGATGGTGGTGGTTCGAATAGTAATCCAGCTGGAAGACCACCTAAATGTTACAAAGAACACATGGATTTTGTGGTTGACATGATAGATGAAAAGCCAGATATTGTCTTTGAGGAAATGATGGAGCAGTTGAATGCCTGTTTTATGAGTCTTGGAATCAAGAAGTCTACTTTGCATGACTTCCTCACCAAGAAATGTCATTTCACACTCAAGAGAGCCCATTTCCATTCAGTATAGCAAAGCAGTTCCAAAAAGATTAAAGAAAGGTACAACTGAGTTACTCGTTGGCAGGAAACCAACATGGATTTTTTGAGCAACTATGTTTTCATTGACAAAGCAGGTTTGAAGAAAAGAATAACAGTAAGTGGTCCCATCCAGAGTCGAAAAGGTAAAGGTGGGACTGAATTTGATCATGGACAATGCCCCTACCCATAAAAATAGGGACATTCAGCTTTACATTGAGGGTAGAGGGTATTGCTGTGTCCATCTTCCACCTTATTTGCCTGAGCTTAATCCTATTGAGCAGTTCTGGTCAGCTGTAAAGAGTAGACTCAAAAGAGAAGCTCTTTTGGATGAGGAAACATTATCCTCAAGGATATCAGATTCTTTGTAATAAAGTGCTGCTCAGTGTCTTTCAAGGATTCTGTAGATACTCCCAGTCCAGATTTGACGATTGTTTAGAAAGAGTATGTTTATAATAAATTCATTTTTTTTGGTGCACTTAGTGTATTCCACTTTTGCACCAAATTTATTTTGATTTTTGCACCAATAATTTCCAGAAAGAGTGTATGTTATGTAATAAAGCTGAGACATCTTTTGGATAGCGCTTATATCGTCTATCAAGAAATATGCCAAGATTATCGAAGAACAAGTATATTAGATAGCTAATATTAATATGAAAAAGGGTATCAAATACCATCTTATATGAGATAATAAAGCTGTTTTTCGCTCGTTGTTAAGTATTGTTGAACTGTCTGAGAAGCAGCCGTTTGCTTAGAGAAGTTAATAGATAAAGAACAAGTGCTTAAAGCATCTAAATCTGTCGTTGTATCCTGTACCTCCTGTCCGACCCTTTTCCAGCGTTGCCGTAACACTATCAAACCGTTGCACTACACACCAGAAGATTTTTGGGATATGTATGTTTGGGCAAGGGGTTCGTTCTTTAAGACACACAGGACCTCGGAGAAAGGCAAGCTGCTCTTGTATATGTAGGAGTTGGGTTAGCTCTTGTGTGGCGTGTCGGGAGAACTCGGCTCTTATGGCTGTGGGAACTATGGTTGTAGTAGTCTGGAAGGGACACTCTGGAAAAGGGTCTGTAGAGACACGAGAGAAGAGATAACGGTAATCTTCCTACCGACGGACCAACGAAAGGGACAAACAAAGAGAACAAAACAGGAACAGAGCAAGAACCAATAACTAAACTTGATCTTGGGTCTAAACTACCCTACTTTAGGAATCCAAGTATTTGATGAACTTCTCTCCTTTTTTATTGAAATGTGCAATTGGCTATTATAAATACAGTATCTCTCGAAATTATTCACGCACTTGACGAAAAAAAATTCAAGCACAAAATGAATAAAAATTCGTGCATTGATGTTTAAACAGAAAGTCGATTTAATAAACATCAATGCACGAATTTTTATTCATTTTGTGCTTGAATTTTTTTTCGTCAAGTGCGTGAATAATTTCGAGAGATACTGTACTACTTTTCTGAAACATTCCATTATTCTAACTACTTTAGCAACTTCATCATATCCCACTTCTTCCACAGCCATCTATGCGAATAGGTGACGTATCTCCACCTATTCTACAGATATATAAAAAAAATCCTGAGAATAAAATCGCAATATTATTATGATTAGCTAATGTGTTTGAAAATGCTTGTTTGTTGTCTAAATGAGCTATTTCAAACTCTACTTGCCCGTTTAAGCAATGGCTACTGACTTTGAAATCAAAAAGTATAGAATTGGCTGTAAAGATAAGAGATAGAACAAGAATCACCCCGAAATTACAACTCAGTCACTGATATTCTTCTCTTAACATAATGTGTTATCCATAAGCCCACAGTATTTGCAGTATACCACTGCTTAAGAAAGAGGTGTATTATAGAACACACAGAATTAACTCTAGTGGTCATTGTCCATAAAATAGAACTAAGATCACTTATATTAAGAACTGTATAGTCATTTATTAACTCAATATCTATAATCACCTCAATTATCTCATTGTAACTTGTATCAACAGTGGTGCTTAATGATAACAAGGTATTGTTTCTAATACTGGACTTTAAGCTCAAGGCAAATAGAGTGTGAGTTGTTTGACTTGTGGGTTTTATGAGTGGAGACTAGTGTATAAATTACCAGAATAGAAAGAAATATTATTATTTGTTTTGATAATCCCCTCCTTTTGTTATTTTTCACACTACCCATACAACTTAACACCCAAGTACTTGTCAAGATGAACATAAATAAACAAGGTAATGTGCCATTATTAACAAAGAGAAACAATAGAAGGAGGTGATAGACACTACCAAGAACTATTCTAGTGATAAAAAGGTAAGCAGTGTCTTCATCTCGGTTATGGCTTATTCTAATGTACAAGACACTCAGTGTATTGGTATTAGGCAAGTAAAGACTCCATTCAAGTCAGTCTCAGGTGGTCTTCTATACTGTCTAGAGTGTCTAAAGTATACTCCTAAGCATAGTTATCTATCTCCCAAAAATAAAACATAAGGATTTTAGGGTGTGGATTCTATTGCTATGAGGGAATACACCTATAACAGCAGATATAATATTATAATAAACAATGCTATTCATAAACAATATATTCCATTGATAATACAGTTTGATATTGAGGTATCCACAAAAGGAAATAATGATTTGGATACTTGCAAACCTTTTGATTTTAAACACCGGTCCATACAAGGGCAAAATTCGGGATGGACGTAAAGGGGAGATCGTGTTACTGCTTACAAGCCAGAAAAATCTCTTGGTGTGTACTTAATATAAACAAAGTATATCTCTTACTACAATTATTAAAGCTACCTGACAAATGTAATCGATGGTTTTAAATGCAGATTTTCTTTTTTGGATTCATACTTTATCTTAATAGTGTTATAACTTCATGAATTCATTAGCTAAAGACAAAACTTTCAACAGATACATAGAAGAGTGTTTAAAATACAAGAAGAAAGTTTTATTAAAAGGCCACTTAATAGCCACTGTGGCCACCCTTGGCATCAATGATGGCCTGGCATCTCCGCCTCATGCTGGCAATGAGGGTGTCTGTCACTTCCTTCGATATTTTACCCCATTCTAGCATCAGGGCCGCCTCCAACTTCTCCTTGGTGGAATATACCCTCCTGTTCTTCCTAATAAACTTCTTGAGGTGGGCCCATAAATGCTCAATGGATTGAGATCGAGACTTTGTGAGGGCCAGTAAGGAAGAGTTTCCACAGTCTTTGCTGCCTTCCATTCACGAGTTGCCCTGCTTGTATGGGGTCTATCATTGTCCTCCTGTAGGCGGTAACTGACTCCAGGGTTTAGGAGAGAGAGAGATACTTGAGTTCATGGCAGTAGACTTCTCCCAAGACATTGATGTACTTGACGGAGTTTATCTTACCCTCTATTACGATCAATCTCCCAACACCCTCCCCGCTGAAACAGCCCCATACCATCACTCCACCACCTCCAAACTTCCTCATTTATAGGACATTCTTAGGCTCAAAGGCCGTACCAGTCTTCCTGATGACTTTTGCACCCCTGTCATAGCTCATCAGTTCCACTCTGGACTCATTGGACCATACAACCCCTTGTCACTGCTCATGGGTCCAACCAATCTGCTCACGGGCCCACTGGAGTCTTGTCTGATACCTTAATGACCATGCTTGCCCTAATGGCCTCCTTGGTCTGATGAGAATCACTGACTACTGTTTTTCTCAACCATCGTAAAGCCCTGTCATCCAACTTTCTTTGTCATCCACTCTTGGGAGAAGACACTACTATGCCTGTCTTCTTTAATTGTCTCACAATGCTCCCTACAACACTGTAGGGAACATTGAACATACGAGATGCCTCGGCCAGAGTGGTATTCATGTTCAGCACCTCATGGAGAATGGCTGAACGAGTCTCGAGGCTTGTCTATTTCCCATACATCTCAGGGGTCTTATTGAAGATGTTTATAGTGTTAGATGAGTCAGACATTAGAGAAAAAGAATTGTTATGAAGATAGAAAGAATAATGTTTATTATTTTTGGTATAAAAATAGCCCTGAATTTGAAATGGTCGATTACATTTGTCGGGTCACTTTATGATAGCATTTTAAAGCCTTTATATTCCACCCATGCTAATGTACTTAATGTTTAGGTACTCATCCAGTCCATAGCTACCACCTGAAAATGATTGTTAGGTACATCAGAACAATAGAAGAACCAAAAATAATATATACCTTCTCTGCCTATGCCACTTTCTTTCACACCACCAAAAGGTGTCGAGGTGCTGCCAATACTGACTGAGTTTACTCCCACCATACCAGTCTCCAATGCCTCTGCTACTCTCCACACTCTTCCAATGTCACGAGAATAAAAGTAGCCTGCCAGTCCAAAAGGTGTATCATTTGCCAGCTCAATAACTCTTCTTCTGTTGAAAACTCAAACAAGCAGCAACAGGTCCAAATATCTCCTCCTTGGCAATTCTCATGTCAGCTGTCATGCCAGTAAGGATGGTGGGTTCAAAGAAGTTGCCACCAAGATGTTTGCCACCTACAATGACAGTAGCTCCTTCTCCAGGGCATCATCCACAAGGCCTTTAACTTTTTTTACTGCCTTCTCGTTGATCATTGGCCCATGAGTACTGCTCTTGTCAAATCCACTGCCTACTTTAAAGCCGCGTACATTTTCTTCTAATCTTCGAACAAATTCATCGTAGATGTTCTTTTGAACATAAACACGGTTAGGGGAGACACAAATTTGTCCCATACATCTAAATTTCATGAATATGAGATCTATACAAGCAGAAGATTAGTAGTTATATAGTGACACATAGCATTCATCTTACGTTGTACAGCTGCATCAATATCGGCATCATCAAACACAATAAAAGGTGCATTTCCACCAAGCTCCATGGACACTCTCTTCATTGTCGAAGAAGATTGCGCTGTTAATAGTTTACCAACTTGAGTCTAGATATTAAATATAAGCGAATGCATTTTTCTTTTACAACTTCAATTAATAAAAATAAAACTTACAGATCCAGTGAATGAAATATTGCGCACTGTTGGGTTTGTGCACAATTCTTTGCCAACCTCGGAAACATGTTTATCAGTTGTGACCATATTTATCACACCAGCAGGAATGCCTACACGCTTTGCCAATTCACATAGCGCCAGTGCAGAATAAGGAGTTTCTGCAGCAGGTTTGATAACCACAGTACATCCAGCAGCAAGAGCAGTAGATACCTTAATAGTAATCATATTGATAGGGAAGTCTATCATTTGTTGATGAGTATTAATTTTTCCCAAGTAAACGTTATTCTATCATTAACTTACTCCATGGTGTAATAATACCAGACACGCCCACAGGTTGCTTAATAGTAATGGATCTTTGATCAGAGGCGAAAGAAGGAATAACTTGGCTATAGGCTCGAATAGCCTCCTCTGCATACCACTCAATTAGCGTGGCACCATAAGCAACTTCACCCCGAGCTTCTTTCTCTAATTTGCCATTCTCCCATGTCAAGAGAGTAGCAATGTCTTGTTGGTGTGTCATAATAGCATCAGACCATTTCTTGAGTAAATCATGACGCACTTTTGCTGTTGTGCGCGACCAGGTCTTGAAGGCATTAGATGCATGGATAATTGCTTCTTTTGTTTCTGTAACTCCCAAGTCTGGTACACTGCCAATTACTTGGTTTGTTGCAGGATCTAAAGGTAATACCAGTAAGTACATATGAATAATAAGAAGAGAGATTGTTCTCTCTGTACAAACAACAATAATAATGCAAGTACACTACCATAGACATCAAATGTATCATCAGAGCCCACCCACTCGTTGTTAATGAATGCCTTTTGACGAAACAGTTCTGGATCAGATAACTATAAAAGATGAACGTGTTAAATTAGGGCTATGTTATAACATTCTATAAAATTCTATAAAAGAAATACCTTTGAGATCACTGCTTGTGTGGACATTGTTGATTTTCTCGAGAATAAAACAGGAAGAGAGTAGAATTAAAACCTGTTTGTGCAAGGAGATACTTTTATCATGTAGATTACGAGAATAAGTTTATATTTATATGAAAAAATAATGTCTCATTACATTAAAATAGGAAATTATATTTTATCATAAATATTTTTTTGATTTGTTCTATGATTCTTCAACTGGGCTGAAGTAACTACTCTTCATTCAAGAACAAACCTTAGATTTCATTATACTCCCAAAGATTTTTCTGGTTTTTAAGCGGTGATATCTCCTTCCTTTTACGTAAAAGAAAACGCACCTTCTATGGAACTGTGTTTAAAATTAAAAGGTTTATGGATATCCAATTTATTATTTCTTTTTATAGAATATTTCAATATCAAATTGTATTATCAATAAAAATATATTGTTGATGAATAATATCATAGCTGTCAGATAATCACTTTTCATAAATAGAACTATCAATTATCCCAGTCAATAGAAACACAAACTGCCTAAACGGGACCACATGGTAGAAGATGCGTTAGTTAGCAAGGCGTATATCTAAGGGATGATACTCTATCAAGAGGGGGCTTTCCATAGCTTTTATTAGTAGACAATATCAATTAGAAAAGTATAAAAGAAGAGAGAAAGACCCATCAATAAAGACCAGACTTTGTTTACTCTTTGAACTGTCCGGATTTCCTTTGGTTAAAGCCAAAGACGACATGATGAATAAAATTGTTTATCATAAAAATATAGCTAGTAATACTGTAGCTAATAATATATCATTACTATAGTCACTGCTGTTATAGGTGTATTCCCTCATAGCAATAGAATCCACACCCTAAAATCCTTATGTTTTATTTTTGGGAGATAGATAACTATGCTTAGGAGTATACTTTAGACACTCTAGACAGTATAGAAGACCACCTGAGACTGACTTGAATGGAGTCTTTACTTGCCTAATACCAATACACTGAGTGTCTTGTACATTAGAATAAGCCATAACCGAGATGAAGACACTGCTTACCTTTTTATCACTAGAATAGTTCTTGGTAGTGTCTATCACCTCCTTCTATTGTTTCTCTTTGTTAATAATGGCACATTACCTTGTTTATTTATGTTCATCTTGACAAGTACTTGGGTGTTAAGTTGTATGGGTAGTGTGAAAAATAACAAAAGGAGGGGATTATCAAAACAAATAATAATATTTCTTTCTATTCTGGTAATTTATACACTAGTCTCCACTCATAAAACCCACAAGTCAAACAACTCACACTCTATTTGCCTTGAGCTTAAAGTCCAGTATTAGAAACAATACCTTGTTATCATTAAGCACCACTGTTGATACAAGTTACAATGAGATAATTGAGGTGATTATAGATATTGAGTTAATAAATGACTATACAGTTCTTAATATAAGTGATCTTAGTTCTATTTTATGGACAATGACCACTAGAGTTAATTCTGTGTGTTCTATAATACACCTCTTTCTTAAGCAGTGGTATACTGCAAATACTGTGGGCTTATGGATAACACATTATGTTAAGAGAAGAATATCAGTGACTGAGTTGTAATTTCGGGGTGATTCTTGTTCTATCTCTTATCTTTACAGCCAATTCTATACTTTTTGATTTCAAAGTCAGTAGCCATTGCTTAAACGGGCAAGTAGAGTTTGAAATAGCTCATTTAGACAACAAACAAGCATTTTCAAACACATTAGCTAATCATAATAATATTGCGATTTTATTCTCAGGATTTTTTTTATATATCTGTAGAATAGGTGGAGATACGTCACCTATTCGCATAGATGGCTGTGGAAGAAGTGGGATATGATGAAGTTGCTAAAGTAGTTAGAATAATGGAATGTTTCAGAAAAGTAGTACAGTATCTCTCGAAATTATTCACGCACTTGACGAAAAAAAATTCAAGCACAAAATGAATAAAAATTCGTGCATTGATGTTTATTAAATCGACTTTCTGTTTAAACATCAATGCACGAATTTTTATTCATTTTGTGCTTGAATTTTTTTTCGTCAAGTGCGTGAATAATTTCGAGAGATACTGTATTTATAATAGCCAATTGCACATTTCAATAAAAAAGGAGAGAAGTTCATCAAATACTTGGATTCCTAAAGTAGGGTAGTTTAGACCCAAGATCAAGTTTAGTTATTGGTTCTTGCTCTGTTCCTGTTTTGTTCTCTTTGTTTGTCCCTTTCGTTGGTCCGTCGGTAGGAAGATTACCGTTATCTCTTCTCTCGTGTCTCTACAGACCCTTTTCCAGAGTGTCCCTTCCAGACTACTACAACCATAGTTCCCACAGCCATAAGAGCCGAGTTCTCCCGACACGCCACACAAGAGCTAACCCAACTCCTACATATACAAGAGCAGCTTGCCTTTCTCCGAGGTCCTGTGTGTCTTAAAGAACGAACCCCTTGCCCAAACATACATATCCCAAAAATCTTCTGGTGTGTAGTGCAACGGTTTGATAGTGTTACGGCAACGCTGGAAAAGGGTCGGACAGGAGGTACAGGATACAACGACAGATTTAGATGCTTTAAGCACTTGTTCTTTATCTATTAACTTCTCTAAGCAAACGGCTGCTTCTCAGACAGTTCAACAATACTTAACAACGAGCGAAAAACAGCTTTATTATCTCATATAAGATGGTATTTGATACCCTTTTTCATATTAATATTAGCTATCTAATATACTTGTTCTTCGATAATCTTGGCATATTTCTTGATAGACGATATAAGCGCTATCCAAAAGATGTCTCAGCTTTATTACATAACATACACTCTTTCTGGAAATTATTGGTGCAAAAATCAAAATAAATTTGGTGCAAAAGTGGAATACACTAAGTGCACCAAAAAAAATGAATTTATTATAAACATACTCTTTCTAAACAATCGTCAAATCTGGACTGGGAGTATCTACAGAATCCTTGAAAGACACTGAGCAGCACTTTATTACAAAGAATCTGATATCCTTGAGGATAATGTTTCCTCATCCAAAAGAGCTTCTCTTTTGAGTCTACTCTTTACAGCTGACCAGAACTGCTCAATAGGATTAAGCTCAGGCAAATAAGGTGGAAGATGGACACAGCAATACCCTCTACCCTCAATGTAAAGCTGAATGTCCCTATTTTTATGGGTAGGGGCATTGTCCATGATCAAATTCAGTCCCACCTTTACCTTTTCGACTCTGGATGGGACCACTTACTGTTATTCTTTTCTTCAAACCTGCTTTGTCAATGAAAACATAGTTGCTCAAAAAATCCATGTTGGTTTCCTGCCAACGAGTAACTCAGTTGTACCTTTCTTTAATCTTTTTGGAACTGCTTTGCTATACTGAATGGAAATGGGCTCTCTTGAGTGTGAAATGACATTTCTTGGTGAGGAAGTCATGCAAAGTAGACTTCTTGATTCCAAGACTCATAAAACAGGCATTCAACTGCTCCATCATTTCCTCAAAGACAATATCTGGCTTTTCATCTATCATGTCAACCACAAAATCCATGTGTTCTTTGTAACATTTAGGTGGTCTTCCAGCTGGATTACTATTCGAACCACCACCATCTTTCCTTTGAGGTAAGTCCTCATCCTTATTTGAACTCTCTGTTCCTTTTTTGAACTAGTTTTGGTCAGTGCTGGGAGGTATATTAACTTTTTTGCAAGCAGTACGGACACTAAGTTGCTTCTCATACACCCAATAAAAAAAACCCCCCTATCTTTATCCTCTTTTATATATGAACAATAGCTCGCTTTTGCAACCTGTTCATTTTTGATGATGCCATCATCTAATTTGTCAAGCCTATTGTCCTTGACCTGCTTTTCCGGAGGCTTCAGTTCCATGTAGTGTCTAAGGTTTGTGACGTTGTGCAGCGGGTATTGCTCATTGCCCACTTCCATATCCAGAATAGCAACTGAACCCCCTCCTCTTCGTTGTAAAGATTCCCACTTCCATCTTGGTAAATAAATTGATCCATGTTCAATGTTGAATGGTTGTTTATTTATAATAATAATAAAATTCAGTATAAAAGTGCACCAAATTTCACAACTATTTGTGCACCAAATTCATTTTTATTTTTGAACCAATAATTTCCGGAAAGAGTGTAATAATCTGTAAATGGGTCAAATATTCTGTTTAAGAAGAATAGGACACTTTATTTGTCCGCCAAAAAACACTTTATGAGTCAGAGAAACCCATTGGTGTGTAGGATAGGGTTCATTCCAAAAGATAAAGCTAAAGAATCTCCGATACATAAACTATGTAATAAATCTTAAAAGGAATATAAATCCCCGGATAGGCATGTTCTGGTGCATTTTAACCTATAACACTAATAGTAGAAATCCAAGGTTGATTTATTACCTACAAAACAAGTCTCTTTCTTGAAAAACTTTGACTGTAGTAGACATGGCTGTTGCCTCGTTACTTGGATGAAAATATGTCAATGATACTAACAAAAAAAAAGAAAGAAAAAGAAAAAAGATCGCCCTATAAAGCGCCCTATAAAAAGTAAACTAAGTCATATCTGTCCATCTTTTTTTTTTACTCTCTTCTTCAACTTGATCTTTATTTTATCATGAGCCAAACCATGCCCACATTTCAGGTGAGTCTCTTCAAAGAACAATCATACTTGTTCAAGACTCATACATCGGCTTTCTTCTTTACATCAGTTGAACACTGGCCACCATATGCCAGTCATTGGTTATGGTACATTTAGTGGAAAAGACAATGCAAAGGCCATGTATTTAGCATCGAAAGAGGCAATTAAGGTAGGCTACCGCTTTTTTGATACTGCCTACAGTTGTAAGTAATACAATAATGACTACATCTTGTCTTATTATTACTTATTTTTAATTCTAATTCTAATTCTTCAAATTAGATGGAACAGAACATTCCCTTGGTCAAGCTATCAAAGACAGTAATGTACCAAGAGAAGAGTTCTTTATCAATGCAAAGCTTGCACAATCATTCCATGAACCTCGCTATGTGCGTCCTGCCATTGAGGCATCTCTAAAACAGCTTGGACTTGATTACCTTGACATGTATATGATTCATTGGCCTATGGCATGGAGGTTTACTGGGTTTGAGTTTGAAAACTTGCGCAAGAAAGATGCTGACAATGATCTTAAGTGCATCGATGTGCCACTCATTGATACATGGAGGGCTATGGAGCAATTGGTGAAAGAAGGACTGACAAAGACATTGGGTGTTTCCAATTTCACTATTCCAATGTTGAAAGAGATCTTGAGTCAGTGTGAAATACCTCCTGCTGTATTGCAAATGGAGATTCATCCATGCATGGTTCAGGAAGAAATACTTGCCTTTTGCAAAGAAAACGGTATTTTGTGCACTGGATACTCTCCACTGGGAAATCCAGATAAGTTTGGTAAAGGAAAAGTCAATTTGTTTGAGGAACCAGCAGTAAGTATTGAGTCCATCTGCTTTTTCTCTTTTTGTTGTTGTTGTTGTGTAGAAGAGATGAACTATCTTGACTCGTCTGTTATTTACTTTAATATGTGTGCTTGTAGGTAGTAAAGGCTGCTGAGAAGTATGGAAAGACACCTTCTCAAGTATTGATAAACTGGGGTGTTGCTCGTGGATACAGTGGTAACTCAACAAACAAAAGCAGGACATGCCATACAATAAGATACTCAACTCACTCGTATATACTAGTTATTCCCAAGTCGGTGGCAGTAGAGCGTATGAAATCAAACATTGAAGTATTCTCAATGGATCCAGAAAGTGTTGATGCTATCACAGAGATTGGTCGCCATCATCGTATCCGTCTAATGTAATGTATGACTTTAGATGGCATACAACTCATCGCTTCTATATTAATAGTGATCCTTTTGTTGAGTTTGGTCCTTCAAATGATCCCTTTGAGGAGCACACACATGAGAGAAAATAAGATGAATTTATATTGAATTTATATTTATATTTGCTAATTAAATGTATTCACTGATTAAAATGTACTTAATAAAGTCTATTTCACTTAGTTGTTTATCAACATAGTTTAATTATCTATAGCAAACAGAGGTCAATTCACTTAATATTCATCAATAGGAATTGTTAGTCATTAGTGTATAAAGTTCATGACTGGCCGGAGTATCTTTAAGCTCTTCAAGATAGTACTTCATCCTCTCACTATCGAATGATCCAGAATTCCTTTCCTATGATAGCAGACATGTATTCAGAGTCGAATTGTATTCACTTTCTTTTTTTCTTCTTCTTATCTTTCAATTAGAGTCTTTACCTTTAAACATAGCCATACACCAAAGTGAAATGCAAGTTTAGTTTGAGATACGGCAGAAGAAGAACTTTTATCCAGTGAAAAGGACGTGATTCCATTTTGACGAATGATGTCTCTAACAAATGCATGGTGGGTGCTGTGGTGGGCACAGTCTCCCTTGGGTTGACTCATAGCATCTACACAATAACGACGATGATACCAAAGTGTTTCATGACCAGGATAACAAGCAATCAGGGTGTCTAGCCAAGCAAGATGGTCTTCCAACGTGAGGGGAGTGTCTGTGGTGTGCCGCAATGCCTCCACTACACGCTCAAGATGCTGTACACCAGAATGATCACTCACATTGACCTTTACCCAACCACAGGCATAGTGATATTCTTTTTGAAGAACAGAAGCATCCACCATTAATGAAAGAAGCCAGTGTCGATAGTTCCATGAATAATAGCCTTTAGGGTATAATGTAGTGGCCCGGTGGCACGTTGCAAGTTCATGTTCTAGTGTCATTCCATCCATACTACAGGTAGACGAGTTCATCTGATGCCACTGATGTATCCACCGCCTAAACAAATACAATAAGCCGTGGGCTATGTATGCTACCTCACTATGCTACCTATGATACCAAGCAACAGAACTCTTGGTATGTTTGGGCACAGTGAATATTAGGTCAATCAATTCAAGTTCATCTTGAATAGAGATATAATGAGCAGATACTAGCTTCTTTCTTTATCTCTGTTAGTAAGAGAGAGCAGAAAAAGGATGCCAATAGAGAGGCTTGCCTTGTATTCATAGCTGTGTAGTTATCTGGTTTGATAAGGACCATTACTCTTGTCACTTGTTCCAGTAGTTTATGGTCTGCTAACGGATCATAGAGTGCCTTAGCCTGTTTAAGAAGTGTCGACAGGTGTTCATAACCAATCCCTAACTTAGTCCCTACAACCACCAGAGGATAGAAAGGCGCGCTCTCTACAGGAAGATCCGAGAGCAAAGGCAGTACAGGCAAAAGACCTATTTCGTCACTGCTGTTCTATGAGCCTTCTCTCCTTAGTATGTATAGACTCAACTCACATGACCTTTGTTGAGAGAGCATGCACGAACTTGCTATACATTGTACACAATAGCTCGGTATGACTGGGACAAGAGAAGCAATGACGCATCGCCAGTAGCTATTTACACATACTTGAAGGACAATGAATGAGGGGATGGAGTATTGACTGTTCTTTTTCTTGTCATGCCATTCAAGTTTGGAGGAGCCCCTCAATGTCCACGCTGCCACAAGTGTAAGTATGTGCTATGCTTGGTTTGTATTGAAACTCCCACTGTTGTTTAGCTGTCTACATGGCAGAGCAAGTAAGTCTGTCTGCTTTGAGTCCTAGGGTCTAAAGAAGGTGACTTGCTAGGCAATTGGCCCAGGAGGTGCTTGGCATAGTCAGTGTCTCAAGTGCAAGGTAGAAACAGTCTGTTCTAGTCGAGTCAAGTGTGTCGGAACAGTACAGTACTGACTTGTTCTTTTAGGAGTGTAATAAGCCATTGGACTCTTCTTTGACCGAGCGTGGGGGAGAGGTAGGATGAGTCTAATAATATTTATTCAGCCATTGTATCCATATCAGGTGTACTGCAGAGGATGTTATACACGCAAATGGGGTCCCAAGGGCTATGGATTTGGTAAGGAAGAGTGGAGAGTAATGACTCATCCATGCCTCTACTAGCGGGAGGTGCAGCCTTTCTAAGCACGGATAGTCTTCCTAGTGAAGTGCATAGTACACGCCGGAGCAGTTCTCCATCTATTCCAGCCACTACTGCAGGACTGCCCTCAGTGGCACCAGTGTTACCTGCACGCCCACAAGTACCGCCCAAGAGAGGTGTGACAGAACAAGAACAAGAGCAAGAACCAGAGTTTAATATCACAGAGACAGAAGAACAAGAACAACCACCACCATCGCTGAAAATACAACCACCTCCACCTATACCACCCAGACTACAAGAAACACAACTTCCTTCTGTCTATTATAGTGTGCCTACCACCAGCAGCCACCAGCCAAGAACAAGCTATGTGCCTCGTAAATTAGGATTTAATGTCCAAGTAGATACGTGTACAAAGTGCAAAAAGGCAGTTTATGCTGCAGAACTGGTAATAGATGAATATAGTTAAAGCACTGTCTATTCATTGTTCTGCTGTATTCTAGGCATTGGGGGCAGGGAACAAATACCACAAACTATGCCTAAAATGCTGTGACTGTGGTAAATTGTTGAATTCTACCAATATGGTAGATCGTGACTTTGATCTTTACTGCCGAGTATGCTATTCTAAATCCTATGGTCCAAAGGTAAAAGACTGCCAATGTTAAGGCAACTTCTTTTTAGTATATTGCAGTATAGTACAGTATGGTATATTATACTACACTGAACTATATACTACACTATCTATACTATCTATACTATCTATACTATCTATACTATCTATACTATCTAATGACTGCTGCTAACACTCTCCTTATTAGGGATTTCGATTTGGCAATTTGTTACCTCCCGAGGGATCTTCCCCATAAACAGTCAATAAAACATCCAGTGTTCTTATAGCAATGAATGAAAAAGAGGACCTTGGTGAAGGATGAACTTACACTAGGATTCGTACACTACCCCCATTTCCAACAATATGATTGGCCCAGTGTCTTGTACAAGAAAACAAACGGACTGCTTTGTTTGTTCTTTCTTAAGTATGTTTATCGGCATTACTGGGACTCATTGCAGTGGAAAACACACTGTGGTGGAGTACCTGGTGAAGAAGCACGGATTTCTGTTTGTATCCCTTCAATCTAAATACACTCAGCCCTTGCCTCATGAGGTTGTATTATTCTCTACTCTTGATGAAATGCAGGTTCATGTCACTGAGCGGTGGAGAGATAACTTTGTGACGTGTGATGTGGATGGAGATGGATTATGGCTGCTCAAGTAATGTTTACTTTCTATGTGTGTGTGTGTGTTGCTATGGAGACTCATTTATGTCTACAGAAAAAGACCCTTCTTCCTTATGGTGTCTGTTGAAGCCCCTTTGCATATGCGCTACCGTCGCTACACTGAAAGGTAGAAGGGGTGGGAGGCATGCCTATTTCTTCTTATCCAATTGTATTCACTCCATTCACTCTACTCTATTCTTCTGTCCAATAGAAAGGGACCACCACTGTCCCTTGAGGAATTCGTCTACCAGGACGACTGTCTTGTCTTTACGCCTAGTAACAATGCCACTCCCCTCTACCGCCTTATGTCCCATGCTGATCTCGCAGTCACAAACACCTATGCCTCTCTTGACGCACTGTCCTCTCACTTGGACACCCTGGACTTGACCAACAAAGAGAGACTTCGCCCATCATGGGATACCTACTTTATGCACCTGTCTGACCTGGCAGCAAGAAGGTCCAACTGTATGAAGAGAAGAGTGGGGTGTATTCTCGTCAAGAACTATAGAGTGATTGCTACGGGTTACAACGGCACACCTCGAGGACTGCGCAACTGTAATGAAGGAGGCTGTGACCGTTGCAATGAGGCTTCTTCCTGTGGGACTCAGTTGGACCGGTGCTGGTGTATGCACGCAGAAGAGAACGCACTGTTGGAAGTAGGAAGAAGGCGTGTGGATGACTGTGAGGGGATGATTCTCTACTGCAATACGTAAGCTAAGCTACTAGGCTACTAAGCTACTAGGCTACTAGGCTCAAGTGTTGTGGTTTAATGATGTGTGTGTCTAGATGTCCCTGCCTAGGTAAATCTCCCCTCCCCTCCTTTTCTTTTCTTTTTTCTTTCTTTCTTTTGTCTACTTGTTTATTGAATGCATTGGCCAGGCTGTGCTATTAAGATTGTTCAGCAGGGTGTTCGAGAAGTAGTCTATTCCAAGTCCTATGGCATGGATTCAATGACAGCCAGAATATTGAAGGAAGCAGGCATCCAATTACGTCAACACAGTCCACCCAGTATGAGACTAGAGATGCAGGTGGACATGACTGCGCTGGACCCTACAATGAGTCCTCTAGAATGGAAGGAGCCTTGTTAGAATTGTCTTTTTTTGGGCTGCCTTTTTGGGTTGCCTTTTTGGGTTGTTTACAAGCAAGCCTAAATAGACTTGCAATAAAAAGAAGACCTGTTCTCGCTCCCTCACCTTATAGGAACCATCTCCATCTTTCTTCTTTTATATTTTTATATATTTTTATATATTTTTTATATATTTTTTATATATATATTTTTATATATTTTTATATATTTATATATTTATATAATATTCCTGAGTAGTTTGGACTCTTCTATATCCTCCCAATTGACAAGACTCCTCTCTTAAGTTATCTATTCCATGAAAGGATCCCCAGCAAAGGATATTGGCGGCTCCTTCATCCATAGCTACGGCACAAAGGTGTTCTTGCGCCCAAGACTGGACATGGTACAGGACGCTATTGCCCAGTCCAAATTCAATGAAAAGAAGTGGGTGTGGATACAAGACGTCCAAAAGGGCTATGTGGCTGCCCATATTGTAAGAGAAGACAAGGAGGTCCATGAAGCCCTTGTGGAATATGAAAGTGGATTGGTGAGTCGTTTTTTCTTTCTTTCTTTCTTTGCCTAATCTGTTGGTAAAGATGTATATTAAACACCAATAATGCCCATCGTCTATTATAGACGTCTCTTGTCCCTCTCAACAAAATATACCCAATGAACCCACCCAAATTCGATAAAGTAGAGGACATGGCAGACTTAACCTACCTAAATGAGCCTTCTGTTATCTACAATCTGTCCATGCGATATAAATCCCACTTTATCTATGTAAGTGACTCGTTCCATCCAGCCTAGTCTGACAGTGGCAGACCTATTCTGGACTCTTCTTGGTGGCTATCAATCCCTACAAAGACCTCCCCATCTATTCCGATGAGTACTTGCAGAGCTATAAAGGAAGAAGAAGAGGCGAATTAGCACCTCATATCTATGCAGTGGCAGATCAGGCCTACCATGATATGGTGAGGAACAATGAGAACCAGTCGATTCTTATTACGTAAGTAGTGTCTACTGATCAGCATCCGTGGTACTCATTGTTGTGGGCATAAAGCGGAGAATCTGGAGCAGGAAAAACCGAAAACACAAAGCGAGTGATTCAATACCTTACTTCTGTAGCCAGTGAGCGTGGACATCCTGATCTAGGTCAACGTACCACAGATAAGCTAGGCATGCAGATATTACAAGCCAACCCCATTCTAGAAGCATTTGGTAATGCACAGACCATCCGTAACAACAACTCCTCACGCTTTGTAAGTACGATCCATCACTGCCAACCAAAGAAAAAAGAAAAAAAAAGAAAAAAGAAAAGAAAAAAAAAGAGAGTTGAGTTAACAGAGAGTCTTCATAGGGCAAATTCATCAGAATTGAGTTCAACCAAAGAGCCCATATCTGTGGTGCTAATATTGAGTGGTATCTGCTGGAAAGATCAAGAATCCACCAGCAATCCCTTAAAGAGAGAGGCTACCATGTATTTTACCAGTTATTGAGCAGTGACAAGGAGACCAAAGGTAAGTAAGGGAGACATAAGAGAAATACTTATACTATAGAGAAATTACTGCTGGGTAGTAGTCAGCCCGAGGACTATGGATTTATCAAACGGTCCAATACTACCATCCAAGGAGTAGATGATGCAGAAGAATACCGACATCTACTGGTAAGTCTCCTCCCCCTTTTTTTCCTTCTTTTTATAGTTATGTGTCTATGTATTTATACTGTATAGGATGCAATGGACATCATGGGCCTGTCTGAAAAAGAACGCTTTGGTCTGTTCAGAATAGTTGCTGCTGTATTGCACCTAGGCAACATTGTCGTTACAAAAGACTACCGTGGGGACAGAGCCGATATCAATGACTTTACTGTAGTAGAGAAAGTATGCCATTTACTAGGTATTCCTGCTCAGGATTTCAAGAACAGTCTACTCTCTCCACGCATTAAGGCAGGAAGAGACTGGGTCAATCAGTCCAAATCCCCTGCTCAGGTCATTACCAGTCTCGATGTTCTTGCTAAAACACTCTATGAAAGAAGCTTTGCTGCTCTTGTAGAGAGAATCAACAAGGCCATTGATACACAAAAATCAGTCGACAGAATGGGATTTATTGGTGTACTTGATATTGCTGGATTTGAGATCTTTGAAGTGAATAGCTTTGAGCAATTGTGCATTAACTACACCAACGAAAAGCTACAGCAGTTCTTTAACCATAATATGTTTGAACTGGAACAAGAAGAGTATGAAAAGGAGAAGATTGAGTGGAGCTACATTGATTTTGGGCTTGATTTGCAGCCTACCATTGATCTGATTGAAAAGACCAATGTAAGTCCATGCGTAAAGAGGAGCACCAGGATTCACAGTGTAGCCAGTGGGAATTATCTCTTGTTTAGAAGAAGAGTGCGTTGCTCCTCGTGGCACAGACAATCGATTCCTAGAGAAGCTCAATACAATATGGGACAGAGGAGATCCTGAGCAGAAATACAAGAGCACTCGGTTCAAAGATGGGTTTATTATTAAGCACTATGCAGGAGATGTTGAGTATGTCACGAATGGCTGGATTGATAAGAACAAGGATCCATTGAATGAAGACACAACGCGGTTATTAGCAAGATCTAACTTCCACTATGTGGCGAGTCTATTTGAGGACTACCTGGACACTGATTCTGAAGTGACAAGAGATAGTATCAGAGTACGCTCTGAATTGACGCTGATGAAGTTGAGAAAAGGTGGAGGATCCTTCAGAACAGTAGGACAGCGTCATAAACAGCAGCTACTCTCCTTGATGAACACACTCTACACTACACACCCTCATTTTGTGCGTTGTATTGTGCCTAATCATGGTAAAAAGGCAGGAGAAATTGATACAAAGTTAGTCCTCGATCAGTTAAGGTGTAATGGTGTGTTGGAGGGTATTCGTATTTGCCGTACAGGATATCCCAACCGTCTCTCCTTTGCTGATTTCCGTAAGCGTTACGAGATCCTCTGTCCCAACCGACTCAAGCCCAACAGCTTTATTGATGGACAAAGTGCAAGTCAGGCCCTGTTGGATGCTATGAAATTGGAGCATGAGAAGTACCGTATTGGTGTTACTAAAGTATTCTTCAAGGCAACAGTGGTAAGTAGACGAGGCTATTTTGTCTCTGTGACTATAGACATAGATACTAACAGAAAGAATAGCTTGCTGAATTAGAAGAAAGAAGAGATAAAACGCTCTCAGAATATGTCGCTGGATTTCAAGCGATATGCCGTCGTTACATGGCAAGACAGAAGATGCAACGATGCGTCCGTCAAACAGAAGCCATTCGTGTTATGCAGAGGAATGCTCGTATTTATGTGACATTGCGAGAATGGCCCTGGTGGAAGATCTATGCTAAATTGAAGCCTCTGAATGTTGCTTACCGTGTCGATACTCAGATCAAAGAGAAGGATCAGAAGATTGCTACTCTTACGAGTCAGATCAAAGACTATCAGATCCATGCTGCACAATTGGCAGACGATAACGAGACACTTTTATCACAGCAGACAGACTATAAAACACTGCTAATGAATGCACAGACAATGGTACATGAGCTGGAAGAAGGGAAACAGGATCTTCTGGATAAGCTGACATTAGCAGAAGAACACGGAGAAGAGGTGGAGCATCTACTACAGGACACAAGAGAACAGCTGGAGACAAGTGATCAAAAGGCACAAACACAGGCTACACTTATTGCTAGGCTTCACCAAGACATTCTTGAGTGCAGTCAGGACAATGAACGATTGGCAGATCAGTGCAATGCCTACCATGAAACCCACCAGACAATGGTTGTACAGTTGGCGTCTGTCACTAAAAGGAATGAGGAGGCAGACAAGGAAAAGGAGTCACTCCAGGCATCTCTTATGGCCTTGAAGAAAAAGGAGGAGGAATGGAAACTACAGCAACAGAAAGACATCCAAGCAAGAACTCATCTTGAGTCAGACTACAAGGCAAGTCTCTTTCTTTCTCCAATGATACTAACAGCGTGGGTTTAGGCACAGCACAGCCAATTCCTACGCAAGGAGCAGGCATCAGAAAAAGCCCTTTCAGAACTAAAGACTGCCTTTGATAAACAGACCGCTGAATTGGAAGCCCAACGTCAGGCACACCAACAAGCAGAGTCCACAATAGCCACTCTCCAGGACAAACTCAAAGCACTGACTTCCCAACTGGCATCGGAGTCTGAGTTAAATCAGCAGCATGAAAAGAGTCACGGAGCCCTACAGACAGACTGGGAATCACTCGTACATCTTGTCCAATCAGAGGCGACAGAGGCAAGAGCCAGAGCAGACAGGTAATTAACTATCCATAGCACTAGGACAAGAATATGAAATGGTTTTTCTGATTCATTATTATTAATAATAGAATGGAACAAGTCATTAATAAACTGGTGCAGAAGAGGAAATAAGATATATTCTTATGTATAGAAATGTTTCCCTGTAAATAATAACAATAATAAGTGTAGAATAAAGAAGTATGTCGATGTATCAAATCCAAGAGATAGAGTAAAGTACACACCAAAAAATGTTTGTGATATTGTTGTAAATTTGAAGGTTTTTCCTCCTCTGAAACACACATAAAACAAGGGAGGGGAATTCATACCTGATTTTACTGAGAAGTTATTATTGTCATATAAATTTGATCTCTGTAGCATAGAAGAAATATGTATATAAGTAGACCAAAATTCATACTATGTAACTTTGAGAGAAATATCCTTTAATTCAACAAAACACACCTCTTGATTATTATTATTATTATTTAGTTTTCCAATAATACTATAGGCATAGATCATACTGTATAATTTCACATTACATAAACACATAATGACTGGTCTGCTTTTTATTTTTGATCGAATTCACCTGATAAAGATGTTGTACTATGCCGATCTGTAATGCCATCTATCATGTCTATACTATGGTAGATCGATCATTCTCTACTTTTACATCAAATCACACTATAGTCTTTGAGTGAATAATATAGAACAATAGCTTCAGAGGAAAAAAAAAAGAGATAAATCCCACACAAAGCATCCTTGTAGTCTATAAATATGCCAATAGAAATAGAATCCTACAAAAAAGAAAAGGTATAGAAAAGCACACTGTAGTGTAAATAAGGCTTACGAATAATAAGAAAAAGTTCCAACTATGACTGTTTGTACTCAATTAATAATTCTATTAAAAAACTGTGCATATATGCTAAAATGATATCTTTATAATAATAATGAAGAAAAACAAACAATAGCCAATACATAGAATACAATTGTAGTCTGTAGGTAACTAAGATAAACAATCTAAATATATAGGTATATAGTACGGTGATTACTACAAAATATATCAACGAAATCATTCAATAGATAGGCACAAACAGTAACCTACTAAAAGAGAATAAGTAATGTTAATATAATAAAACATATGTACACATATTAGTTATTTAATGGCATGAATAAGCACTTCAGCATGAACATCCTCAGGACAGAATAGTATAAAAAGATAGTCTACAGACTCGCTTTTTTGTTATTCATTCTACTCTTTAACTGATACTATCTTACGAATATGTTGAAATCCGCTCTGATTCCTATCTTTGCCTTGGTCCCTTTTGCCTTTGTTTCTGTTGTTGATTGTTGGTGGGACCTCGTTATGTAAGGCATTTAATATTAATATCATATACCTGCACGTATTTCTATTGGCTTTTACTAACAAACAATTCAGTACAGAGCCCAAAAATGGTGCTGTATTATTACGTGGAGAGAACTACACTGCTAAATGGTATACTCTCAATACGTACTTGGCTTGTATTGAATTAACATGTGTGTGGTTATCTAGGACATTAGCTGACCCTGATAAAGACCTGGGTAAAGGCTCTAGGTAAGTATTGAAAATGTCATAACCAATGTTTATTTATATTTGTTTGTTTATTTATATAGTGTTAAAGTGTCTATTGATAGAGAGACTATATTCAGGTTTAGTTCTCATTACAAGCCACGTAAGCAGATCGAAGAATGAATATAATAGATGCTTATAATATTATAATTTATTAGTTTATACGGGCGGTACCTGTGATATCCACCAAGGTTCCATACCATTTAGTGTTCCTAAAGATATTAAACCAGACTTTTATCACCTTACACTACTTGCTGAAAATTCTCTACTTGCTACCGGTAGAGAATATTATATCGGTGTAAAAATAAAGTGACCGTAAGATGGAAGCTGGTTTTCTTAAATTCCAGGCTATTTTTCTACCATAAATAATATGTAATTTTCTGGCAGGATCTGTAGCAATTTTAAAGAGGTTTTTTTTATTAAGACATTCATTAAATTTCGAAGCAGAGTAAAGAAAAAAACCTTGCAAGTCATTGATAAGCACATCGTTACAAGCGTCAAATATTCTACACCTAAGTGTTATTCTACTCTTAAGTGTTTTATTATCCAAAAGTCTGTCCCTCTTTTTCCGACAAATGGTAGAAAAATAGACTAGAAACTGTGCCAGTGTCAGATAATCACTTACCTTAAATAGAGATATCGATACTCCTCGTTAACAGAAAAACAAACATTCAAAAAGAAGACCATATAGTAGTAGAAGAGTGAGTAGCAAGGCGTATATCTAAGGAATGGTACTTTAGCAAGAGAGGGATTTCTATAGCTTTTTATTATTACTATTATTATTATTATTAGCCAGTAGTAGTTAGAAAGGTATAGAAAACAAGTGCAAAAGAGTAAATAAAGATCAGACTTTGATTACTCTTTGAACTGTCCAGGATTTCCCTTTAGTTGAAAGCCAAAGACGATAATAATACAATTTGATATTGAGGTATTCCACAAAAGGAAATAATAGATTGAATATCCATAAACCTTTTGATTTTTAAACATATTTCCATAAAAAGGAATTATCTTTCACAACATAACAGAAAGGTGATATTACCGCTTAAAAGCCAGAGAAATCCCTGGGTATGTAGTAAAGGGCATTCTTTTTCTTTTTCTTTTTCTTTCTCTTTGTCATGACGTTTACAAACTATTCTTACCAAAACGGTCGTTTATCAGCAGAGTCTAGTTTAAATACCAGCTCAAGTCTAAACCACCCTGGTGTAGGTGTGCATAGTACTTCTTTATCAGCTACCAACAGCCAGCCCAGGGCCACCTCAGGCAAGTAGTGGTTCCAGTAGAGTTCTATAGAGTTCTATGTTTATTCACTCCAGAATACAGGGATAATTCAACGCATGTCAAAAAAGGCACTCGACAGACCCACATCCTTCTATGACTATGGACTGAGTCAAGGAGAGAAGTCTATTAACAGTGAGAAGCCAACAGACACAACAAGAAATCCACGTCTTCTTGAGGATGCACCCATGGATCTAAGAGTGGCTATTCAACAGTCACTAGAAACCATGAAGGAACTCCATACACGGCCCTCTCATACAGCCTACAGTCCACAGCCTACTCGTAGAGTTCACCATGGAACACACGAAGAGAATCAACAGGCTGTGTCGTCTCAGACATCTATGCCTCAAAGATCCATAACCATGTCCCGTGCTAGTACTAACACATATAGTACTGCTAAAAGGAAGGAGTTTGAGCAGAGAGTGTTGAGATTAATGGAAAAGAGGTATGATTCAACGGAGAGACTAGTAGATGAGAAGGCCAAGGTAAATAACCCATGGCTATGACGATTATTACCATGGCCATGACAATAACGAATACTACTTTACAGCGGCCAGAACAGCATTATTCAGAACAAACAAAAAATACTCTCTGTACAGCAACATCCTCCTCCTTTTCCTCTTCTTTAAAAAAAACCCCTCCTTCCTCCTCTTCTAAACACACACAGACAAAACCACTACCATCGAATGAAGATGAAAAAGAAAAGGCAGCCTTGGTAGAGGTAAGCCTATCCACACCCAAGAAAGAGTGGATATGCCTAATAGAACAGACTCTTTTGGCTGAGCTGGGGATTCAGGACATGACTACACTTCACCAATCCATCCATGCATGGAGAGATCGATCTAGGCTATTGACACAAGTGCGTTCTTTTGTGGATGGAGTAGAGGACATTGTTTGGAATACACCATGGATACCTATTTCTAGTGTGTGTGATATAGCACAGGAAGAAAGACATATTGCTATTCATCCACAGGAGAGTATGTGTGAATCCCATGCTAGTCGTTATCGAATGGCAGTGCTAGCAAACGAGCGTGAAAAGACAGCGGTGATGGGGAGTGTTGCTTATTCAAAAGAGCGGCTGGATGCCACTTTTGTACGTCTGTCTCATTGGGCACACTCTTTACGACAGGCCTAGGTGGAGGGGCCATGTTGATCTGTCCACTCTATCCAAATGTATCCAATGAATAGAATATATTTCTTTTTGGATCTAGGGCCATGGTATTGTGTGGTAGAATATTACAGTGGCTATCGATTGACATGAGAGAGAAGAACAGGCCTACATTTGCCTGTGCATTCGTGCCTGTGCATTCGTACCTGTAAGTATCTCATACCTATGTCATTACTGGCTTTTAATAACTGCTTTATTCTCACTCTTCCTCTTTTTTTTTTTCTTTCTTTCTTTCTCACATTTTATCTATATTAAAAATGCTTCATTCTGTATTGAACCATATGGGTCTTGATGTAGAAGAAATACTAAAACCCCACTTGTTTATGGGCTCCATAGCTGATAAAGAATACACAGTAGGTCAGTTCAGAATACACATAGACTGTCAGGCACAGGCAGTGGTGGTAAAGAACAGCCAAAACCGTTGTGTATGGAAATCTCTCCCAAACACACCCTTCCTGTCTTCTACTTCGGGAAAAGACATCATTGAGTCCACAGCAAAGGGATGGACGTTCAAGGAAAACGACACGCATCCCACCCACCTTCAGACCATCCAGCGCGTGGAATCCACACCCGACCAACTCACCCTGTACGGTGGCCTATCTACTAAACTAGTGCAACCCACCCATATGGACTATTCTTTTACATTCAAAGCCATGTCTCCCCATCAGCTGCAATGGACAGCCCAGTTTATAAGAAAGGATCCTTCCATGATGGACCACTGCCATTTATTCGTGACCTTTGAGAGTAGAAAGGAAGAAGAAATCTATGGATTTGGTCAGCAGCAGTACGCTATGACATTCAAGGGTCAAAAGGTTCCTGTATTTGTAGGGTGAGTTTTATAGAGAGAACTCAATACAGTCCAATGGATGTGCACTTATGAGGTTACCTAACAACAGAGAACAGAATATCAAACATGAATCAACAGTAAGTCCATCCCTCTCAATGTAGCATGCAAATAATGTATTCTTATGTCTATACCAAGACCACCAGCCGTTTCCATCCTTCATTGAGCACCCTCGCTTCCCTAGCTGATCATTCGCAAGACCACTTTACCACCTGTGCATCTGTCCCTCACTTCATGACCACCGACAACCGTTGTCTCTTCCTCGAAACATCCAACTATGCTAGTTTTGATTTTAGAAAACCAGATCGCATTACCCTCCGCTCAGACACAGACACAGTAGTAGGACGCATTGTGGAAGAAGAGTCCATGCTGGCTATCCTCTCTGAATACACATACTACTGTGGTCGTATGGCATTACTGCCTGAGTGGGTGTCAGAGGGGGCCATTGCTGGCATTGAAGGAGGTGCTTCAAAAGTACGCCAGATCATCACTCGTCTCAAGGACCATGCTACTCCTTTGGCAGCAGTATGGATAAGAGACTGGACAGGTGTCCATGAGAAACCGCCAGGCAGTGCTGTCCAGAGTGTATGGTCGCATTGGGAGAGTGACCCTGTTCTCTATCCTCAATGGAAGGAGCTGGTAGAGGAGTTGCAGCACACAGAAGCCCCAGTGCGGGTGATGGCAGCTATGCGTCCCTTATTATCCAACAGCAGAGACAAGCAGGGAGGCCACCGTCTTTTGTTTACAGAAGCCCAAAACAAGGGGTTCTTGGTGAAGGATCTTTTGCGTCCTTCTGAGTGCAAGACATGGCTGGTTCCTCAAGTGACAGAAGTAGAGACAGGCATGTTGGATCTGACTCATCCAGACGCACGTGGGTGGATGAAGCAGGTGTGGAAGGAGCAGGTGTGGGATACAGGCATTGCAGGTAGTGTCTCCGTGTTGGATGCACTGTAGAGATAACCTATCTATCCTTAGGGCTAATGCTGGAGGGTGGAGAGAGTTTGCCCTACAGTTCAGAGAGGATAGCCATTGAAGTGGGTCGACCAGAAGCCTACCACAACACCTATGCTGAAGACTGGGCCCGTCTCCATTATGAAACTGTCAAGGAGCTTGAAATAGAGAAAGATGTGGTGCTGTCTTGTCATTCTGCTTATACATGTTCTCCTGGTGCAATGCATGTCAAGTGGACCGGTCCTCAGACTGTAACATGGGATTACCATGGCGGCATCAAAAGTGCAGTAAGTGGATGGACTATCTCTAGAGTCTGGATAGGGTGGATGGATAAACAGGTTGGATAAACAAGTTGAATGACTTTCTATCAAAAGGTCGTGGCCATGCTGTCGGGTGGTTTCTCTGGTTTCTCAGTAACTCACAGTGATATTGGTGGCTCGAATCCCGTGGACGGAGTCCTACCAGGTAAACATGTAAAGAGACCAAGGGAGTTGTTGTACCGTTGGATGGAGTTGGCTGCCTTTACTGCCATGTTCAGAACACACCAAGGCAAGTGCAGTATCTACTGTCTCTTTATAGTGCTGTACTCACACCAAGCGTCGATTAGGAATCATACCAGAAGGCAATGCACAGTTCTATGATACAGAAGGTAAGATTTCTACTCTATCGCCATGTCTTGTCTATCTTGTTGATCTTGTTCTGTGTAAAATGATTGGATTAGATACCTACAGCCACTTCTCCCACACAGCCAAACTCTTCCAATCCCTGTCTCCCTACAGAAGGCATCTTATTGAAGAAGCCCATGAAAAGGGATGGCCATGCATGCGTGCTATGGTCCTCTATTACCCACAGGACTCTACTGTGCGTCAGATCAGCTACCAACAGTTCTTCCTGGGATCTTGTCTTCTTGTAGCCCCCACTCTCTCTCCCTCTGCTTCCTATGTCAAGGTGTACTTCCCAGTGGATGCTACGCCAGGACTTGTATGGAGACATCTCTGGACAGGAAAACACTATGCAGCTGATGGGGGTTATGTTCCTATTGATACGCCTCTTGGACTGCCTGCTGTTTTTGTCAGAGAACCACGCCTAGATGACGGACGCTTGGATTCTCTTTTTGCCTATGCAGATAGTTATTTACGCCACAAAGGGACACTGTAGCATTTTTATTTTTATTTTTATTTTTTTATTTTTTTATTTTTTTATTTTATTTTATTTTATTTTATTATTATTATCTTTTATTATAAAATAAATAAATAAAAATGTGCTGCAAGGAGCATGCAATGGAGAGGGTGTTGGGAACAATACAAGAGGGATTATAATAATAAAACAAAAGAGATCTACAAAAGGGTGTTCTCACTGAGAGTACGTCTATAAGCAATAAGATCCTTGATAGTAATCATTTTTAGCTGATGCTTCTTTGCAAACAAGAAACAGTCATCACGACGTGCCATGCTGCCTAATGGATCTTCCTCCTTGACTAACTCTCCAATACAGGCCACAGGAGGCAGACCTGCCAACTTGCACAGATCCACAGCAGCCTCAGTATGACCGAATCGTTGGAAGGTACCACCAGGCACAGCCCGAAGAGGGAGAATATGGCCAGGTCGAGAGAAATCCTCGGGGGTGGCTGTGGGGTTAGCCAGTTGACGAGCCGTGAGTGCACGGTCATGGGCCGAAATGCCTGTGGTGGTGCCATGGATATAGTCACAGGACACTGTGTAAGCTGTCTTCATTAATTCTGTGTTGTGAGGCACCATCAATGGCAGTCTTAATTCCTCGAGGCGTTCTTCTGTTGTAGGGACACACACATAGCCACTGCACACGGGTGAATGACCAGAAAGACAGTGCTAGGAGCATAACGGGCTTACCTTGAATAACGAATAAGAAAGGCCATTTGTTCTGTAGTGACGTTGTTGGCAGCAATAATAAGGTCGCCTTCATTCTCTCTGTCTTCATTATCCACCACTACAACGAATTGGCCTTTGGCTATAGAAGAAAAAAGAAGAAAAAAGAAGAAAAAACAAACAAACAGTACTAATATAAGTTGCTCTGTTGTGTGCTTGAAGAAAAGAAAGAACCCTTCCCAGCACCACACATAGAAAGAAAGACAGAAAGACAGACATAGGACTGTTCTTTGTAGAATGATAAATACCAAAATCCTGGAGTGCTTCTTCTACAGAGTGGAATTCGTGTTGCTGGTGAGTCTTTTGCATAGTTGTCGTGTGGGGACTAAGAAGAAGAAGGCAGCCAACACCCTTTACCAAGGACAAACATAAATGGCAAGGGGACTGTTGAATGTGTCAGCATTGGATCAGCCTGACTCAGCCAATCTATAGAGCCATTTTCAAAATCCGCCTCCTCCATAAGGCTCTTTGAAGAGAGAATAAGAGAGACACACAATTGGCACGGTAGGAGAACAGCCATGGAAGTATCAGTGTAATTTGGGTGTAATCTAGGTGTAATTTGCGGAGAACTTGCAGTAGACTTACAATGAGATTTACAGTAGATTTACAGTAGATTTACAATGAATTAACAATGGAATCACAACCCATCTACAATTGCACTTCTCTCCTACAGTGCCTTTCTATTGCATTCAACTTAGCCTATGAAGAAAGACTGGAAAAGAGAAAGAACAGGCCCACACACCAGGAGATTTTTCTGGCCTTTAAGCGGTGATATCCCCTTCCTTTTACGTCTAGAACTTTCTTGCTTTTTATGGAACTGTATTTAAAATCAAAAGGTTTGTGGATATCCAAATAATTGTTTCCTTTTGTAGTATCCCTCAATATCAAATTGTATTATTGTCGTAAAGACATTTTCTATAATTGGATCTACAACCCTTTTTGGAAATACCAACTCCTACTACTAAACTGAGAAGGGGATGCCATTGAATACTAAGGGATGATGATAGTTTGTAGTATTCAATAACATACCCATGAAGCTAAATACTAGTAGTAGGAAAGTATAAAAGACACAATTTTATGAAATAATAAACATCAGAGTTTAACTACCTGTTAACTGACCGGATTTCCTTTGGACTAACAAGCCATTGACGACATTATCAATGGAATATATTATTTATGAATAAAACTATTGATGGATAAAATTGTTTATTGTAATAATATAGCTAATAATACTGTAGCTAATAACATACTATTACTATAGCCACTGCTGTTCTAGGTGTATTCCTTCATAGCAACAGAATATACACCCTAAAAGCCTTGTGCTTTATCCTTGGGAGATAGAGAACCATGCTCAGGAGTATACCCTAGACAGCCTAGACACCTTAGACAGTATAGAAGGAAGAAGACCACCTTGGACTGACTTAAGAAAGAGTCTTTACTTATCTAATAACAGAAGGGTTTATTAGTAATAATTCAATAAGAGAGATATTATGCTTACCTTGTACTTAATACTTGTCATAAGAATAATGAGCCATGTATCATCTATTAGAAGAAGAGTCAGTGCTATGTCTTGTGGAATACAATGAGCTCAAACCCAGATGAAGACATTATTTACCTCGTTTACCTCCAGAAAAGCCTTTGGTGGTGCCTATTACTTCCTTCTATTGTTTTGCTTTGTTAATAATAGTACATTATCTTGCTCAGTTATGCTCATATTGAAGAGTAATTAGGCGTTAAGTTGTATGTTCAGTGTGGGAAATAACAAAAAGAGGAGATTATCAAAACAGATAATAATTTTTCTTTCTATTCTGGTGATATATACACTAGTCTCTACTCATAAAACTCACAAATCAAATAATTCACACTAATTGCCTTGGACCTAAAGGACAGTATTTAGAAACAATGTCTTGTTATCATTAAGTACTATTGTTAATAACAGTTAAAATGAGACAGTTGAAGTTATTATGAATATTGAGTCAATGAATGGCTATACTGTTCTCAACACAAGTGAGTTTGGTTCTATTTTATGGACAATGACCACTAGAGTTAATTCTGTGTGTTCTATAATACATTTTTCTTAAGCAGTGGTATACTGCAAATACTGTGGGCTTATGGATAACACATTATGTTAAAAGAATATCAGTGACTGAGTTTTAATATTAAGTGGATTCTTGTTCTATTTCTTGTCTTTACAGCCAATTCTATACTTTTTAATTACAAAGTCAGTAGTCATTGCTAAAACAGGCAAGTAGAGTTCAAAATAGCTCATTTAGACAGCGAAAAAGCATTTTAAAACACATTAGCCAATCATAATAATATTGAGATTTCATTCTCAGGATATTTCCTTATATATCCCAAAAATCTTTGGGCGTATACATAATTTATTTTTGCTCCTTTTCAAATCGATGTCATTTTTAAACAATTGTATTTCGACTATTTCCTTTTATATCCTAAAGATCTCCTGGTGTGTAGTAGAAATATAGCTCTTCCCAGAGCCTACTCTTATGATTGGCTGTGATTAGACTGAGATCCTATAATGGATCAGGTGACATGGATGAACTTACTATGTTAGATTTCCTCTTGTCCCTTTTATTACTGCAGTCTACTTTTTTCAATGGACTTCTTTAGCAGAGGCTATGCTGCCATCAGAGGCGAAAAAGGACAACCACAAGAGGCGGATGAGACCATTGAGAAACTAGCAGACTGTCTTGAAACAGCCACACTTCTGGAAGACAGACGAGCGGGTGTTCTTGGCTTAAAGGGTCTTGTGAGGCACTGGCCAGAGGTAACATGAGAAAAAGACATGAGAGAGAGAGAGAGAGAAAGAAATAAAACATAACCCATTGACATGGTAAATGATAGGAAGTAGGCAATAAGAGTCTTCCTGGTCTTATCAAGGTACTCCATACAGACTCAAAAGACGTGGATGTGACAAAGTCAGTACTCGAAACACTCTCCATCCTGTGTATGGTGGACTCTCCAGTAAGTCAAACCTACACTTGCCACCTGGGTTGCTGATACAAGACGTGACGGGAAGGAAGTGAAAGAACATAGAGGCTACAGATTCACAGATCACTTTATAGAGGTATTTGGTATCGTTGATAGTACAGTTAGAACACAAACAGACGTTGACAGAGCAAAGACGACTATTAGGATTCTACCAATGTCACTCTTTTACTGGACATTCTCGAGGAATTTGACTTTTATGAGAGATTCAATACGATTAAACTACTGTCTATTCTCTTGGCCAACCGTAGCAAGCGCATTCAAGAGTGTATATTGACAAGTCCTATGGGTATTACTCGTCTTGTAGATCTATTGGATGACAAGAGAGATATTATCCGCAATGGTACTATAGATATAAGAAAGAGAGAAACGGCATATTAACTCATTATGATACTAGAGAGCTTATTGCTGTTGATCTCTCTTACTCATAATGATGCTGAGGTGCAGAAATTGGTGACATTCCAAGCAACATTTGAGAAGCTTCTTCTTGTGATTGAAGAACAGGAAGGTATCTCTGGTGATATTGTTGTTCAGGACAGTCTTACGCTCATGCATAATCTGTTACGGTACAATGTGTCTGATCAGGTAAACAAAAAGACGTACTACACTATAAAAGAAGAGAAAAGAGAGAAGAGAGAAGAGCAGAGAATGACACAGATTGGATCCCTTTTTCTTTTTTCTTTTCTTCTCATTAGGTGTATTTCCGAGAGACAAGCTGTATCCAGCATATTCCAGGATTACTGGGTTATGTTGGGGATAGTGATGCTGACCATGTTCCTTTCTCTTATGAAGACTGGCCTACTCAGAAAGTAGCCAACACAGTGCTTGTCTTGGAACTCATTCGTATCTTAACAGAACCCGATGGATCAAACACTCCTTTAAATCAAAAGGTCATGGTACAGAGTGGGATTCTCCTTCCAATTGTTCAGTTGGGTATCTGCTCCAATGCACCTGCTATTGTGAGAACAGAGGCACTTCACTCTCTTGCCTATGTTATTCGTAACAATGCAGTCAACCAGAATCTAGTGTCTAAGATTAGGGTAGCCCCTCCTCCCAAGATGGTGGAGAGAAAAGTAGATCCCAGGGTGGCTCCTAGTTCGCCAAGACCTGCTTTGATGTCTCTGGTTTGTATTGCTACCATGAGTGACCTGCATCAGCAGTACAGTTATTCGAGTCGTGGAGCAGCAGCGTCTGTTGTATCTGCCTGTGCAGAGAAGAATCCAGAGACTCAAATGGCCATTGCCTCTATAATGAACATAGTGCAAGAAGAAAACACCACCCAACCCTCCACAGGTAAATTATTTTCTAGGAGTGCCTCTCTAAACAGTCTAACATTGGACCTGCAGAATCTCCTCTGGGTTCTCTTTTACTGGAGATCATTGGGGATTGGGAAATATCTCTTACTGATCCTTACAAGGTGTGGTTTGCATGCACCATCTTTTCTCAGCTCATAAACGACCATCCAACAGTAAAAAGGAGGGCTGGTGAGATTACACTAGGAGACGAAGCCAATGGTAGGTAAACTAAAAGAAGAAAGAAGAAGCTCTTTTATGGTTGTTTCTTTTCCATCTCACCTATGGAGAATGAATATCAAATAATAGGCGAAGAACCTATTCCCCTTCTGCATCATATTGTTGCTCAGGTATTGATGGCAACCCAAGTCCCAACGACACCCTCCCAGATACCTATTGCCTATCTGTCTTTGCTGTGTACATGGCTCTTCAACAGTCCAGAATCCGTGAGCCTGTTCTTATCTGAAAGCACACATGTCCAATTTGTATGTAGTTTAAGAATAGGATGCACAAGAGATAGACAAAGGCAGCTCACTTTGCTATTCTAGTTGATTCAACAAGTCCAATCCTCATCCAATGATCCTGTGGTGCAAGGACTCACCTCTTTCTTACTTGGCATTACCTATGAATTCAACAGTGATCCCAACACCCCAATGAATAGGTAACTCATTCACAGCACAGTAGTACTACAGAAAAAGAGACCACTCATATGCTTTCATTGTGTACAATTACAAGGGAGAAATTGCAGACTATTCTCTCTAGTCGTGTGGATCAGTTCTGTAGCCAAATAACACGCCTAAAGGACAGCCCTGCAATAAAGAATGCCAAACAGTACTTTGAACTCTCTCCTGAAGAAGAAGAAATGGCTGACAGTCATGAGTATTTCCCCAACTTACTTTTGGAAAACACCTTTGTAGAGTTCTTCAAAGAGACCTATGGTAAGAAAAGACAGCGGCTGCTTATTCTTGACTGCCTACCATGTGTATAGAGAGTATCCAAAGATCTATCAAAAAGAAGCCTGCTAGCTTTATGGCCAAGAAATCCTATGGTAAATATACAACAGAATAGATAGATATAGATATAGGCATAGGCATAGGCATAGGCATAGGCATAGGCATAGGAATAGGAATAGGAATAGGAATAGGAATAGGAATAGGAATAGGAATAGGAATAGGAATAGGAATAGGAATAGGAATAGGAATAGGAATAGGAATAGGAATAGGAATAGGAATAGGAATACTTACTTTGCAGTGATTAGCTCAAGCAGCCTCCGATGCTTTTGTTCACAATGAATTGGAACAGGCCTTCAAGATTACATTAGAAAAGCAAGCCTCAGATATTAAGCAGCTTGAAGATCAAGTCACAGATCTCACAGCTTCTTATGCACTCATGGTAGGAATGGCTCGTCTATGGGTATAGGACTCAATTCACTCTCTTTCAATAGCAAACACAAGCAGAAGAATACAAGGAAAAGATAGCACAGTTGGAGGCAAGCCTTGTTGCTGAGAAGACCAAGAGTGACGCCATGGAGAAAGAACAAGAGGATTTGCTTGTATGCATGGGTAAGATCTGCTTTCATGTTTTATCTTGGAGTGTCAGTACAAAAGGGGCTCATTTTGTATTGCTGCTGTATAGGTGAGCAAGATCTAGAGATTAAGAACTATAGAAGGAGACTGAGAGATCTTGGCCAGGATGTGGCAGAGAGTGAGGATGAAGGAGAAGGAGAAGAATAAAACCTATCTATCTTTTTTTTTCTTGTTTATTATATAGGATGGTAGTGGTTATTTGGATATTAGATACGATATTCTCTGAATTTAGTATGCAGACTATTATTTGTCCAAAAAGACATCTTATGAACAGTGGTAAAGGAAGAGGAGCCTGTCCATGGTATTTTCTTATTGTTATTATCAGCAAGAGCCTCTTCTTCTTGTCCTAAAGAAATAGCAGGTCTACTAGGCATATTCTGCCAATGAACAACCTATAATCATAACATGTGAGTTGGTTTATTCACAGTCTTATAAGAACTGCTCACTTGGCCATGTTGGTTAAGATGGGCGAAGTCTGAGAATGAAATAGCAAGGCCACTTCTCTGCCACCGGTCATACACAGCCCTCTGCACTGGATTCCCTACAATATCATAAGCAGCTTTGATAGCATCATATCTCTCTGTTGTCATGGTATTAACTATCTGAAATATGATCTATTGTTTGTGTACTGACTTTGGTTGTCATGGGAATGAGGTTGTCCTGATGACTTGTCGGGATGATAGAGCAAGGCTAGTTGCCGATACTCTGCCCTAATCTGCTCTGGCTAAGCATCCTTCAGTATCTGAGTTGGAAATAGGGTGTATAGGAGTGTGTGCTTACAGTAGAAGAATGTACACAGCCTAGTATTTCATAAAAGTCTCTTTCTTTACACTGGCTTAAATTACTTTGCATGGTGAAGGTAGATTTAGATAGTAATCTATATAAAAAGGAATCCCCTACAACTAAGTAAGTGTGAGAAAATAGAGAAACGAGTCACGCATGAAACACAGATCGAATAGCTTTTATGCAAAATGTCTAAGAGAATAAAATGATAGGAAAATAGATGCAGCATACAAAAATGGGAAAATAAAAGTGATTAATAAAAACCAAACAAAAAGAGAGAAAATATGTATGTGTATGTATGTGTATGGAAGTGAAGAGGTGAAGAGGTGAAGGGATGTATGTGGACTGGCCAATGGAAAAGAGAGTTTGTTAGGGTATAGTTTATCTGCGACCACCATAACCACCACCACGTCCTCCTCCGCCGCCACGTCCACCACCATAACCTCCTCCACCACCATTGCGTCCTCCTCCGCCACGTCCACCGCCATAGCCGCCGCCACCATTGCGTCCTCCACCACGTCCACCGCCATAGCCACCACCATTGTGTCTCTGCTCACGCTCAGCAAGATCAGGGAGAATAGTAGGAGCAGTAAGAGTAATGTTGTGCTTGTCGGTCCATGCTTTGCCGGCCAGAGAGATCACATCATCTGTAATATCGACCTTGCTGGAGATTACATCAAAAACGACACCAGTGGCATCTTTAGTCATACGCCATCCCTTGCAGTCATCGTAGGCAAGCTCGGGGAATTCACGGTTAAGTATGTTACGGACATAGCCAGCATGGTTGATAGTGTGGTTCAATTGGAAGAAGAGTGTAGTTTGGCCTTCCATAGAGGTAAGAAGAGAGCGGCTGGCAATACCTTGGTGGTAACCGGTCATGTAAGCAAGAGCAGCAGCAACAGCGTTCTCAGCACCGTGCTTCTCAATCAATTGCTGGGCAGACTCAGTAAAGTAAGACAAAACATCCGACTTGACGCTATCAATAGATTTGAAAGCATCTTCAGTGGTGGCCTTGATAATATCTTCAGGACGAGGAGCAGACATGATCTCGAACTGTACACCGGTCTTTTTGGAGATATAGCTTAAAAGACCTTCTTCTGCTGGCTTGTAGAAAGTAACGCACACACCTGAGCGACCAGCACGACCTGTACGGCCAGAGCGATGCACGTAACTTTCAGTATCTTTGGGAGGTTGGCAGTTAATGACCAAATCCACTTGAGGAATATCAAGACCACGAGCAAGTACATCGGTACAGATAATACATTTGTATTTGCCTTCACGGAAAGCCTTCATGGTGGCTTCTCTTGAACTCTGAGCAATATCACCGTGGAGAACAGCAGAGTCTTGCTTCAGCTTCTCATGGGTACCGAGCTCATTGGCATCTGCCTTGGTGGCACAGAAGATGACGGTCAAACCACTCTTACCGTACACATTCACAACATCACCAATGATATCAGCACGGGCCTGGTAAGAAGAAGGCATGGCAATGTGACGGATGTTGGTGCTGGTTCTGTTCTTGGCATTGCCAATCAAGTCAATACGGATATAATCTTGCTTCATGAAACGCTGGATAGTCTCCATAACAGACTCTGGCACAGTAGCAGAGAAGAGCAGTGTCTGGTAATCACGGCTTGTCTTTTGTTCCTGGATGCTCTCTAATACCTTGAACATATCATCTTGGAAACCACGGGCATCCAACCTACACGGATAAGTTACTCATTCAATAGAGATTCAAATTACTTACATCTCATCGGCTTCATCAAGAATAATGAAATCAATGCTATGCAACTTCAAGTTACCAAACTTGATATGGTCCTGAATACGACCAGGAGTACCGACAATGACATCCACACCATCTCTCAGCACTGAGGTCTGTTCAGGGTAAGGAACACCACCATAGACAGACAGTGTTTTGAGTCTGTTGCCTGAGATGGACTCAAAATCACCAGAGACTTGTTTTGCCAAATCACGAGTAGGACACAACACAAGCACACGAGGGGCACGACCACGACGCTCGTTGTTGGAGGAGAGGGCCAGTTTCTCAATGACAGGAAGGGCAAATGCGAGTGTTTTACCCGTACCCGTACGAGCACGAGCCAACATATCCTGGCCATCGAAAATAGCATCAAAAGTGGCTGCTTGGATTTCAAACAAGGAGGCAATGCCACGGGACTGAAGATTCTTTACAGTACCCTCAGAGATACGGAAGTTGGTGAGACGCAACTTTTCAGGAATCTCGGCATCACCGGAAGTCTCCTCAATCTCGATTTGTTCTTTGGCTACCACCTTGCGCTTCTTCTGCTCGGGTGCTTCTTCCTTTACTGCTACTTCTTCTTTCTCTGCTACTTCTTCTTTCTCTTCTTCTTTACGTTTGCGGGATTCCTTCTCTTCCTTCTTGGCTCTGCGTTCTTCCTTGCTGGCCTTCTTCTCCTTCTTCTCTACGTCATTAGCTTTGACTGGGATGGGTTAGTTCTTCTGATACTCCTTGACTCATTGGACTCTACCTTCAGTATCTTTTGACTTGAGAGTAGATGGCATGCTGAAGTTAGATCTAAGAAATAAGATCTAAGAAATAAAGTAGGAATCAGAGAATGAAAAGTTTTATACACAATCTGGGCGGACTGTCAACTTTTATGCACTAAAATAGGAATGAAGAGAAGAGTATGACTTGTTTCTGTCTTTTTTTCAAATGAAAACAAAGTGCTTTTTGAGACTGTCTATTTTTCGATGTTATCCTTTTTCTGGACTATATTAGCAATGATAATATTGTTATAATTGTTATAATTGTTATAATTGTTATAATTGTTATAATTGTTATATTGATGACTATTGCTATGATGATTAATAAATTAACAGAGTTATCAAGAAGAGTAAAGTAACAGGTGTGTTATGGTATTCTACAATAAGAGATAAGCAGTCACCCAACTGTTTCAAAAAGGCAGACTTTTCTTGTTATTGTTTTCCACTATTTTTCATTGAAGAATAAATAATATCTCTTATAGATATCTATATTATACCATATAAGGAAATAATATATATAGGAAATTAAATAAATAACATTCATCTTTGTTTCTACAAGGCACTAAAGAAGCACAAAAAGTCTATGGATTGTACAGTAAAGATGCCTCTAACACTCCCTGATAGTGCAAATATCCATTTCTCTTTCACTGTTTTCATTTTGAATTATGAATAAACCAGGTCTTATTGGATTTGAAGAATGAGTCGTCACTGTTTCCATTTCTCTTTGACAAAGCATAAGATGAAAAGATAACCTCTGCTCTAAGATTCAGTAGTAATAAAACACTACTACTGCCACGGAGCTACTCTTTACAAGCGGGGATAGAGATACCATACTATTAGGGTTTGCCTATAAAAAAAATAGTGATCTGAGCACCCCCTTTATACTTTTATAAATAAACACACTGGAAATTTTACTTTTTTAAAGTAGCAAAAAAAAATAATAAGATGAAAGCCAAAAAAAGAAAAAGAAAAAAAGAAAGAGAGGTATTTCAAACATTGTTTTCCTGACGAGACAGACACTTTACAATAAGCTAAAGACCTCATTATAAAGGAGATTGAAATGGAATAAAATATTGTACAAATAAGGGTATATACCTAAATAATTTGTAAAATATGTATAGTTGGGCAACGGGGTTCGTCTTGAGACTCGCAGGGCCTCGGGAAAGGCTGGCTGCTCTTGTATTGGTATATGAAGGGGGGTGCTCTGGTATGGGGAGTGGGGAACTCGATTCTCTACGGCTTCAAAAGGTATAGATAGGACGGTCTGATGGAGGTCCTCTGGTAGCGGGCCTTGGGTACTACAACGAACAGAAACAGGTAACCCTCCTAACGAAGAACCAACGAAACGGACAGACAAAGAGAACAAACAGGAACAGAACAAGAACCAATAACTACACTTGACCTTTGGGTGTAAAACTACCCGTATTCGGAAACCAAGACTTCAGATAACTTCCTCTTTTTTTATTAAAATGTGCAATTGGCTATTATATATACTATTCTTCTGAAACATTCTATTACGGTAACTACTTTTAGCAACTCTATCATATTCCACGTCTTCCACAGCCATCCATGCAAATAGGTGGATAGACGTTACCTATTCTACAAATATAAGAAAATAATCTGCTTTTATTCTCAGAATATTTCTATAATTAGCTAATACGTTTGAAAAGACTTTTTCGCCTCTGAATAAACCTTTTAAACTCTATCAGCCTATTCTAGCAATGACTATTGACTTTGCAATCAAACACTATAAAATTATAAATAACAAGAAATGAAGCCGATATTATAACTTGGTCATTACTATTCTTTTAAAATGGTGTGTTATTATCAATCAAGCAAAAAAATAGAGGAAATTGATAGACACCACCAAAGGCTGTTCTTGAGATAAAAGGGGTAATCAGTGTCTTCCTCTGGGCTTGAGCTCATTGAAATCCACAAGACACTCTTTTGTCATTAATAAAGACTTTCAAGTAAGTCTTAAGTGGTTTTCTTCATTTTATACTTTCAGTAGTGTCTAGATTATACTCCCAAGGATAAAACACAGGGATTATAGGGTATGTGTTTTATTGCTCTGAGGGAATGCACTTGGGCATTAGCTATAGTACTATAATAAACAATATTATCCATCAACACTATATTTTTATTGATAATGCCGTAAAGACATTTTCTATAACTGGAACTGGAACCCTTTTTGAAAATATCAACACTCACTATTAAACTGAGGAGATGCTATCAAATACTAAGAGATGATGATAGTTTGTAGTATTCAATAGCATATCCCTGAAGCTAAAATACTAGTAGTATAAAAGTATAAAAGACCTAATACAGTCACACAACATTAGAAAGGGTACGACCCCCTAATTTATACCATTTTAAATATGATTCTTCTTCTTTTTAACACATAATCACATTCCATTAAGCAATCTCAAATGTCAAACGCATAATCCTCAACTAGAAACTCAAGAGTTTATAATAAGATTAAAGAAATAGAGTAATGGGGTGTTTATTGGCTTGAAAAAATAAAATCAATCCATGAGTAGCATTCCAAAGGTCGTTGGCATTAGCAAGTCCACTGTCCAGAATATTATTAGTAGAATCATGACTAATGGTACACCTCTACCAAGACCTAGTTCTGGTGCACCAAAAGATTAAATGAGAGAGACCTTAGACAACCTGAAGCTATTCTAAGAGGCAGCCCATTGGCCTCCTATAACTACATAAAATTGGAACTTAAGGCACATCAGATAATCATCTGTAGAGCAACATTCATCAGATATATACATCAGATTGGGTTTGGTTCCTACTTCGCAGCACACAAGCCAAGGTTGTCTGAAGAAATCATGAAGAAAAGGCTTCGTTGGGCAAAGGAACGGGTCAATTGGACTCCTGAGGACTGGAGACGCGTCGTATGGTCTGATGAGTCACAGTTTGAAGTAGAGGGTTACCAGGGAGGAGCCAGAGTGATTCGAAAGATCGGAGAGAAGTATAAGGCTGCTCATAGTGTAACTACAACCAAAATGAGGGGAAAGGCAGCATGATGATCTGGAGCTGTCTTGATAAGCTTATCAATGACAAGAGGGCCAGTATCAAAAATATCGATGAGCTCAAGACAGCTTTAGAAGAAGCTTGGAGAAATATCCACATTGATCTTGCCGAACGTTTAGTTGGCTCAATGAAGGATCGCTGCCAGGCAGTTATTGATACCAAAGGTAGCCCAACAAAATATTAAATAAAAACTTTCTTTATATATTACTATAAACAATATGTTAAACTAACTTTTTGTTGAATTTGAGGTCATTAGTATGTGTTTTGAGGTTGTAACATTTATATCCGTAAAGCATGCTTTTTTTCAGGATTTCAAAAAATGAAAATCGTATACTTTCTAATGTTGTGTGACTGTATAATTAAATAATAAACATCAAAGTTTAACTACCTGTTAACTGACCGGATTTCCTTTAGACCAAGGAGGCATTGAGGACAACAATATAATTTGATAGTGAGGTATTCTTCAAAAAGAAATAATAATTTGGATACTTGCAAATCTTTGATTTTAAAATACCAGTCTGAAAAAGAAAGATATACATCTTTAAAGAGGTGTGTTACTGCTTAAAAGCCAGAAAATTATCTTGTGTAGAAATTTAGTCTACACACCAGGAGATTTTTCTGGCTTTTAATCAGTGACACACTCATCCCTTTATGTCCGAAAATATTTTGCCCTTTTATGGATCTGTGTCTAAAATCAAAAGGTTTGTGGGTGTACCATTTATTATTTCCTTTTGTGGATACCTCAATATCAAATTGTATTATCAATAGAATATAGTGTTGATGAATAGTATTGTTTATTGTAGTAGTATAGATAATACTATAGTATAGCTATGGCTAATGCCTAAGTACATTCCCTAATAGAAATAAAATATATACCCTAAAAGCCTTGTGCTTTATTCTTGGGAGATAGATGACTATGCTCAGGAGTATATCTTAGACACTCTAGACAGTATAGAAGACCACCTAAGACTGATTTGTGAGTCTTTACTTGCCTAATAACAATACAATGGGTGTCTTGTACATTAGAATAAGCCATAGCTCAGATGAAGACACTACTTACCTTTTTATCACTAGAATAGCCTTTGTTAGTGTCTATCACCTCCTTCTATTGTTTCTCTTTGTTAATAATGGCACATTACCTTGCTCAGCTATGGTCCTCTTGACGAGTACTTGATTGTTATACTGTGGGATTATGGATAACAAACTATGTTAAACAATAACTGCAGTGATTGAGTTGCAATTTCAGGTTTACTTCTTCCTTTTATCCACCTTTATAGTGTTTAATTGCACAGTCCATAGGCAATGCCAAGACAGACAGGCAGTGAAAAGGTTCTTTTCAAACACATTAGCCAACAAAACAAATAACATAATTTCATTGTTCATGTATTTCCCTTTATATCCCAAAAAATTCTATTGCTATGAGACAAGAGACACACAGGACCTCTTAAGGCTGGTTACTCATACGGAGATTGACAGAGAAGAGAAGGGTATGGAGTGACAGAAGGCAAACTAATGGTTGTAATAATAACAGTACCCTATGGGAATACAGAAAGAAAATAAGTCGAAAATAAGAAACAGTCAGCTGTCCAAGTCCTTAAAGCCTATCTTGTTTATACTCTAGGAAGCTATTTGGATTAAAGTCCATTTTATTAAAGATGTAGATGACTATGCTGTCTGTTGTTCTTCATGACTTTTGCCTTCTTTATTTTGTTTGTCTTTGTTTGGCATATAAACCAATAGTTGTGATCTGGTGAGTGTTTGTGTATGTTTATTGTGTCTGACATGTTATTCAGTTTCTATTGTATATTCTTATACTATAATAAGCTCAGTGAATCCGTTACAAAGGCAAAGGCAAGAAGAAGGTGCCAGTGCAAGGGTAATACGAAATACATATAGAGTACATTAATACATCTCAAACTAATTATTTTTACTACTATTTTATTATTAAAAAGGGGTATTGGCATCTAAAAGGATTGGAGTACGATCCTACCAAGCTGCCAATCATTGCCTATGGCACAGGAATAAAGGTAAAAGATGCTGCCAAGTTGAAAGGTCATTGTGTTGGTTTGACGAGAGTTTTATATCAATCATTGAAAAAAGAGACAAAAAGATGGAGATCTTTTTATGGTTGATGTTGATGAGTTTCGAACATCGAGAGTAAACATCATTGACTTCTCACTCAATATGAAAAGCTCTGCTAACAATTACTCTTATTTTTATTCTCAAGATCTGCCACACTTATAACACAAATATCCTCACCGAGGTATTAGTGAATTTCAATAGTATCCGCGCTTGCCAAAGTTGTGGAATTGTTTGGAACAGAGATGTGAATGCATCAAAGAATATCTATACAATTTCAGAAGAGTGTTTAAAGGGTCTCCATCGACCAGCTTCATTCTGTATAGAAGAATGGATATTTGTATTCATATTATATCATATATCGCCACATCGAAAGTGGTTTCCTTCGGGATTCAGATATTTACAGGTAAATTATAATAATAATCTTTATTTAAGAACTAACATGAATATATAATTTATTTTTGCTCCTTTTCAAATCAATGTCATTTTTAAACAATTGTAGTTCGACTATTTCCTTTTATATCCTAAAGATCTCCTGGTGTGTACCAATCCTTTTATCTATACACTCAAAGATATTTGGGATATAAAAGGAAATAAGAATAAGAATGAGCCAATCAATGGTATGGGTTGAGTTGGAGAAAGAAAAGGAATCTCTTTTAGTATCAGTGAGAAAGAAAAAGACCAGTCTGCTTCTGTTGAGACACAATGGACTTTCTATCAAAATAGGAATTGTCGTCATTTAAGCTTTTTTATTTTTTTTTTATTTTTACTTTATTTTTACCTTATTTTTATTTGCATTTCCTACTATATTTGAATATTGAGAATAACACTATTGTCTTTAATGGAATTATGGCTGATTCATAAAAATTTATGCTCACGCGCATTGACCAATACCTTATTTATTGTATGGATTTAGGCAACAGTTCCCTGTGAACAGAAACACAGTCAAGAAAAAATCAACAATATTCATACAAGGCATACAAGGCATATAAGTGGGATGAGTTAATTTTAAAAGTAAATTAGGAAAGACTCTAATGCATCTGTTTATACCGCGTAGGATGAAAATATAAGATAAAAATAGTCCATGACTTTTTATTTTTCCGTAAATAAAAAAAATACATATTTATATACTAATCTATACTAATATTCACGTACAAGTCTACCTATTTAAATAAGCTCTAACCAAATAGCCAATCAGAAGGTATAAAAATTGATCTATACATTTTGACCCTTTTATCTTTCTGGAACAAACATTTCCCATTTACTGGATCTATTCTTCTTATTAAAGCACCTTGTATTAGCAGTAGAACTCATTCATATAGCGTCCAAGCACTAGGAGTTTCTTTCTTTCTTTCTTTCTTCATGTCCATGATGGGTGGTTGTTTCTGTTTGAGAAAAAAATACATTGGATTTACTAAGGCATTTCTTCATGAAAGAAAGAAAAGCCTACATCAATGAATCTCCCTCTCAATTGTATGTAGAACCATTCACTAAACCAAAATGCACTGTAGGCTACATTCTCTCTCGGTTTCTTCTTTAGTTGTTATGAAAAGCCTTAGCCTACAAGTACATGTTCTTTATCATGTAGATGAATATGAATATAAGAGTCATAAGTGTACCTTGTTCATCACATAAATGGAACTAGTGAATAAAGCACTATGGCAAAAGTGACCAGTAGAATGCTTCTCTTTTTGGTTCTACATGTCAAATATGCTGCCATGGTTACTCCATTCGCAGTTTTGTTGCTACTTGATGAATTCAGGCTGCCTAATTTGGTCTAGTGGGTTGCTAGGGTCATTCATGGGCTTTAAATCAGGAAAGGATTTACAGAGTTAATATTCTTTATTTTACACACAAGGTAGGCTCTAGTAGTCTACGATGACAACAAGTATTTTTCTAGCCTAGTAATAAATAAATAGATAGATAGATAGATAAGTAGATAAGGATAAGTAGATAAGTAGATAGATAGAGGGATATAGAGAGATATAGAGGGAGATAGAGGGAGATAGAGGGAGATAGAGGGAGATAGAGTGAAATAGAGGGAGAATTGGAAAAGAGGGATCGAAATTGAAATTGAGATCAAAGTATAAAGGTATAGAAGTGTAGAGGGGGTAGAGAGAAAGGTATAAAATAGGAATTGGGAAAAAGATCAAAACATGGGGAAAGAGGGGAGAATCAAAGGTATACACATTAGATCTGTTATGAAAGAGCAGTGATATTATCGTTTGCGCTTCCTCATGGGTTGGAGTGAATAATCTTCCGTCTCTGACTGTGATTTACATGAATTTGACGATTGGCTCTTATAAGAAGAGGGGTAAAGATGGTAGTCATGAAGTCCAAGGCGCGGTAAGTCACGGCTCTCATGAGTCTCAGGCAAATGAGAATATGCCGAGGGTGCCGAAAGATTATGAATGGAAGGAAGACGAAGATCATGGGGTGTGCTCGGTCGAGCCGGCGTTGCTGAGTGCAAAGACTGAGATACTGGCTGCTGAGGTGGAGAAGCCGACAGTCTGTGCGTAAGATGGCTAACACGGTACTGAGTAAGAACGGAAGAAGAAGAGGGAGCAGGAGAAGGTGAGAGTGATGGTTTGTCTCTGTTAAGAAAGTTATTGATAGTAACGGGATCAAGATCGCTCACAGGAAGATGTGACTGTAGAATTGTTTTAAGCATATCTTCAATTGTCTTTAAACGGTCTTCAATTGCCTCCAAAGCAGCTTTACTGGGAGCATTTCTTCTGTCGTCACTCTGTGAGGAAGAGGGATAGACACAAGGCACACCCGACTTGATACAGTTGCGACAAGGCTGTTCACCGTTGCATTTTGTTTTTTTGCGTCTGCATTCACCGCACGCACTGACAATCTTTGCACGCTTTTTACGTGGCTCAACGGGCTGTTCATCAGCAGGCATCATAAAACTATAGAATTGGAAGGAATGTAGTAGGCTTATAGAGAAAAGAATCGAGGGTTATTAAGGAGATGGTTAAGAAAAGGAACGGAAAAAGAGAGTGAAGGGGAGAGAAGTGGGAAATTAACCGGCAGATGAAAGAAGAGAGAGAGAAAAGGGGAAGGAATGGAATGGAAGAAAATGAAAATTAGAAAATAACAAAGAGGAGTAACATGCTAGAACAAGCAGACGAACTGTGATTGGCGATCAAACCGGAGGCGGCAACGGGCGAAGCACCGACACCAAGGCACACGTTTCCTTTTACTTGTACTAGCAAGTCAACCCCTGTTCCTAACGGCCTACAAGCCAAAAAGAAAAAGAAGGGTGACAAGACGCACAAGCCACTTTCGGTAATTGTGCCGTTGTCGGCTCTCTTGGGGCTTTCCCATGGCTCTGGTAAGGCAAACCAGCCTCAATGGCGATACCTGTCTGTTCACAGTGGGGACACAGTAGGCTATCCGTGGTAGGCTGGGCTGGTTTACTTTCATTTGCCTGTCATTTCTATCTCTGTGTAGATGTGTCTATACCAATATAGTCCTCTTGGGAGGCTTGGTTTACTTCTTACTGTGACACTTTCCGTACGACTTGACGGGTGATTGGCCATGAGCACCGATAGATAAATCATCATTGTTAAAAGGGATTTGTCTCCGTTGTAAAAGAGTAGTGAGTATAAGTGATATAGTGATGACGTTTCAATGCACACTCGCATGCCTTTCTACCGTGTGGGTTATAGGATATACGCTGTATGTTTTACAGTGTGTCTGATTGTTTGTTGACACTACTGTCTGTGGGTGATGAATAACAACATGTGACTCAACAGCATGGTTGTATAGATTTGATGCACTCTACACCTGGCGAGGTTACATTATTACATTCTTTAGAGTTTAGGTTCACTACACTGCAATATGTACAAAATAAGCTATAAGTGTATGTTGTGTTCTTGGGTATAAAAAAATACCAACTCTACTTTGCTTCTCTAGATTAAAAAGGACATGAGACAAAATAGGAAAACATCATCAGTGGCGCGCGTATTCATAGCTATACGCTACGTGTATACTTTATTCTTCCTTTCTTTTAGGGGTGGATCGACATTTACAGTCTCCAAATGAGAGTGAAATGGTCAGCAAAAACCGCGGTGCGGAGATGCTGAGAATGGCCTGTCGTGATGAGTTGTGAGAGGAATAAGCGTGGGCTCAATGGATCTTATATGACTCCACGCTACACTACACTGCGACAGGTCTAAATTCAGTTGATCAATTGAATTCAACCATTTACACATTAAGTTGGTGCAACTATAAATGAAAACCTTTATCATTTGTTCATCATGGTGGATCCTATGTGTCTTGGAATACATAATTACTTTGGACGCCTATTCAAGAGTAGTGAAAACAATAGCATTTGAACAGCTACTAGCCATGTCTTTTTTCTTTCTGTGCTCCTGTCAGTAACAACTAGATTGGAAGAGAGACGCATTGGTCTACGGGCTATCAGGCCTCGCGCCACAAAATTAACTCTATGTATTAACTGCTAGGAATACTACTACTAATATATTTCTCAATGGGTTTATCCTCAAGAACATAAGAATCTCTATTGATTCTCACAATAGAGTGTCTATTTTCTTATACTCAAAGAATACTCAAGTTCTTTCTCTCTTTCTCTCTCTCTCTAGAGGCATATATGTATAAATACCTTCCCCCTGTTTTCTAATAAAAAGGACCCTTGCTTGCATTTGATAATAACAGTTACAACAGTTATAATACTATCGTGTAGAGATGTGTCTGGAAATCAAATTCCTCGGAGTGCTATACTACAATTAAGACAAAGGAGACTCTCGTAACGTATCCCCTATTGATTAGTACAATGTATACGCTTTTGAATAAATTCTTATCTGAACTGACCATGAAGCATGTTCTTTCTATACATGAAAATATTACAAGTGAATAGATATAAAGGGACAAGTGATTTTAGTCAGAAAGAACCTCTTTTTTTTTGTATCTTGCTAGAATTCAGCTATGCACTCATCTCCATGTGATATCAACGACATTTTTATCTCACAGGATTCGAGATTTTCGTTTTTGTCCACGGATGTATCTCAAGACAGTAACGCGTCTCATTCTTCACAGAAACTTCCACGTTTCAGAAGTGTTTCTTCCACTGGAGTTTCTCACTCTGCCTATCTAAGGAATCCAAGAGAAAGACACGCATTGGCTCGTAAAACTCGTGTTCATTTGGAGCTGTTTGAAGAGAACGCCTACACCTCAGAATTTGATTGTTTGGATCAATCATTGAAGCTCAAAGATAAACAAGAATCTTCAATAAAAGTAGCAGCTCCACTTACCTTGACAATTGCTCAACAAGTAGCTACTATTGCTGGAGAAGTTTTACCCTACCACATTCACAACTATTCTTCATATTCTGCCTCGTACCATCCCGATAATCTAAAGACAGACAGTCCTAATGATCAATCCTCTCGTTGGTCTTCAGATGCCCACAATCACAGTCAGTATATTACATTGCGTCTTGATAATCCAGCTATCATCCGTATGTCATCTGAAGTATTATTATTATTATTATTATTTTTTAAAAAAAAAGCTAAAATAATTAACATTTAATATCGTTGCATTTTATAGGAAATATAACATTTGGAAAGTTTCATAGAGGTGATTATTTTATTTAAAGGACTGCCTGAATTTATTTAACACTCTAAAAGACCATGCCTCCACTGTAAAGGAATTCAAGATACTAGGAGGAATGAATGAAGATAATATGGTAGAAATACTGCATCACGGTAAGTGTGCTCCCTCTGTCTACTTCTTTGGATTCTTCTTTTTGATTTTAATAAATGGTTAACATTATTCAATCCAATCTATAGAACTCAAAAACAACAATAGACCAGAAACCTTTCGACTTGAACATATAAATGGAAATTTGGTATGTGGGATCTCCTTAAATAACAAACGAAATAGTTTACAGGAAATATTAAAGGATGTGCCCCACTAGCTGTTTCCTGTTCAGTTCATCAAGATCGCCCCACTATCAACATTTGGTTTAAACTTCAACTATAGTCTATGGTACATTGAGCTCAATGGTGTTCAAGACAGGTCAATAGTGAATAATGCCATTCTAGAGTATGAAGTTGTAAGTGATTTTTCTTTTTCTTTTCTTTTCTTTTTCTCATCGAGTCACTCACTTTACATGCTCTTGGGTTGGTATTGTTCAGTATGAAGAACGAAAGGCTGCTAGTCGGTGTCTGAATTATCTAAGACAGAACAATATGATGGACATGTTTCATGCTCTTCAACAGCGTATGACATTTGAGTATGAACATCCCATTTTATCCGAGCTTCACAAATATCTGGTTGAGATAGGAGATTTTGATGAAGCAGAAAATACTTTATTAAAGGCCCATTCAAAGAGTCTTTTTGATACAGATTCAAAGCAGATAGAATATATACTTAATTGGAGGAAAATTGAGGATGATCAAAGTAAGCGGCATTGCATAATTGCATAATTACAGTTATCTCCCCTAGAATCTAATGGTTTATAGATAACACTATACCTTCTCCAAGAGGTGGACATCAAATGTGTATAGATGAGAAAGAAGGAAAGATATATTTGTTAGGTGGATGGAGTGGTAAACATGATCTACCAGATTTTTGGTATTATAATATAAGCGAAAGCAGATGGCATCGCTTGAGTTCCAATACATCAAAGTAAGGCACTCTTCTTTTTGATATTACCAAGGACCGTATCTTTTAATACTACCTTCTAACCTTGGATATGATTTTAATAGACAAGGAGGTCCAAGTGCACGGTCTTGCCATAAGATGTGCTTTGATCCACTGACAAGATCTATCTTTGTATTGGGTCAATATGTGGACTGCATCAGTGATGCTGAAAAAAATACAAAGTCTGATTTTTATCGATATTTTGTTGATTTTAACTTGTGGAAGAGAATTAGTACCAATACTGCTGCAAGTATCATATTTGATCTCTTCAGTGTATCTGCTTGGCTGATACATGCTCTATTAGGAAGAAGGAGGCCCTGAGCTGTTGTATGATCATCAAATGAACATCGATACTGTTACTGGAATCATTTATGTCTTTGGTGGAAAAATCATTTCCAATACTTCAAATTTCCATAACTATAGTGGTTTATTTTCTTATTCAATTCCTACTAACAGTTGGACCAATCTAAGGTAAAACTAATGTTTTTGCATCTCTGAAGTATTGGTCTGATGTTAATTAAAAATAATGTGTTAGGTGTGAGGAGCATGGAAAAGCGATCCATGTTTCAAAAGTACCTCATCTTAAGGAAACTCGGGCGAAATCTACAGCTATAGTATCAAGAGTAGGTCATGCAATGGTACTCGACACAAAAAGTAGACAGCTTTACATATTCTCCGGGGAAAATGAAAATGGCTACCTCTCAGATATGTACAGTTATTTTGTGGATGAAAATCGGTGGCTTCAAATAACAAAAGACTATGCCAGCGACTTTGGTCCTGAACCTGGATTTATACAGCGAGCCACCATTGATGTCGAAAGACAAGAGATTTACGCACTGTCTGGGTCTATCTGTGACCGTGATGGTAGTAAAGAGGGCTGTAACGCAGTCAAAAGTGGACTGTGGGTCTATTCAATAGCAAAGGGTCTATGGAGAAATATATATCAAAGCGATGTTAGAGAAAGAAAAACTTGGAATGTCTGGACAAGTACAGAACCTACCCCACGCTTTGGTCATCAATTCATCTACAATTCGAAAAATAGAATGCACTATTTATTTGGAGGTAATCTCGGAAATCAAGACGATCATTCAGGGCGTTTAGATGATCTCTGGGAATTGAAGCTGACAGAGTAAGACAAGTCTAAATAATTCATAGTATGGCGTATTTTGATAGACCCCGTATTTTTTTTATAGGAGTAACCGCTTAGATCCTAACATCATTCTAAAGCGTTGCTTATTTACATTAAGAATGCAGAAACTGTATGAACTCTGTGATATTGCTGCCACTGCTACCCATGAACTCTACTCTCAAGGGACTTTTCAGATATCTCAAGAGACAAAGGCTGCATTAGATTACCTACGTAACTATGTTCAACCAGTGTTAGACCACAATGACAAACAGCAATCAGAAGTGTTTAAAATGATATGTGCAAATATTCTCCTTACAGAATATGCTTCTCAGCAGCAAAATGATAATAGTTTTTATATTAAAAAAAGAAAAGGAGGTAAGGAATACTGATAGACACTGAATCACTACTGAAGTAATGTATAACTGACATCAATGTTTCAAAGATATGCTTTATCGCAGTCGTTCAAAGGTATTTTCAAGTATCTCCCAGTGTTTCCCACAGCGTATAAGAGAGTCTTTTGACAGTTCATTTGGCAGTCTTAGCATTGTTTAGATATTAATTATTATATACTATATATTTTATTAAGAGAATGATGTTTGAGTGAGAGAATATAATACTATTTATGCCAAATTATAGATTAAAAATATAAAGTGATGAGACAAAAAAAAAGCTGGTCTTCTTAAATTCCGAACTATTTCTTTTTTGTTTCTCATGCCGGTGCTTTTTTGAAGTATCTGTACCATCTAACCCTATGAAACTCTTCATTAGAACTCCTTGGATGTATATAAAAGAGACTAGTATTAAGACTCGTTCATCTATTCTCCACTAGGTGCTGGAATGGGGGTATAACATCTTAAGAGGTAATAGACAGTCTCAGTGCCAGTATGCACTGAAGATACCAGGCTGTAATAGATGTCAAAGACTAATTATCGTTATTAAGTGGTCTAAAAATAAAACTACTGTTTTATATTTAAAATACTCTTTTCTTCATATATTAAAGATTTACTTTTCTATCTAATGAATTCATAAAATGATAACATTATAAGATAAAATATAGATATAAAAGGAAGTATATGTTTAAAGAGTCCAATATTTTTGTCTCATTACTTTATGATGTAAGATTATATCAAATTATCCATCTGTTAGGAGAGATATAGAATACATTCAGCAATACAAATAGAGGTTTAATTCTCTAAATGTATTAGTTTGACTTAAAAAGTTGTTTTGAATCTTTAATTTTCTAGGGATGTTATTGTGGAGCTCCTGTCAGTAATCTTCTAAGAATATCAAATTGTTGATTATAGACAAATATGGCCTTAACCTGTAATAAAACATATATTTTATAGTTTTATTATTATCACTATTTGTAAAAAGACAACCAATTATATGTAAACTACTGTAATATCATAATATTAAAAGCTTATCTCATTTTATAGCTACCTTCATTTCCTGTATATTTATCTCTAGGCTAATGCAATGAGTCATTAAACCCATAGATATGCCATTTCTCTTGGTGTACAATCAATGATATAGAATAACTGTACAAACAACCATGCTGAACACCTGAGATAGGTTATACTTCCTTGTTAATTTGTTTTATTTTGTTTTAATCTGTCTCTACACGCAGGGCATTGGCATTGACAGTCATTTCAGTTGTAATGTTTTGCCTACACTTTTCATCAAGTACAAATATTTTGATTTACATATTTTAATTAATGTATTATAACTAGGCACCCTAAACTACTTCAAGGCAAACAAAGACTAATGCAAAATATTAAGGGATTTGTAGTTTAATTAAATACCAATACCAACAACAAAAAGTATATGGCATTGCTCTACCCTATTTGTATTTTCCTTTAGTATGAAGCAGCTCCCAATTGGCATTCAGCAGCTTTCTACAAGTGTGACAGTGGTTGGTATATGTTTATTCAGAGATAAATATAAACACTTGTTTATCCTCATTTCCTCTGATTACTCAAGCACCATCCCATTCTTTACCCATCTAATAATTGACTGCCTATTTGCACCCTTTGTACTGTCCATACTACAGAGCACATTCGTTTGTATAATTCCGCCATGACAACATTAGCTCATAATACAATGCCCAAAAACACAACTAAGAAGCCTACACCACGAGATGGCGTTTTTATCACAACCGACTTGAATAAATTATCAGAACAAATCAATAAGAAAAAGAATCACGAGAGGAACTTTATAAAGAGAGTCTTTGATGGACTATGCTACCTACTACTTTCTTTAATCCACTGTACTTATATGGCCTATGTCTCTCTCTTGGCGGCAGCAACTCAAATTAGAAATGCCATTACCTGCCTGCGAGTGGATCAATTAAATTCAGTTATGCATCTCATTGAAAAAGACAAATCTCAACTTACAAAGATCCCACATCATTTTACTATCACAGTATCAAATGAAATGGCACAAGAAAGAACACAGAATGATTGGAATACCATTATAGATGATATCTGCTTAGTGTCTTGCTGGGCATGGGAGTTTGGTATCAAAGAACTGTCAGTGTATGATTCTACAGGTAGCTCAACAAGAAGTATCTCGATATTTATAGCATTGGAATATCTTAGGCAAGCTCAAGTCGATGGCTATGGAAATCAATAAACAGCAATCTACCACTTTGCATAATTGGATTCAGCAGTCTACTTCCTCCTCTAAAAAGTCCGAGAAATCAAGTAAGCCACTACAGATAGATGAATAGATGGGTTCATATTACGTTCTCTATTTCAGGCCTCCAACTTTCCATTCTTTCAAATGATGATGGAAAACCCAAAATGGTCCAGGCTGTCCAGGCCATTGCCAGACACTCCATTGCCAACGGTATCGATGCTTCAGAGATTAATGTAGAGATGGTCAACCGATTTATCCACGGTAAGAGTAAGAGTCTTCATCTACAAGTCCTAACCTTGCTGTATTGCTCAGATAACTCAAACTCAGATCCTGACTTGATGCTTGTTTATGATGGCCTTCCTCATAACTATGTATCTTTCGAAGGATATTCACCTTGGCATCTCAGATTAACAGAAATTAAGTAAGAGAATGTGCAGTGAAATCCCATCTATTGACTACGATTGATTTGTTTAGGAATGCATATGCATGTCGACGTTTAAACTATCCTCTTTTTTCAGATAGTCTTTATCGCTATTCTTGTGTGAAGCAGAGATTTGGTCGATAATCATCATCCTTTCTGTGATGATAAGCTATATATTAATAAAGCATCATATGTTACATATATTCACAATACAGGCCAAGAATATAGTAGTATTATGAAGACAGTGAACAACTCCAAACCTATCTATAAAAAAAAAGCGATATCTTAAAACTCAAGTTTTAACAAGTGAGAAAAAAAAGTGTGATTATTGCAGCATTTGCTCCTATTGTGCATAGTGATTGCTAAATTTCATTTTTCATGTTACTTTTTTAATGAATAGCCTGCAGATGAATAGATAGAGATACATACAAATATAAATACATATATTCTGCTTGGAGGTACACTAAGAGAAGAGCATATCTCTGTGTGCCTTTTTATTCTTTATTCTTCATATACATAGACTCATAGAGAAATCAATAGAAAGATTTACAAATGTCGGTTTCTTTCTTTATAAGATAAGCTATAAAATCACACTGTCCATTCCTTCTAATGTGATGATAATTTGTATAGCCATTGCAATGTTCTATTTAATCTGTGTATTTTGTAGTGACAATACAACTCTCTGGAATAATGCCTTGAGGGTTAAGGTAGCCATAGCCATTCTCAGGTGCAGAGTCTAACAAACTAAAGTAGTCATCAAATCTAAAAAGAAAAAAAAATATTAATCCATCCAAACGTATACGCAACACCTACACTCGCTCCTCCTTTTCTGTCTTGAATATTTGCTGGTAGATCCACTTTTCTTTAAATTCAGTTGTTACATTCTATACATAATAAAAGAGAATAAGATAAAACCATGCATATAGCCTATAGTTTACCTTGAATTGGTCGAAATCAATAGTTCCACGACACTTGGCTTCTTCTGGTGTTTTATTCAAGAGATCAAACTGATTGGCTTTGGCTATTTTGTTGTTATAAACTTCATACACTGGGTTTTCTAATAAAAGACCCAATGCTGGCGCCTTTGGTATATTAATTCTTGCAGCTTCAAATGTTTCTGGAATCAAAGACAAAGGAGTATTGCTGCGTGTAATCATAGCAGCCATAGCTATTATTGAAGCATTCAGTTTAGAGAATTATATAGTCTAGTATACTTACATATCATCTTTCTTATTTGGTGGAGCATAAAGGATTGTCCGTGAAGTCTTACACTAATCCATTCAGTGTCTTCGATTAATATAGGATCACGGGCCTATTATTAGACGGCCATTGATAAGTTAATGGTAAGTATTTACGTATCTACATAAAGAAGGAGGCTAGTTCTCTTCTTACCTTGACATCAATCATATAGCGTGTTGAGCTACGGTCTTTATAGCCACGCCCCACAGTATAATTGTGGAAGTTATGAGTGCCACTGAACATGCTAAGAGCACTTTGGAATGTGTCAAATACTCTAGGTTCTACTCTATAACTGTCCATGATCTTTTGTTCTTCCAGTGTACTGCGAGATATATAGTATACATTCTTTCCATCTGCAGTTGTTAGTCTTCTATCATCCTCTGCTCCAGGCTCAGACTTAAGTTCTTTTGGGTTGGGTGGCATAAGCACATGGGAGGGAAGAAGATATTCATAGACACGAGAGTCACAGCTACTTTTGGCATGGAAAGACTTGGAAGTTGCAATATAACCTGGATGTCCCTGTATATTAGAGACATGCTATAGATAGAGTCTTTAGCAAACTTACCCCATATTCTGATCTGTTCAGGCAGAAGAGCATTTGTCTTTTCCACCAAGTCTGGATCACTTGTAATCAGTTTAAGAGATACAATATTACCCATAGCATGAACACCCTTGTCTGTACGTGCTGCACGCATCCATTGTACCTGAATAGAACAAGTATCAATATAAAAACAGACATATACTGTTCATGTATATTTTAGTCTATAGTAAAGAGGGTCTACCTTGATAGTATCTGTTGAATTGTCTTTGGACACTCCTCCTGCTTTGCATAGAGCATTGAATAACTCTCCCTCAATTGATTTGGCACCCGGATTTCTACCATACCATGAGTTGGCTGGTCACTCTCCACAACTACAGGCAGTGTCCACAAGTTGCAAGGTACTTACATTTGCATTCCCTGATAGCCTGTGCCATTAAACCCAATCAAAAGTGCTACCTTTCGCTTTGGTAGTCGAGGCTCTTTAGGAAGATCGCTGGGGTTTGGATCTTTTTTATCTTCCCAGTTCATTTTATTATTGACAGCCTTCCATGAACGGTTCTGGGCGAAAAAGTCACGACGTTCTTTCCCAGACTTTACTTTTCTTGCCATTGCATTAGTTTCTTTGGTCACTGGTTCTGTACTGACAGGGCTGGCTTCTTCTCCTGTCTCGGGTGTGTCTTTAGGGGTGTCTTTACTGGACACATAATTGTTTTGGTCTTTCACCTGAGTAGGTGAGATCTCCTTTGCTGTTCCAGCGATCGCAAGTGAACTCATGGCAGGGCGTGCTATTCGGAAGGAAGGACGTAGGATGTTGGTTAGCAGGAGGCTGATCATGAGCCGATCTGATTCTTCACAGTAACAAGACGTGGCTTGTAACTCCTTTTAACTTTAGGATGTGACCTTTAATCCAAGAAGTTGGGATGAACATTCTTCCCTCTACTATAGGCAACATTACAAGAGATATGTTGAATAAAAGTGAGGTTCTATAGTGACAATGTATCATTAGAGATGTAGTAAAGAGAGTATAGGCAATATGGAACAAATAATATTATTGAAGAGCAACGTTTGTTTTTATAAGTTCGTGTACATCTGTTCTTTCTCTTGGTATTTATAGATTAAAAAAAAGATATAGATATAGAACAAGTGAATATTATTATTATTATGACAGATAGAAAACATACTAAGAAGCACAGTGTATCATTGTAAGAATCCAACGAGAGTGTCCATGGATTCCTCTCAATTGACTTGAGATTCAAATGTCAAGTTGCAGTGTCTTATCCCGTGTTATTTGGTGTCTATTCTTTGTCGCTCTTTCTCTGTTCATTCTTCAGTAGTATCGGCACTCACTAAGAATATACACCAAGTAAAAAAATTCTATGACTGTAATAAAAGAAAGAAAGAGTATATACATTGACTCTTTTATTATATGAGCTTATTTTTTATAGTCTTAGGCATGCTAAATTACTCGTGTTAAAGATACACACCAGGAGATATTTAGGATATAAAAGGAAATAGTCAAAATACACTTGTTTAAGAACTAACATGAATACATCTTAATTTATTTTTGCTCCTCAAATCTGTCATGTTTAAACAAGTGTATTTCGACTATTTCCTTTTATATCCTAAAGATCTCCTGGTGTGTAAGTCCCTTACTTTCAAAAGAAGTTGCCTGGAAATTGCCCTGGATCCGAAATATACCCAGCCTGATATTATAATTCAGTATTGTTTGTATTATAAAAGAAGATATCTTAACTATTGAAAGATAAGACGACTTGATAATCATAAAAAACCATCTGTTTATGCAGTTATCCATAAAGAATAAGAATATATATATTTATTAGAACAGAAGAAACGAATCCTACAAAACGGAACCAAAAAGCACGTCACAACAGAGGAGAACACTGCCTTATTCTACAGGCAAAAGTAGTGGGATGGCCATGCTCAACCCATGTGCTCATGAATTCACGCCTGTCTCGGTCAGCCCTTCCTTTAAAGAGAGAAAAGCTACAACCAATGAAAATAATAGTGAAAGAAAAGGAAAAGGAAAAGAGAAAGAGGGCGGAAAAGAAGAAATAAAGGCTCGCAACCACACACCAACAGTAAGAACGAACAATGGAAAACTATCTGCACACACCAAAGGTACGCCCCACCAAGTGAAAGTGGCCACTACAAGGGGAAACAAGCAAAAGACACCACTGAATCACAATGAAGCTACCTTAAAAGCACCCCATACACCTAACACTCGTCCTCTATCAGCAATTACGACTACAGTTCAGAAACAGTCAAAGCAGACGCATACTGTATCCAATATGTTAGAGACTCCCTCCAAGTTCATTACTATTGAGGCAATGATTGACCCTTTATTTTATAACAGACCTGATAAAGAAGAATCACCCAATACAAGTGGATCTAGTACTGCCAATGTTACTAGATTAGAACATGGCTATGAACGCTATATTCATTGGGTAGGCTGAATTGTCACTAGAGAATACTCATTCTCCACAGATTGGCACTTCCCTCAAAGCATTCAATAGTATTACCCTCGTGGGTATAGAAAATGCAGTTGTAAATGTCATCTCCTTGGTGGCTATTCTTCAGCAACGAGGCATAGGAGAGCATGAAGGTAAGGTCTTTACAGTGTAACTCTCTTATAAACCTCATTTCTATTCTTTTTATATATATATAGAGATTGAAACCTTCTCCATGAAAGAAGGAAAGAGGTGGAAGAATGGAATTCAAGTTAGACTTCACAGACTAGAGTGTTAATAAAGCATGTATATTCTATCTATCTATTTATTTACAAAAAAAAAACAAAAATCTATAGAGAGTTAAGCGACCCATTATGAAGTAGTAAGTGTATCCATCGGGCTTTTCTTTTTTCTGCTGGTTTGTAGCACACCATGCCACTGCATTCTACTCACCTACAACATGCTCATGAGAATGACATTGAGATGATGCCCATGCACGCTATAGACAACCTTATAGCCATCCTAGACGCTCGTTATTCTTTGTCTTCTATTGACTATAATACCGAAAACTACAGCGACAACGAAAGCTTAGAAAGTGTAGAGAATCATAATAGACTGCATAACAATAACAATAGCAGAACTGGCTTATCTACTCTACACTCACACACTGCCTTACAAGACAGTCAACATGGCACTACAGATGAAGACGCTATTCACTATGCTATCCTAACTACAGAGACTGACATTGAAGCACACCAAAGATTGATACCTAGTGAGGAACAGGACACCCTAGAGCCAAATGATAAATTACATTATTTTCAAGTAAGAAAAGACACCAACAACAAGAGAATAATCAGATCAATAATAACAATAGTAATAGAAAAATATGACCTTTAAAAATACATGGACTATACTTGGACTTATTACTATGATTATTAGCATTAGCATGATGTGTGGCATTATTATATGGGGAGTCGTGAAACTGGCTTCAAAGCCATCAAATTCAGGTGAGTGTAAACTAAGTCCTTTTTTCTTTACCATTTTATAACAATAACAGATACTGTCATGGAAGTCTATTCCACGATAAAATATTAAATTGAGTGGTATTTTGTCCTTTATTACTATTAATGGTTTGTATCGGAAAAGTAGTGTAGATTATTAGACTTACTGTTAGACATAGGTTGGCTAATACAGCATTCTCTTAGGACATTGACTATGTATGCATCCTTGCACCTTTAACAATGATACAATTTTTCGTAGACAATTTATACTTATAGATTGAAAAAAAAATAAGGTTTTCAGCAGACAAAGAAACATAGATATTGATTTTAGATACTAAGTTCGGACAATATTTGTTTAAATTATTTGAAAATATAAAGAGAAATGGAAATAGTTGTCGTCAATGGCTTGTTAGTCCAAAGGAAATCCGGTCAGTTAACAGGTAGTTAAACTCTGATGTTTATTACTTTGTATTGCTATGTCTTTTATACTTTTCTACTACTAGTATTTTAGCTTCAGGGATATGCTATTGAATACTACAAACTATCATCATCTCTTAGTATTTGATAGCATCTCCTCAGTTTAATAGTGAGTGTTGATATTTTCAAAAAGGGTTCCAGTTCCAGTTATAGAAAATGTCTTTACGAAATAGTTAAGGATTTTTATCTTATCGCCTATTGAACAGGTAAAAGAGAAAAAAGATTAAAGAGTATTGTGGTAAAGAAGAGAAGAATGGGATAATTTTCATGAATTAGATAACATTCCTTTCTCTTTCACTCCAAGCCACTACTAAACTTCTTAGTGAGCTTATACAGTCACACACAATTGAGTTTAATGCATTTGAAAAGATATTTCTGGACGAAATATTTAGGATATGTTCAACATTAAATAAAACACTTCATATTTGATATAGAAGCTTCAAACTTAAACTCAACAAGGCTTAATATCTTTGATTATAGAAAATAATAGAAAATAATATAATTAATATTTTGTATGGCCTCCTTTGGCATCAATGACTGTCTGTTATCTATCTGTCATACTTTGAACTCATCATTGTGCAAGTTCAACACCAACCCTCTCCCACTCCTCTGCAAGTAGAGCCTTCAAACATTCAACATTAGTAATAGATACCCTTCTTTCCTCAATTCGTCTTTCCAAGGCTCACCAGACATGTTCAATTGGGTTTAAGTCAGGAATTTGTGCGGGCCAGTACTCAAAGCCCCTGATTTGATGTGTCTTTTCTCACTATCTAGCATAGGCCCCAGTATGACAGCTAACACCCTCTTCTTGCAACAAAAATTCACTGATCACTCGTCTAACTGACATGTTGTTGTAATCATGAAGACAACGGTAGCAGCCATAGACCGATTATTAAGTCGTCTCCTTTCTACAACGTAATTTATAGTCGAGACACCACATATCAAAGTCTACTGAACAGGCCATTATCTGACAAGCATCCTAAAACAGTAATAGATCATATTCAGTGCACAGCCACATGTCTATTTAGTATAAATAGACATGTCGAAATTGTTTTAATAAAAGCATCTCGTTTTGAGTCTGATTAATTCCTTTTGAATTTAACACATGTTTCTTAACCCAACAAAGCTACCCCTTCTTGTATTTTTCAGATAAGGATGGCCTGTGAGCTGGAGAAAAAGATCCAAACTCTAACTGATTGCAGTAGCTTATAAGGGTGTTTTTACATACAACAACCTCAAACTTCAACATTTCTAATTTCAGTTGGTTATATGAGGCAAATAGACCCTTTCTAATGATCTTTTCCGGGTGTCTAAAGTACCCCTCATTCACTTTTAGGGTTTTCCGAGACTCTTCAAATACAATGGTGATCCACATTCTTTTATGTTCTTAATACTATTTTGAACTGTGAACCTTTTTTTATCTTAACTATGCTTTCAATGACAGTCAAACTTAATCCAGCTCTAAACATGTAATAAATGCCCTATGGCTTTTTATCTTTTACATTATATTTCCTATGGGCGTGAGTTTCTGAATATCTACACACCAGGAGATTTTTCTGGCCTTTAAGCGATGATGTCTTCGCCTTTTAAAACCGAAAATTTCTTGCCTTTTATGAAACTTCATTTAAAACAAAAGGTTTGCGGATATCAAAAATAATATTTCCTTTTGTGGATACTTCAATATCAAATTGTATTATCAGTAAAATATATTGTTTATGAATAAAATTGTTTATTGTAATAATATAGCTAATAATAATGTAGCTAATACTATAGTATGACTATAGCTACTGCCCAAGTGCATTCCCTTCATAGCAATAAAATCCACACCCTAAAAGCTTTGTGCTTTATTCTTGGGAGATAGATAACTATGCTCAGGAGTATACCCTAGACATTATTGACCTTGTAGAAGACCACCTATGACTGACTTGAAAGGAGTCTTTACTTGCCTAATAACAATACAATGAGTGTCTTGTGGAATACATTGAGCTCAAGCCCAGATGAAGACACTGCTTACCTTTTCATCTCCAAAACAGTCCTTGGTAGTGTCTATCACCTCCTTCTATTGTTTCTCTTTGTTAATAATAGCACAATACCTTGCTCAGTTATGTTCATCTTGACGAGTACTTGGGTGTCAAGTTGTATGGACAGTGTGGGAAATAACAAAAAGAGGGGAATATCAAAACAAATAATAATCTTTCTTTCTCTATTCTGGTGATGTATACACTAGTCTCCACTCATAAAACTCACAACTCAGAATTTACAAGTCAAACTCACAAGTCAAACAATTCACACTCTATTTGCCTTGGACCTAAAAGACAGTATTAGAAACAATACTTTGTAATCATTAAGCAACACTGTTAATACCAGTTACAATAACATAGTTACTGAAGTGATTATGAATACTGAGTCAATAAATGACTATACAGTTCTCAATGTAAGTGAATTTGGTTCTATTTTATGGACAAAGATTACTAGAGTTAATTCAGTGTGTTCTATAATAAATATTCTTTAAGCAGTCATACTGCAAATACTATGGGCTTATAGTTAACACATTATGTTAAACAATAAATGTAGTGACTGAGTTGTAATTTTGGGGTGATTCTTGTTCTATTTCTTGTCTTTACAGCCAACTCTATACTTTTCAATTGCAAAGTCAATTATCTTTGTTCTGATAGGCAGGCAGAGTTTGAAATCGACCATCTGGACAACAAAAAGGCATTTTCAAACACATTAGCCAATCATAAAAAAAATCTGATTTTATCCTCATAATATTTCTTTTTATATCCCAAAAATCTCCTGGTATGTATACAAATGATATCCATAGCAATCTATATTTAGTATTACTCATACACCTAACCAAACACAAAGGCCTTCTCTATATTTAATACAGGTTTTTATCTGATATACAAGAAACATGTTAATATAAAAACACTCTACAATAAAACCAAATAGTTAACAAACCAAACACAAATAAGATATAATGGCTACTGTATTACACTGCCTTAGAACTCTAAAAATCCTTTTTATTATTACTTCTCGGTATCTTAAATCTATTACATTAGGTGAAACAATTGGGTTGGTTCACATAGTCGCATAAAATTGTAAAAACTATTAATGAACATTTTGATGTAGTCTTATGCAATCATTTCTATTATTCAGATCATTCTGTTCTCTCTTTTTGTACAGATTTAATTTCATTATATCTTTAGTAACATTCATATAAAGGGGGTGGTGATGTTTTGATTTGTATAGAAATCTGCATTAAATATAGATTGCTATGAATATCATTTGTATAGTTATAACAAATAGTTGGATATATTAAAGATACACCTGTTATATTAATATAAAAGTCTTTTTGCTCGAGTCGACAGAAACTTAAACCAAACGAGTCCATTAATATGATGTGATTGGATAATGCAGCTTATTAAGTTTTGTAACAATGACAAATTATAAATGTCTTACATCTTGAAGCACCATACACTGTCTTCAGAGAGTATTCACACAGTCTCAGGGAAAAAAAATTGCATGCTTTTCGAAGTATTATTTCTGCAACAATAAGCTTACATATTTACCATGAAGATGGACAGGGAAATGTTATCAACGAATTGGGCAATGAGCCCATCTTGATGGATGTAGATAAAGAATGTTTTCCTCTTCAAAATATCATAGACTATAGTACTTAATTGGACTTAAAAATCACCTTAGAAGCCTCAGTCAAAATCTAAGGCCACCAAAAAGGATACAACTTTATGACAGAAAAGTGTGTCTTATCATTTAAGAATGCACACTTTTATTAAAAAGACTTGGTAGGCTTATTGTAAGTCGCGTCTATGGATATTTATTTCTTTCACCATACTCTCCTGAGATTAATCCTATCGAGCAATTTTGGTCTGTTATGAAGAGTAAGCTTAAGAGAGAAAAGCTATTAGAAAGTGAGACTAAATTAGAAAGTGAGACTTTAAATTAGAAATTGGGACTCTATATATGATGATTACTGAAGCATGTAGCGATGTTTTTATCAGTAATTTTAAGGGATTTTTTATTACTCTTCTTTGATATTTGAAATATGCTCAAGTAGAAACACCCTTTAATAAATCTCACACACTTTGTGCAAAATGTGAAGAAAAAGGAGCGGAGAATGAAAGAGAAGTAATTTTTTTCTGAGGTTGTGTGAATATTTTCTGAAAATAGTGTAAATCATAAAAATTATTTGAAGAATAGAAAGCTGTCGTACACGCTTCTCATTTTCTAAACCTATTGTAATACTAGACATATTGAGGCCTTTAGAAGCATATATTTATAGATATGTTTATAAATATAAGGAAAAGAACTAATAGCATAGTCATCACTATCAAAAAGAGAATGGGGATAGTTCTTGAGTAATACAAGTATCAGTGATACTAGAAAACTTTGATAGAATGTGTGGTATATGAAATGTAATGGAAAGAGTCAACAAAGTTAAATGTGGCTGTACTAAACTAAACGATAAACCAAAGTACAATAAAAAATGAAAACACAGAAAAAAGATAGGACTAGGAGTTTACAACTATACTTGTCCAAACAACTCTACCTACACTCAAGACATCTTTGTTTCTGAACTGAATAAACCCGTCTTTACTCATAGCAGTAGTCATGGATTTTTATATTAGTTCATATAATATAACATAATTCCTGGTTGTAGCTTTCCTTGTTAAGCAGCCAAAGTATTTTATAGGCCACACATACATGTAAAGAACGTCTACTCTCTTACTCAACATCACTAATATGCATAGACATACAGCGTGAGTTTATTTATAGAAGACTATAGGTTAATGACTTCAATAAACTACGCTTGGGATTGGGATGTCTATAGATAAACTACACTGTTATAGGCAATTTACAGTTTTTGTCGTTTTTGGCTTCTAAAGGAAATCCGGATAGTTTAAAGAGTAAACAAAGTCTGATTTTTATTGATAGATCTTTTCACTTCTTTTATATTTTTTTGATTGATACTGTCTACTAACAAAAACTATGGAAAGCCCTCTCTTGCTAAAGTACCATCCCTTAGATATACGCTTTGCTACTAACTCTTCTTCTACTATGTGATCTTCTTTTTGAATGTTTGTTTTTCTGTTGACGGGAATGATTGAGATCTCTATCTATAGTAATTAGTTATCCAACATTTTTAATCTAGCATATTTGATTATTAATGGTTTATATGAAAGTTAGCAATATAACTCGGTGTAATTAGTAAACTTTTGCTTTTATAAGAATTATCGAATGTATTTTGAAATTTAATTTGGTGTGTATGTAAGCATTTAAGGTAGTTTTATTAATTAGTATGATAATGATGATGGTATATCTATAAATGCATTACTGCTGTTCTTATTGTAGAGCCGAAAAGTCATATTCACAGTCTTTAACTGAGAAAATACTCTTAAAGGAGTTTATCAGGACGTTCAATAAATTTGACTTGGTAAGGTTGAGGAAGAAGAACCAAACCATTGTTTTTAGGTGTTATGATGTCTCCATACATAGGTAAGCCATTGGAATCAATTGCTGGCTCAATAGTACAGCGTGACCAAAGACGAGTATATAAAATAAACATCTCTATATCAGCCTATTGGCAGTAAAACAAGTGAAGTTGTTAATATAGAGCTAACTAGACATTACGTTCATATTGTCTTACCAAGTAAATGCCAGGACAAATACGTCTAATCAAAATCATATAGTACCGTTAACAACCATCTCATGCGGATATTTAAAAATATTTCCCTACCTTCCCCATCCAAAAACATATTGATCTCTATCTGCTACGTTTCCATTAGCAGATGCAGAAAGTGTGGAAGTGTTGTTCATGTAGCGTTCAGGAATAAATTTGTTGGGATCGGAGAAAATGTCAGGGTTTCGCTGCATGCTGTATACATTGCTGAGAATCACTGTGTCTTTTTTAATCACGTAATCTCCTACTCTGACTAAGGGAGTATTACATATATTTAGTTATTGTGGTCATCCCAGTATTCGGTTACGTACCATCTTGTTCAGCAACATGCGGAACACCAAAAGCTGTAGTTGGGAAGAAACGTAAAAGTTCCTTTTGTACAGAGTTCATATAGGGGAAGTTATCACGTTCCGAGAAATCTGGTAATCGGTTATGCTGAAGGATAAATGCATCAACTTCACTACATATTCTCTTCTGAATGTCAGGACGTTGTGATAAATAGAGGAAAGCCCATGAAAGAGTAACAGAAATAGTATCTGATCCAGCAGCGATCAAATCATCTTTAAGAAGAGTTGAGTTCTTTGAAGTCGTAAATGTAGTGTTTGTTTTAACTTACTTGAAAGCACTAAAAAGTCTTCATCCTCGAATTGCATTTTTTCGTTGCTATCATACAATCCTTTTATTAAGCAATCCTTATCTCCACTGATGGCTTTTTCCACTATCTTCTTCATAATGGGATCGCGCTTTTCTGAAACCCATTGACGCTGTTTTGTGTCCTTGCTTTTAAAAAAGTCAAGAAAGGCAAGAGCAGGAATATATGTGCTCATATCTTCTTCCATGCCTGCCATTTTCATGCCCTTGTTAACTGTATCTGTAACCGCAACAAAAATAGGATCTTTGTTTGACTCTGTACGGAAACCAAAGCATACTGTCAAGACCACATTGAGAGAGCTAACGTTAAGATCAATGACTGGGTTTACATTCCCGTCTTTCTTGGTACTAGTCAGCAACTGATTTATGAGATGATTGGCCTCATACTGAAGCACATCAGTAAACTGATTCACCATCTTTGGGGCTAGAAAATTTGCTGCTTTGTTGCAAGGTTAATAGGGCTGAAGGTCATTAGATCCCGTGTATCTTCTTACCAGCTGTTCGTGCAACTTTCCATCTCTTTCCGTGTGGTGAAAATACAATACCTCTACAAAAGTGTATTCTCACTGATGAATAAAGACAGTTCGGCATCCTAAAGTATTCTTTTCTTACCTTCCACCAAGGCTGTAGTAGTTGGTACCAAATGTTTGATAGGGGCGTGATGAGGTAATGTTTCCATTTGTTATGAATACTTCATGAGCAATGAAGGGATCGGCAAGAATAACAAAGTCTTTTATACCCATCTTAACATTAATAATAGGACCTATAAAAATATAAGCTGAGCTGAAAACAGTTTTAAATGAAAATTACTTACCTAATTTCTTATGCCACTCATGCATTTTTAAATGCGGTAATTCACCCAGGTGCGATAAATGGCCTAGATGATACCAGTGTGAATACGATTTCAATAATGTGGTGTATAGTTATTTACCGATGTAAGGGAAGTTTCCTTTAGGTACCGGAATCCTTTTATAGTCTTCAATCTGTTTTTGCTTGAGGCTAGAGTAAACAGCATAGAGAACTGTGCAGAGAGCCACAGCACCTGCAATAGGAATTCTTTTGTCCTCTAAAGCATCTTTTAATAATGGGTGTTTTTGAATAGATGAGAGAGAAAATGTATTCATTTTTTTATGGAAGAAGAGAAGTGAGAAATTATAAATATTCTAGAAAGCTTATATACTACACACCAGGAGATTTTTGGGATATATCAGAAAATATCCTGAGAATGAAATCGCAATATTCTTATGATTGACTAATGTGTTTGAAAAGGCCTTTTCGCTGTGTAAATGAACAACTTCAAACTCTGCTTGCCTGTTTAAGCAACAGCTATTGACTTTGCAATTAAAAAGTATAGAATTGGCTGTAAAGACAAGAAATAGAGCTAGAATTCACTTAATATTACAACTCAGCCACTGATATTCCTCTCGTAACATAATGTGTTATCCATAAGCCCACAGTATTTGCAGCATAATACTGCTTAAGAAAGATGTTTATTATAAGACACACACTGAATTAACTCTAGTGGTCATTGTCCATAAAATAGAACCAAACTTACTTACATTGAGAACTGTATAGTCATTTATTGACTCAGTATTCATAATCACTTCAGTAACTATGTTATTGTAACTGGTATTAACAGTGTTGCTTAATGATTACAAAGTATTGTTTCTAATACTGTCTTTTAGGTCCAAGGCAAATAGAGTGTGAATTGTTTGACTTGTGAGTTTGACTTGTAAATTCTGAGTTGTGAGTTTTATGAGTGGAGACTAGTGTATACATCACCAGAATAGAGAAAGAAAGATTATTATTTGTTTTGATATTCCCCTCTTTTTGTTATTTCCCACACTGTCCATACAACTTGACACCCAAGTACTCGTCAAGATGAACATAACTGAGCAAGGTATTGTGCTATTATTAACAAAGAGAAACAATAGAAGGAGGTGATAGACACTACCAAGGACTGTTTTGGAGATGAAAAGGTAAGCAGTGTCTTCATCTGGGCTTGAGCTCAATGTATTCCACAAGACACTCATTGTATTGTTATTAGGCAAGTAAAGACTCCTTTCAAGTCAGTCATAGGTGGTCTTCTACAAGGTCAATAATGTCTAGGGTATACTCCTGAGCATAGTTATCTATCTCCCAAGAATAAAGCACAAAGCTTTTAGGGTGTGGATTCTATTGCTACGAGGGAATGCACTTTGACAGCAGATATAATATTATAATAAACAATGCTATTCATAAACAATATATTCCATTGATAATACAATTTGATATTGAGGTATCCACAAAAAGAAACAATAATTTGGATACTTGCAAACCTTTTGATTTTAAACACAGTTCCATATAAGGGCAAAATTTGGGATGGACGTAAAAGGGAGATTGTGTCACTGCTTAAAAGCCAGAGAAATCTCTTGGTGTGTAATATATATATTTTTTTTGAACCACTTTTCTTCTCAACAAATTTCATGTCAAAGAGGCTATTGGATTTGATTTTGGTGGCTGCATTTTAACTGATATATTGTACTTGAACTCAGATAATAGAATAGTGTTTATAATTCTCGATAGGTTATATTACAAGATTTATTAATAGATAAAACACTTATGTCTAGCATTCCTATTAAGAGAACTCAAATGTATGCTAAGCTGTAACTGTATCATATAAATAAAATTGTGTTTAAGATTTTAACTGACGGTAAAAAAAAAACTAGACAATGACTGTAGGCTCATAATGTGGCTCATGATATTAAGTTCTTTGCTGAAAGTATCAGTGGAGCTTAGCCAAGGCCAAAGGGTCTATTTAGTCTTTTGTATCTAGTCTTATTGAGATTTTTTTAAATAAAATTCTCAAAGTCCTCGTAGTACTTTTATTTAGAGAGATAAAATAGTACAGCTATGTTTCTATGCTAACCATCAAACAATATAAATATAAATATGCATGCAAACAAATTCCATATTCTGTTTTATGAATTAATTGAATGATACCTAGTACTGGTAATCTGTTTAGAGTGAGTTTAAGATATATAAAAAGCTGAAACACAAAATATAACTTGAACAAACTAGAGCCCAGTACAACATTTTATAACGTACAAACACCTATAAACTACAATACTGAATTTAATGCCTCTGAATATGCTGTAAATCAATGAGTTGTGGCTGCACCATAAGCTAGTGGTCGCATCATAGACACCATACTATACATTTGTACACTACTTCTCACTATTTTATTAACACTGACTATTTGGTTGGTTTTTTCTATTTATTAAAATAGTCTATGTATTGTTCTGTATAACATGAGTAGGGAAATAAATGTCAAAACAACACCCTCAGTCTATATTTGTGACACCAGTAATATAATCCGTTAGATTGTCCTAATAAGTAACACATACAGTATTAAGAATAACGTGATACAATGTCAAGTTGTGACCTATCATCTTGATAACGAATTACAATCCTACCATTAAACTTTAAAATCATAACGTACAAGAAAATAAAATTATAAACACAAAATAAAATATACAGTGAATAAAAGAAATATTAGCAAGTTTTTATTTCTAGCTAAAAGAAAGCCCAAAAATCTATCTTTTATTTTTCCCATAGTAGTGAACCTAGCTAACACACTGAGAAAAAAAAATAGTCTCTTTCTACCAGAAAGAATAGTATTAATTACTCTACTCGTTGTCTCATTCTACACAAGGTATAATGGTACCAACCCAGTAGAGATAGCCAATGGCTTTAGTGTGAACTATACTGTTGTATTTCGTATTTTGAATAAGAATAAGTGATTTCAAGGCTAAAACAGATACCAGGTACAGGGTTATCCTTACTTGGAAATATGAGAGAGGTGGCCCTAGATACATTAAATATTAAAGTATCCTTTTGAACTGACCCATCTTTCTGAGATGAATACAGAAATAGACTATGTTTTTTTTTAAAGATAATTCCAATAGTCATAATCACAAGGTAATGAGAGTCCTGTTGACCTTATCTATGTTTTATATAGATCTGAGGTTTCTACTATATTTTTGTTACATATATATAAACAAGTAGAATGGTATCCTACAAGAAATAGAATCAAAGAATCTATAAGTTGCTAGTGTTTCATTCACTCACTGTATAGTTGAATCTAACACAGTCAAAATATATTTAGAAAAAAATTGATAAAAAAAATTATATAATTCTTTGATAAGATTATAGATCCGTTAATAATAATAATAATAATAATAATAATAAAAGAAAAGTAGTAATTTCCTGATATCTGGTATAATGAGTTTAAATATAAACTGTTTTATCTAAATCATAAATTAAGGAACTGAAGATCTGCAAAAAAAGGGACTAAGGATGATAGGACTTTATCTAAAAATTATGTTTTTATTTAGAGAATAATACAACTCTCTTTACACTTCTCAATTGCCATTGTTACACTGTCGACTTCCTGTATTTTGGATCTACACACAAATCTCATCTTACTTATCAGTAATGTGTAATTGATCAGTGTTTCTTATATTAGATATGTCTCTGTGTTGACTATGGATACAATATAGACTCGTGAAAACTAATGATAGTATATGCATTATGCCAGTAAAATGAGCTCTAAAAAGAACATGGATGGCCTAATATATTATCTCAAGCTTCCTCATTACCCTTTCTAAACCTTATATTTATTTGAAAAAATTGAGAAATGTACAGCTATAAACTGGAATTTTAGTTCTCCATAATGCTTGAATATGAGAATAATTTCAAAAGAATTCGTCCATACCTATATCCACATTGCCAATATGAAGCAGAGATATAAGACCGTGGTAGAGTCTAAAAGTGTCTATACTAATCACTAAGCTGCTTATAAAATAAAAGTATTTTTTAAGGATACTCTTTTATCTATTGATAGGAAATTTAAAGACTTTGCCTAACAAGTTCGCACGACTGAATATTACCCTTTTTTTATTAAAAAAAATAGCTTGAAATGAAAAAATACTTAAAGGGTACTTAATCTTTGATTTACAATATAGAAACATATGTCCAAAAAAATATATTCATTCACATGAGCTAGAAACATAAAATATTTAACAAATTAAAATAGAGGGTCTTAGGAAGAAATAATCTACAGAAGAATAAGTTCCTTCTTTCGTGCACGGTCTTTGTGTTAGTAGCCGCACCATCTCGTGCTCTATGCGTCTCTTAGATTTACCACTGCCTTAAATCACATAACTATAAAAAATGAAAGTCTTAAATACTTACAAAGATTATATCCATTTTATATTTTAATTTCTGACATTTAATATAACACCTATGCTGTTTGACAATAGCAATCGATTCGTTTGATTTACAAAGAACCATCAGATCCCTACCTATTTTAAGCTTTGACAATTGACAATTAAAATAAGATATTAAAGTAGTTTCTATAATTAATCAGACAATCCAAACTCTAAGCAGATTATTTTATTGTGATTTTTCCATACTGTCACCATTTAATTAATTCTTTATCTATAGGCCTTTAAACCCTCAGTGGCTAAAGAAATAAAGTTTGATAAATAAAGTAAACAAATACATGTTTTTAGTACTGATTAGTGAGATGATTCTTATCAACATTTCTAATGAAATAGAAGGACGACCATACAAAAATCAATTTTAATGCAGAATAAAAAGCCAAAGATTATAAGTTATGACAAACTTTTATAACCTTTTTACTAACCACACAATCAATTAATAATGAAAGTAATAAAACCTCTCTTAGACTGTGGACAAATACAGTGGCTCCTAACAAAACAATGGTATTTTCAAATTCAGACCATAATTTTACCCTTGAATTTTTTTTTTATTAAACATTCTTCATTTATTGCTTTTCCACTCTAATGTCTACCTCATCTAACACCACCGAACAACCCATGAGACCTCTTGGGAACAGAAAGAAGAATATCGATGACTTCACCCGATGTCTCATTGCTCACGAGGCCACCGTAAATGGGACCAGCCAGGCTGCCATTTCTGCTAGGTTTGGAGTTAGTCAACAGTCTGTTTCCCTCATCGTAAAGAGATATAAGGAAACTGGCTGTTTCAAGGCCAAGAAGAGCACTGGGCGCAAGTCCATTATGAAAGAGAGAGATGAAAGAGAAGTTGCTCGCGAAGTGACAAGATATTCATTTCAGACAATGAATCAGCTTCACAAGCAGATGACCACCAAAGTGTCCAGGAGCACCTTCTCAAAAATGATGAAGAAGCTTGGCCTGTTTTCTTGCAGGGTGGTCAAGAAACCTGCCCTCACTGACAAGCACAAGAAGTAGAGGCTTGCTTGGGCCAAGGTCCACCTACACTGGGTAGAAGAAGATTGGAAGGCGGTCATCTGGTCCGATGAGTCAAAGTACCAACTCATGAGGACCAACAACCGCAACAGAGTGGTGCGCAAGAAGAAGGAGGGGCTGATCCCAAAGAACATCAAGCCCACCATGAAGTTTGGAGGCGGCAGCGTGATGGTGTGGGGATCTTTCTCTGGTGAAGGTGTTGGAGGGTGGGTGCCTGTGAAGGGCAGTATAGACAGCAGAAGATACATTGAGATCTCAAAGGACAACTACTGCCCTGAGCTGGCTCAACTCAAGGCACTGAATCCAGAGATTGATTACGTTCTTCAGGAAGACAATGCTAGCTGCCACAAGAGTAGAGAGTCCAAGTTGTGAAAGGCACAAGAGAACGTTGCCACTATGGAGGGGTGGCCCTCACAAAGCCCCGACCTGAACCCAATAGAACATCTTTGGGAGGTGCTTGACAGGGCCATTAGGAAGAGGATGACTCCAGCAAGCTCCCTTTAGGATTTGGAGGTGCTTCTGTTGGAAGAATAGGAGAATATTCCCAAGGACACTACAGACACCCTCATTGCCAGCATGCATCGGAGATGTAGGGCTGTCATTGAGGCCAAGGGTGGAAGCACCAAATATTAAGGGTTTCCACCTAATAAATTTTTATTTATTATTCTGTTGACCTTCTTTATACTTCATCCAATCTACAAGTCTCTACTGTGTGTTTAATGTATGTTTTTATTACAAAGAATAAGTATTTCCTATTGCAGAATTATACCGGGGTATGAAAAAATACCATTGTTTTGTTAGGAGCCACTGTAGGAGAAAAGGGGGCTCTTTCGTGTAATCAATATTACCCCAAAAGAGTAAAAATACAAATCGCAAAACTCAACATAAGTAACATCCATCCATCAGCAACAATCCCCATCCACCCACATAGTACACAGTACACATTGGATACACCAACTAAGGTTCCTGGCCAACCACCAACCATCAAGCAACCTCCTGTACCAGCACCTGTCAGACCCTTTGTGTCTGAGGCTACCACTGCCACCACCATTCCTAACTCAGACAGCAGAAAACCCAGACTACTTAGTAAGCGCACTCATGCAAATACTTACGAGTATCAAATGACTGAGGTAGAAAAGCCTGATACCTTCACCCAGCAGATGATGGCATTTCTGTCAGATATTCAGAGACAAATGGCAACAATTGGACTCCGCATCCAGGAATTGGAAGCACAAGTCAAGGTCAAGGATGACCTTATTACATCTCTCCAGGCTCAGATCAATGCCAAGAGTGCAGATAATGCACCCAAATCACCTCCCGCCCTTACTCCCACACCCATCCCCACAGTGAAACCCACAGATGCCATAGAAAAGGCTACTGTCACTTATGCCAACATGGCTAAAAAGAACGCCTCCCCACCAAAGAAGACAGCAAAGGCCAGAGCAGTGCTTAGAGCACAAACAGTTCGGGCCTTACAAGAGCCTACTGGGCCCTCAGTATACGACTTTGTATACTTGCCCTGTCGCCGCTACCTCAAGTACAGCCAGATCCGCAAGATGTTGGGATCACTGAAGATCCAACAGTCACGGATCATAGACATCCACTTCCCAGCAAGGGGTACAATTGCACTGCTTGTACACGGTAGCTTCAAGCAAGAACTCGAGGAGAAACTTGAGAAATCAAAGATCAAGCCACAGACAAGCTTTGATCCAGTAGCTGCAACGGTGATTGCAGACCCTAAGCTCCAGCAGGAGTCAGATAGCACCAAGGCTGTAATGGCCCAAAAACTCTTTGAGCAACGAGTGTCCAACACCTGTCTTCGTGCCCCCATTCATTTAGGGTACAGCATTGCTCACCACTTTGGCTCAAGCATTGCCACACCTCGTCTATCCACCATTGCCTTTGAGAAGCTCTTGGCAGACCTCAAGGCCAAGGCCACAGTCACCAGCCCTCCAGCCACCCTTGAAAAAGAAGCCCTCCAGGCATTTGGGTCTGACTCAGCCATTAAAGGAGTCGAGGGAAACAATCAACACACCCAACAAGACTTGTAAATAAACCCATCTTTGGTCTATTGAAAGCTTGTGGGATTAGGCTCAAACTAATGTCTATGTCTGCATTGTCATTTTCTCTCATTTCTCATATTTCTCTTCATTTTTTCCCTCATTTCGAGGTTTTATATACTCATATCTTCTGTTTCTTCTTTCCTTGCATTTATTTTTTCCACTTTTGTATTTGAAAGTGTTTATATGTATATCTTAATTGTTCAAAATTTCTCATAGGGTGGCTAATATGCCCAATGCGCGAATAGCAACCAACACCCAAAAATAAAAATACTTTGAACTGTAGGAGAAAAGGACATAAAGTTAAAAATACACTAGACTATGACATGTCTGTTTTCGCAGGTAAGGGTGGTAAAAAGAGATCGGGCACGTTCAGAGACGGTGGAGGTGAGGAAAGGAGAGTTGTGGAAGTGGCTGGCCCAGTAGGCATGCCAAATGGCCTGTATAATTGCTCCATAGACTTGACTGCTAGTCAAAAGTCCATTGGGAGAGAGGGAAAAGGAGTGTAAGTGTTGGATGATTGTTGCAGGCGAAGGAGTGTGAATATTAAGCCAATATGGTAAAATAGCCCTCCAGACAGGCCATAACCTTGGACAAGTCACCAAGAAATGGTCTGGGCTGTGACGAGGGTGGGAGCAAAGGCGGCATGATGGTGACTGGACGATGGTGGGTATAATATGGTGAAGGAGTGACGATGTTGATAATCTGCCATGCAACAGGCGAAACCAGACATTCCTTGCTACATGTGACATAGGTGCCTTCCAAAAGGCTTTCCACTTGTTGGGTGGAAGTTAGGCACGTTAAATAAACGGAATGCCTTAATCAGGGTGGATTTCATGTTCAGCCCCTGATGTAAGATAGCTTTAAAAGTCTTAATGTTGTTATGAGGAAAGAAAAAAAAGTAGCACATAATTTAGCAAGGCTCAACTGTTATATTCTATCACTTTATTATCCTATTTCTAATTGACTTTTTTTACTATACCAATGATGCCAAAGAGTATAATTTTAAGTGTGTGAGCTCACTGAAAGTAATAAGATAATGTAAGGTAAGATATTATTGTAAATTGAGTGACAGAAATCTTAGATGCTACAGCTATTAGATATATCCCATTCAAAATCTATAAAAGTAATTAGTATTTTCATTTTAAAAGAAACCTCATCATTATAATCATGCACTTGTTAATAGTTTTCTGATGGTTTAAACAAAAGTATATTGAAATCATGTTGCTGAAACGAAAAACGACAATATAGTATTGCTATCAAGAGCCACGCATCTGTAGCAAAAGATAATCCTAAACAATTGTAATGCATCCAAGATCTTCACATCAGAGCATAGTTTTGATTCCCAATGCTATTACGAACAAAGAACTTAGCAAGGCCAATGACTTTTCACATCAAAGAGAAATGGCAGATATCTACTTGGCTGTTATTAGGGAAAAAATGGAATCTCAGAAACAGCAAACCTATACCTCGTAGGAGCTACCAGACAAAACACAAACAAAAGATATGACTATAGATGGAAGAGATGGAACAATTTGTGCCTCAAGAAAAAGAAAGATCCTACACAATATCATCCAGAAATATTACTTGAATTCCTGGTAGAAAACAAACATTACTTCACTCAAAACCTCAATCTTATAAGATCAGCAGTTGCTTCGGTATACAGAGTCATATACCCTGACAAACTAGACATTGCAAAATAAAACCTAATCGCTGCCTTTTTCAAAGCAAAATGACAATCAACATCGGCACTACCCAAGAAAGAGTTATACACTACATGAGATATTTCATTGTTAATAGAAAACATATGGGACAATTGTTATCAGTCAGAAAGAATATCCCTGGAAACCCTGCAGTACAAAGCAGGCTTACTCTTGGGTATAGCTTCTATGGGACGACCTAGGAAGACCTAGGAAGACTACAATACCATGATGTGATTTTCGAATTTCACCAAGAAACATTGACATGTGTCACTTTACATTTTATAGCACTAAGGGAACCTCAAATGAAGACTAAAAGGCTAGGTATGGTAGAAGACAAAAACATCTGCCCCACAACTACACTACACATGTTTGTATCCAAGATAAGCCATTTGGGGAAGAGTCCTCCAGTTAATTATAGTTTTTCTTGGCATACATTATGCAATCACAAAAGACAATGTCCATAAGACCATGTACTTTGGCAAATTAGGTAAAAGATACCATGGGTCGAACTGGTGTAGACGTTGAGGTTTATAAATCACACTCGCTGAGATCAGTAGCAAGTACCAAAGCAGTACAAAGGGGCAACAGCATCCAAACAGTAAAACAGCATGTCAATTGGAGTCTCAACAGTAACACCTTTGAATTTTTTAACTAAAAACCAGCAGCTCAAGACTCAATAAGCACACATATTGCAAATTTTATTTTCTTACCGGAAAACAATACCATATTGGAGGTCGGAGTGGAGGCAACAATGATTGCTTTAGAAACGACATGCGATTGTATATTTTTAAAAGTAAGCAATGAGCATAATCAAGCTATGAAATAAGCATTTTCATGGAATCGGCAACCTTTTTATTCAATTTAGCATAGTCCTTTAAATCTTATTGAATAATATCTAACCATAAAAACACTATAACTCTACTTTAGATTTGTATATTTATGCTGACAATAAACACAAACGAAATTATGATTTTTATTTATTCATGTTGACGTAAATTTATACAATATTATTCCTACTGTTGCATTCATTATATTAAGTATTCTAAAATCTATTTGGTTTTATTAAGATTGGTATGTCTTATTATTTGGTATAAATAAAACAAAGCCTCTTTTGATGCTGTAATCAATCTTTAGTTTTTAATTATATGTATAACTCTTGTTATATACTATTTTTACGATTTTTTGTCGCACCTTAAAAAACTGATTGTATTTTTATATATAGAAAATTGTCTGATATTTATTAGGTTTTTTGTTTATGAGAACCTTAAATTTTGTCTCAACATTAAAGTGAAATTTGTCTTACATTTACAACAAATGCGAAAAAAGATTGAAAATACCGACATTTCTTTTAAAGTTAACTAGAAGTGTTTATTAAATAGACTTTTAATCAAGATAGTATTAAGATTACAGGTCAATTCCAGTAGTAAAGTGAATTCCTCAAATTTAGTATTATTCACGGAATATCTTATAACAATTGAATGTCGAGTCAATAAACCTCACTCTTCTGAAACAAGATAATTAGAACACTAAGAACTACAGGAAATAAACTACGTGACATAAAAAAGAGTGTAGGATGGGGCAGTCCAATGATCTTACCTATATTGATGTCCTAGAAGATGTATGTTTATTAGTAACAAGTTATTTATTAACTAATAGCAAATAGTAATTGGGCAATGTCGCTGAAGTAGAACTAGAAAGCAAAACTATAAATTTTAGTTGTCTACAAGAAGAATAAAAAGGATTTTTTCCCTAGTGAATTAGTAAATCACGATTGGGCAATAAGCTAATGGCCCACCGTTCTGTGCTACAGTCTGAAAGGTGAAGACACATATTAAGTTATTATATCAATTAGCCTTTGTTTTTATTTGAGATATACATATCAACCTAACACAGACCTTTAGTACGGAAGAAGTGGTCAGACAACTCTTTTGGAGTCTCGATTTGGCCACTATGATTTGTTTTTCTTTCTATTCAAGATTTCCTGTACATTTATTACTATACAAATCATAGTAATTTTGTAGGTCTTAATACATTACTCCATAAAATATACTAACTTGTTTCTCTTTCTTTCAATTTTTTCTCTTATTCTTGCTTTATTTAAATATAAATTAAATAACAAATATTCATTATTATTTTTTTAATTTATTAGTCTATCAAATTTACTACACTCTATATCTCGTGTAAACTTGTAATGACTTAATAAATTCAATCCTTGTACATTCATAATACCAAAAATCTCATTTGTGAGGATGGGGTCTTATACCTTTTTACAGCTTTAAATTAATCTACAATGTTATATAGTTTATGCTTAATGCTTTTCATCGTAATTATAGAAAGGTTGCATGAGTAACGCAAAGCAGGCCACGATTCAAATGTATGGTATACATTATCTCAACTCCACTTTTAGCAAATAGTAAGGTGCCATGAGCCATGCATTCTAAACCAGTGGGGTATTTTTTTTCCAACAATGAACACTTTAAACTATAAATTTCTTATTATCTCCCTATCATATTCTCTTAGACCTACGTGATAAAGGGGCTTTTATTTATTTTATTTGCTATATTTTATATGGATATGCATGTTTAAAGTGATGTTTAGTTCTAGGGCTATATCCTTAAAAATGCCTGTATCTTGCCTGTAGACCTATGATGATTGTATCGGAATCCTGTAACTCTATTTTGACTTAATCCAGACCTATTTATTTTGATCTAAAAATGTTTGCCGGTTTACAGATTTTGCTTTAAGACGGTAGCACAACAGCAGTGACACCGTATATTCGGTTGTAGTTCGTTCTTTCTTAATATCTTCAACGTGGCCAGATTTATGAGAATATTTAATCCAAATTGATACCTAAAGAGCTTCATATGAGCTATGATTTATCTTAATAGATAATATAATTCACAGCATCAGATTCACTCATAGACATACAACTTGAAAAAGAAAGACACATGAAGACACACCCCTAAATAAATCATCCTGTGATTGCCGCACTGTCTTAGTTTCCATATAAAGCTCACTGTTAGTGTACTTGATGTAACTATGTTGCACCAGGCCTTTTATTCAAACTTTCTGCTTTATTTATTAAGAGTCTATAAATCACCTTATGGTGTGTACAAGCTATATTATGATTATCAATAGAAACTAATAAATGAAATTTTTGGCATTACCTCTTGTTAATTAATCTAAGTGAGGCCTTTTCTACCAAGTGATTTCATATATCATCCATCTCAATTATATTATGCTATATCCAGATACAATATATGTTCATTCAAACTAGTGCTAGATACTATTACTAAAGTACCAATAATAAGCTCTATATCTCAGCTCCATTAAAAGTATTTAAGCATTAAAGTATGTTTGAAATAACAAGTGATAAGTTGAGAAAGGTACTTAGCATTGAGAGAGGATGCTTTATACTGCATAAAATAATGAGCAAATTTATACTAGCCTTTAAATCATATTTTAAGTTTGCTTTATTTGGAGAAGGTAATAAAGTAAGCCTTTACATGAATACATTTGACTTGAAAGATACATAATCCCTGGAACCTTTACTAAAATTTTATTTTATTTGAGACTTCACCATAGTTTTTATAAGACTATCCTATAGAGTCTATTATCAGTATTATATGAGGAATGTCTGGTATAATGGCGTAGATGCATGTGTAACAAGATATAGTTTAGAATAATAATTTAGACAGCAGTACCTAGTATAAAAGAAGCTCAATATGGTGTAGTAACCAAAAGTCTGAGAAATATATATTAATATATATCTATAACCCAATATAAGACACGGACAGACACATATTTTCTGGATGTTTCTTACATCGAGTTCATATTTATCATGACTGTCAGACCAAAAGAAATGTCCCCAAGAAACTCTGTAAAGCCCTCAAATTCCGACGAAGAAGAGTCGTTCTACTTGAATAGAGGATTCCATAATATAGAGACCCTGAGTTATTGGCTTCCAAATGATGAGGCAGAAGAGGATCGCTTGAATGAGGTAGAAATCCACTAATTCATAGATAATTTCATATCAATTCTAAATGTGTTTTTATCACCCACGGTGCAGATGCATTTGACTATGAAAGAGCTCTTCTCAGGGTAAAAAATGACTTTTTTTTTAGGTTGTTAATCAATGAATCAAAGAAATGTTCTACCAAAAGCTACAAAAGTTGTTGATTTTACTCTTGGTTTGAAAGTACTTGACCTTGGATGTGCTACTGGCATGTGGTTGTTGGTAAACTATCATTGAATCATATAAAAAAGTCAGCCAATAATTTTTGCTTAATTTTATAGGAAATGGCCATAGAATACCCCAATTCAGATTTTCACGGCATAGATATTAGTGATTTCTTTCCTATTCTGAAGCCTGAAAACACTCACTTTTATCAAATGAATGTTTTAAATGGACTACCGTTTGAAGACAATACATTTGATTTTGTACGTCTTAGTATGTGGCTTACTGGTCTAAGGGTTGAGGAGTGGCCTATTTTTCTCAAAGAGATTTTTCGTGTTATAAAGCCTGAGGGATATATTCAAAGCATTGAGAATGATCCTAGTGTAAGTAGCATCTAAATATAAATACTTATAACATGAGAATTACAGAGTTATGAAAAAGATGCCTCAGGTGTTATGAAGATATGTAAGTGGTATTTCTATTTATCAAATGTTGTTTTCACTAATGATTCTATAGACTATGATACATGCCTTAACAAGGGACAAGATCCTCTCCTTGCTCGTAAATTTGGTAGTTGGGCCTCAGAAGCTGGATTTAATACTATTGACACATATGTGAAGTCTGTAAACTGTGGTATCTAAAGCAAGCTCATTGATTGAGTAATGATTTGACTAAAAACTCAGTCTTATTTCTGTGTTTCTTGGCATCTAGGCAAAAACGACAAAATGTCCTACAGATATATCAGGACTGCCCTTCATTGTCTCAAATCACTAGCACCTATTTTTGGTCCTTCTTTGGGTATTCCAGCAAAAGATTATCCAGCCGCTGTGCCATCTATTTTACAAAAGACAATTGATAGCTGCACTGAATGGGTCTACATTGCTACTTTATGTCAAAAACCATAGGTTATTCTCATCTTATAAACATGTATTTTATTGATGCCGTCTATACTACTTTTGACACATGTGTTCATAGCTAATGATGATAAAATAAACTCTGTATTAGAGTAGTACTCTAGATCAAACTTTTAGATAAAGCCTCATTGTATAAGTTGTCTGCTCTAAATTGTTAACAGAATAATAACAATGAGTCATATCTTCATCTGTAAATTGTTTTATTATATCCAATAATATACTAATTACATTCCAAGTAACTCTTTAAAGAGCATACATCTTACTACTCACTAATGAAGCAGTAGTGTATTTACATTTATGCATCTATTAGTAATCGCTCTCTACAAAACATAGTAAGTTCTTTTGGAAGCATCTGTGATACCCAATTGGGATCATTAAGTAAAGAAAGATCTGTTTTTCCGACTGGTAACCTCTGAAATAGCGCTGGTATTTAGTAACAGATCATAGCCATTGAGAAACCTACTTTGCGGATATTATTGAAATGGTCTTCTTTGGAAGTGTATTCACGCACTAAGTATTTTGAACCGAATTCATGATATAGACGAGTGTCACGAATACGGAAAAGTACATCATCTACACGAAGGAAGAATCTCTGAAGAACAAGAAAACATAAAGGCATAACTCTCTAGTATGCAAAGTATAAGTGTTTAGTCCTATGTTGATACTCCCTCTTACCAATCGTATTGAAAGTATGGCTGTCCCATTGTCAGCCAGTTCATCTTCATACAGAATAGTCTCATCATAGAGGTAGATTGGATCTGGCTTCATTAGAAGCTGAATATCCACATAAGGGTCTTCTGCTGCTTCAAATGTTCTACCATCTTTACTACTAACAAGTGTTCCCTTGTAAACAGTGGAGTAGGTCCAGTCATATGGCTTTATAATATTCTTGATATCTGTATGGTTTGCAGTACTATTCATTCGCTTTTCATATCAAGTGACAAGCAATCTACCTCTTTTGTGTCCACTCTTTAGCATAAGCAACTCTTATGCATTCGTTGCTATTGGAACTGGTATCTATGAGGGACAAGGCATCGTAGGCATTCCATATATACTCTGTCTCCCCCTTCTTTATAGTAACATGGTTGTTACCAAACACCATTTCTGGTGGTGGTATTCCAAAGTTCTTTTGGATACTATGCTCATGAATGTTGGTTCGTATAGTTAGTCTTACTTGTCCATCTCTACAGAATTGCAGATGGGTGCTTTTTTACTAGTGATAGTCCAACCATTGTACACTATGCCTTTGAAAAGACCATTTCTTGCATCGCCTTCGTTGATGAGTTTGAAGGGCGCTGGGCTGTCCATAAGAAGCTTTGTATTATTCGCCCTTGTTATTTATTTATTTTATTTTTTATGTGTAGAGTCCACCACTCCATCTTTAACATCATTCAAACACCGCATACGAGAGCCCAATACTGCTCCATGGATCAGTACCAAGCTATAGAAGATAATGTATACATATTCAAAATAGTAAAGAAGGAGAGGGAAATGAAAGGAAAAAAATGCATAGGACCATGGAGAACAAGAAACACACACTATATACTATAAAAATACAGGAGAACATTTTCTTCTTTATACTTTTGTGGGTGTAGGCGAGACTGTGCAGGTAGTTTTCGATTGGATCTCAAGGGACATTCTTTCTTGGCCTGTGCTTATAGAGACTGGTAGTATCTGATCAACTATATCTAATATAGTTACTATGCCAACGAAATCTATATTTTCTGTACTTGACACCATACTACTCGAGGCAGAAATGTCCAGTGCCAAGAATGTATCATTCGCTGATGTTTGGCTGTTGGGTGGGGTTATTGACTCTGTTTTACTAGATCCACAATCATGTGAATTCTGTTTTGATCTACTGATTCCAATCACTCTCTTAAATCGAGATAGGAAAGAAATTGTTTCTTGTTTTAGTGGCAAAGAGGATACTTCCAACATGTGTTCTGACCTCTGACAAGCTTCTGACTCCATGAAAACAATGGTTTCATGCCGAGTAGAAGCTGTCTGGGATTGATGAACTACAGCCATTTGACCTGTAAATTAATATAGATGTTAGTTAAATCTCTATTGATATTTTTGTATTCTTACTTTGTTTTTCCCGTAAGATTTCTAAAACTTCAATAGTTGATAGTGAGGTTGGCACATGAACTACAGGCTCAAGAGACAGATCCATTATAGATAGGCCTTGGTTTGGATCAATAGAGGAAAGCCACTACCATTAATAAATATTATGTTAAGTTTAGTTTAAAAGTATTCTTGGTAGGGCATCCAGTCATTATCCATATAACTTACCTTAGTATCCAGACATCCAATAATCGTTTTTTTGTCGGCCTCTAGCTTTATGTGCATTACATCATCATGTTCAGAGCTAGGGTTCTCATATACAGGCACTCTGCTGTACCCTTTCTCAAGTATTTGTTGAAGAGTTGGTTTGTTCAACAGTGTATTCCTATCCAGCATAAAAACATCGCTTATGGGTTTACTTATGTCTTTGATGGTTTTCGACTGAAGCTCTAATGTTTTGTAAATAATAGATGCAGTCTGATTATTCAAACTGCCTGTTGGTGTTACGGCCTTATCGTGCATGCGAACAAGTTCATAGAGTTCTAGGTCAATTGAGTTAATAATAGTTGTGCATTAGTTTTATTTTACCTTGTACTCTATATATTAATGGCTCTCTATCTCCCAACATAAGATCGAGTGTTTTTGAGATTGGCCAAGCAATGATATACCAAATCATAATCAATATTCTGATAGGAATTGAAAAGAGTGCTCCAATGGCCATGCCATGCCGTGTACAAATGGCCTGTGGTACAATTTCAGAAAATATGACAAGCAATACAGTAGATGTAATGACAGCAATGTATCCTAGAGAAAATTATTAATAATTACGGTTGTATTAATAGTGAGCTTTTTCTAACTACCTTCACCAAAGATACCATTCAATACCACAGGCAATGTCTCATTTACAACCGTGTTGGTGAGAACAAGTGCCGTAAGTAGCAAGTGTTTATTTTTTCGAATAGGGATTATACTCGCTGCATGTTTCTTTTGTTTCTCTGTACCGGCCACAGAGAGTATTGTAAGATTGGTATCATCAAGAGACATCTTTGAGAGTAATGTTTAATATAACAATATGTTATTGTTAACATACCAATCCAAGAGTTAATCCTGCAAATTATATTAGTTCACAATAACAAGAAGAATGTTTGTTAGTCTACCTGCTACAATGCCACTGATAACAACCAAGGTGATAATAGCCACAATATTCCCCCAAAATAGTGGACTTCCATAGTCTACGGTTTTTTTTTTCTCTTCTGAAGCTGATACAAAAGAAACTAAGAGTAAAAGGATGTATAAACTGTGGTTTATCATGTGACAGATTATAGAAGTGGTAAAAACTATTATTTTAAGAAAGAAAGGGTATTCAGTAGAGTTTGACTGGAATCCGTTTCTTTGTATGTTTTATTATTAAATGTAGAAGAAAGAGGAAGAGATCATCGATCTTTTGAATTGGTTGGAGTCTGAAACAAGAAATGTAAAGAGTGCATTATTCCAAACAATAACGTCTCTATTTCCATTCTACTTACACAATTCAATGTGGATTTACCCCTGAGATCGTTAAAAGAAAGACCTTTTATTTTATTTTTCTGCTCTGCCTTTGAGTTTAACAAAAGTATAAAGCCGCTCCTGTCAATCCCTTTTCAAGGAATGAAAGCTAACTTATCTATGTGCACTTATTTATTGAAATGAAACCGGAAATTGAGCTGGCATGAATTACTTTCTGTATTATCAGAAATCTCTTTACCTAGCATTATAGAGTATTGACAGATTATATAATATAATTAGAGTGGATGATCCATTACTCATTGTGCATGAAGTTATATATCTGAGATAGTCTATACAAATTTATGGATGCATCTCTACATGCATTTGTATACTCAGAAATCCAGGTATACATATAGACATACATATCTACCTACATACAACATACCTACATACATACCTACATACACATACATAAACACATGCACACATACCTATAGAAATACCTATAAACATACATATATAGGCATAAATATACAAATATAGACATAAATATACACGCGTCTTTTTCTTTCAGTATTATACTGTCAGATATTAACCTGAAAATTACACACTGTTTCTTTGTTTGCTTTCTTGATTAACTGTTATTTCATGGTCTAAAATAATGATCCTTCTTTTATTCAGGAATACAATATAGGATTAAAGCAAAATGTCATACTTTTCTGTCTATATTAAGATATTAAGTGAGATAAAGTGATAAGTAGACATTCTTAACTACTTCTATTCGACCACTCATAGCATAGCACTATAAAAATAGGAGGAATACAGGGTTTATACCATAATTATATTTTTCTACTCCAAAACATGTGATTGGGGCATGTATATTTGTATATATTTGTATGTAATATAATAGTAATTATATATAGAACTATGGTGAGATAAAGGTACTAATACGCAGAATCTGGTTTATTCCCTGTTTAATTGAATTCCTTCATTGTGTCTAGTTCTTTCAGGTACATTAAACAACAAACCTCTTATTTTTTTCACAGATAAACAATCACTACACTTAGAACAGACACTGATGAAACTTGATTGGATGAACTGGATGTGCAAGAAAGAATACTGGCACATAAAAATACAAAATACAAACTAACAAATGATCCCCCTTATTTTCTATGGAAATGATTTATTCATCATCTACCAGAAAAATAGTGCTAATAAGGCGGTTTCTTGTCTTTTTATTTTTATTATTTTTATTGTTTTTATTATTATTACTACTATTTTTATTAGTGACACCTAAACCTCTTTTCTTTCTAAAAACATAAATATAAATACATAAGAAAATAAGAAAATAAGAAAATAGATACGTGGTTGATGTTTCATCTTTAGGGGTTTGTTTGACAAAGACAATCAGACATGTATAATGTTTTTATTCTGCATAACATCAACTTCTTTAAGGCTCTGTAAGTTATCTATATGGAAAATGAGATGGCTAGTTGATCTATATGTGTTCATGAAAATAAGGGCCCTTTCGGTTATACTGCTGTATTAATGTCACCCGTAATTGTCAGTGAGGCTTAAATTATACACTATAGTTATGACTACACCAATATATCTCAAGGGAAAATGAATCCTTGTACGACATTATCAACCTGCCAATATGCGATGCTAACCCGGTATCTTAAAGAAAAGATAACATTACAAAAGAAAAGAAAAGAAAAAACTGCCGTTGATTCAGTTGACTATTGAGAATACATGACTAATAAAACAGAATAAGCTAATCGCTATTGTTTTACTAGTATGGACCATGATTATGATTAGTTCTATAGTTTTCTTAAAGCTTGTACACTTGATGGCTCAAAATGCATTTATAGAATCAGGTTTTTCCTTTATCTATTACTTTACAAGGAAAATCATACTTTTATTTTATCAGTCTTATTTTATTTCGGGTCTCACTATAGAAAAGGTATCGATTGTATAAGAGCTATACCTTAATATTTTGTTTTTCCTGATCTTGTGAAGAACACTGGCTATCTTTTATATTTAGTTATTTCAAATATGTAGTGCCTTGAACAGAATGTTTGTAGGATTTGTCAGCAACAAAAACATGGAAAAGAATATAGTGTTGTTCATTCAGCATCGTTTTGTTATCAAAGGTAGTATTTCTATCTATTTCACTGTGGTGATGTCTGTCCAATGATATTTACATTATGTATTATAGCTTTAAAATAAAGTATATTTCTGTAAACAATGTTTTAATTTTTCATAAGATACTGATACATGGATTTATTTAAATAATGATCAATTGTTACCTTAGTTTCCATCATATGTAAGCTATATTTGCATATAAAAACACAATTATATAAGATTATATGCAATGAATCAAAATCTCAACTAAATGAGCTGGCCACAGGTAAGTCATATTTTTATATCCCTAGTAGATTATAATCATTTTATTTTGACAGGATTTTTAAATTGTACTAAAGTTTAACATTAGAGCATTTAGGCTAATTTTATACTTAGATTCGAAAAGCTAGATTCTATTCTATCAATATCACAATAATAGGCCAAGTTTATTTTTAATTTTTAGAATAAATATTTTATTAGATCTTTTATAATCCACTTATTCAACTAGTAATAACAAAGATATATAAAGGCTATCTGTTTTTATTTATTGAAAATAGCATACTGGGTCTAATAGTGTGATCTACATAGACATTAGAGGGGGGACTTTCTTTAATCCGGGTTTAATAACACCTAAAACATTTAGTTAAGATCCTACAGCAATAATATTGGATACAAATCAGTCCATTTGAATTAAGAAAATATTTAGGTAACTATCAATGAAATAATATGTTCCCAAAAGATACAGCTAAGATATAAATATTCTTGATAGAACGAATTGTCATTATTTAATTATATTGGTTTGCATCTTAACCCGTTTTTTTTAGTAAATTTAGTAAAGAAATAGTGCAGCAAACACTACCATTAATAAAAGATGACTAGGCAACATATACTAAATCAATAATCCAGTCTGTTTTATTCAAAATGATATGGCATACAACCACGGGTTTATTGATGGTCTTGGAGTGCTTAAGCAAAATACTAAAACAAAATACTAACTCGTCTGAATCTAGTCCATGAGGATCGAATAGGAAATATTTGAGATCTATGTAGTTTTTATGTAGTTCTTTTTCTAAAAAGAATGAAATATTGTAAAAGGGTTAATAAGATCTATAAACAGTATATTATTAGCATTATAGTAACTATCTTGTATAAAATAATATACAGTTTTTACTCATTTAATACTTCTTTTCTCATTTTATTTTATTTTAATAATACTTCTATACATATAAAAATGTATAAAAGTAAAAAAAGAATACTAGTAAGTGATCAATAGTACAACTTGAATATCAAATGATTGTGATGCATGTCTCTAATCCATTGTATTTTCAATTAAAGCAAAAACCATCGAATAGAGTATAGGTCATTCCAATATAGACAATATAATGGGTATTAGAAGCATTATTCATAGGATCATGGTTTGATTATCTTAAATCGAACATATCAAGGGTGTCAACCCTATGTCTATCAAGAATAAAGATCAAAATGAAAATCAACATTGAATAGCATTTGGTGTTGAGTTGAGGCTTCTCTTTTTTAATGGCATTTACCTATGTTTGATCTTTAAGGTATCTACTTGTGAGTAAAATGTTTATTTATTAGAGTACAGTTTGACGATAAAAAGTAAGGCTAGTCCGTTGATCATTAGAGAAAATAGAGTGTGTAGTTTATACTATGTATCTTTCGGTCTATAATAAAAGAAACAACACCTGAACTTATATAAGCATATATTTATAGACCCATAGTAAGTTGTTTGACTTATTGTTTAATACAGAATATCTATAATTTTATATAGTATCGAATAAAAGACATGCTTTAGAAAGTAAAAAAGGGTATATAAATCAACTATTTTATGACTTTTATCTTAGCTGCTATCTATACCATCTTCATATCTATGGATTATATGATAATTGATCAAAGTTCTAACTGTAGTCTGGATAAACTATTTATTATAATTATAGACATGGAGAGATGAACGGCTTTAATAAAATATACCCTTATAAGCATTAATACTAATATACACCAATTCCCAACCTGGCATGTAATATATACTGCCTTGTCTTAATGTACATTTAAAACTATATCTACTGGCTATCCCTACTCAAACCATGCAGACTAAGTATTACACTTTAAAAGATAATACCAAATAAACAACTACAGAAATAAGAAAATAAAAAACTACAAAAATAATTTAAAATAAAAAACAATGCATTTGCTGTATCTCCTGGTCAACTAAACTGTGCTATTGTAGATATAAAAAAAAATAAGCTGTCTTTTCTTCTTCCTTTCCAGTGTTAGTTATACGTCATCAAAGATAGATTGAATCAACGCATAATCCTGAGTGAGATAAAGTACAACTTGGCTAGTACCAAAATGAGTTTCTTTTTCTTCACATGTCTAAACCCTTTGAATCGTACTCCATTCTATCCTTGATTGGAAAAAATCAAGGCAGATGTGGCTATTGCGATAAAGAAAATACTTCATACACTTATGGTGTCTGGGCACACACCATGACATGTCAGGTAAGGATGCCTGTAACTGTAGCTGTAAAAGTACAAGTAGTTTGTAGTAAAAGAAAAGAAAATAAAACAATGATACTCTGTCAATTGAATAGGATTATCAGAGACTAATTGATCGTGGTTGGAGAAGGTAATAGGGTGACTTGCTATTAGCATAACATTTTCTTTAGGTCTGGACACTATTTATACAAACCAGATATACAAAAGAGTTGCTGTCCACAGTATACTATTCGGTAAAAAAAAACGAAAAAAACAACGGTAAGACTTACTTCAAAATAAGTATAGATTGAATGCTGTTGAATTTAAAGCAACAAAGTCGCAGCGTAAAGTCACTAACAAAATAAATCGGTATACAAATGACTCTCAGTCACCTAAAGAGAAGTAAGCAAAGAGCCAGGATTTATATAAATATATATTAAAAAACAAAAACAAGAAAAAGAGGGAGAATAAGTAGTATCAAAACAGTCAATGCATATTAACGTCATTGTAGCACTAATACTAAGAATGTCAAACAAAACGTACAGAAAACACATAAGAGCAAGAACATTGCTACAGATGCAATGGACATGGTGGACTGTGTGGATACAGGCAAAAGACTAGAGGTAGAGAAGAAAAAGAAACAGAAACGGATACGAGTGGGTTCATATGTGCTAGATTGTTTTGGAATATGCATCCTTTACAAAAGAGAAATTTGATCTTTATTGTAAATACCAAGTGCAAATACACAAAGATACTATGGAAGAGCTATCAGAGGAGGCATTTCAACGGTTCTTAGTGGAGTCTCCTCTCGAGGTAAAATAAAAAATAAGGAAGAAGGCTATTGCTAATGCATATTCCACACTTTCACTTATTGTTTTAGAGTGAGGCGTCCGATCTATCAATAGACTACGGTAGCTTCCACCAAAAGTATATATTGGATGGCAAATTGATTGCTGTGGCTGTCTTGGATATCTTACCGAAATGCATATCTTCGGTCTATTTCTTCTATGATCCTGACTATAGCTCTCTAGCCCTCGGAAAATATAGTGCTTTGCAAGAAATAGACCTTACCAGAAAGCTACACTCTGTCTCTGATGACCTAAAGTGGTATTATATGGGTAAGGAACACTGACTGTGCTCTGAGACACATGCTATTCTGGACATGGATTGGAGGACTATGGTGTGGTGTATTGACCACGACGGATCATTAGGATTCTACATTCATTCGTGTCCAAAGATGAACTACAAGGGCCAATATAAGCCTTCTGATTTACTTGACCCTATTACCTATGACTGGTATCCATTCACTCAGTGTCAAGAACAGTTGGAGAAAACACGATATGCTGTATTCTCCGGACCTATACCACCACCCTCGGATACACCTTCGGGTTGGCTAGATCCAGAAAGCATCAAAGAGGATCACTTGAAATCTGTCAGGATGTTGGCTGCAAGGGGTCAGCTGGTGCCAGTGACAGCACATGCACGCTGGTCAAAATCAGCCAATCTTCGGCAAAGTGTAAGAGAGTATGTAGCAGCAGTTGGTCACACTATGGCTGAATGCCTTATTCTTTACCAAAATTAAAATAAGATTTTCTTCTTTAGCACTAATGCTATTTATAACATCCTATCCTGTAAGCAAATGATGATAGTACGGCAAAGTAGTGCCAATTCAATTGAGAGAATGTCCAAGATAAATAGATTTCTCTGAACTATAAAAAAACAGAGGAAAAAGTAGAAGAAAATTACATATTTGATTTAACCTTTGTATTATTTCTCTTCATGCTAAAATATATTCTCTTGGCTGTATCTCTTACTCTTGTTCAGGCGGAACTTGTTGCTAGACGTGATACATCTTTAGATGCCCTTGTAAATTATGGATTAAACCCTCCCCGTACAATCCAGCCCCCTTATTGTGTTGGTAAGGTCCCTATCCAACACATCTGTGCTAAACATACCTCAGGCTTCAATATCACCTACCCATCTGCAAAAGGCCTTTCTTTCAAACGTGGCGAACTTCAAAAGATAACCTGGGAAGTAGATAGATCACTTCCAGATGTACCAAATCTGGTGACACGTATTCGTATCTTTGATAGTGATGAGCGCAATGAACAAGTGCTTGGAGAGAATATCAGTGAGTACACAGATACCGTGAAATGAAACAGATGGATTCTATACTGATAAGGTGAACACTAAACCTATTCTTTTAGCTGTTTTTACCCACCCTAAAGGAGGTGCCACTACTCATTTCATTGATGTTAATGATAAAGAAAGCAATTATCATTATCGTGTCATGGTGAACTATCCAGTAAGTTTCACTCTTTGTTTAAACATAAAATAAAAAAGAGTGGAGATCTTTACACAGGGCAATGAACGCTTTAACATTTTAATAGGGAAATTCTGTACACTGTGTCTATCAATCTGTTCCATTCAAAGTTATTCCCTTTCCTAACATTCGTTATATTTCGGGTGGTTTATCTCCACCTTCCTATGCAATCGCTCAGCATCAACGTCAAAACAATTAATAGTACAGTGTTCTCTATGGTTTTAGTATAGAATGCAGGTTTATTCAAGCACAAAAACACAAATATTAGTATAAAATAAATCAAATGTATGAGTTAGTAAATAAACACAAGACATTGACATGCAGAAGGCTGCATAAAAATAAGCTTAAGTCCTTTAGAGTACTTGTTTTGCACTATAAAGTGGCTATACACAACGCTTTCTTTTTATAGAGGGCATGCACTATTTACAGTAAATTATGTCAAACTTTAAAGGTGTAAAGGAGATATCAGCTATATTTAACTCAATGTTACTCCACCTACTCAAATAGAAGGTTAGATGAATTTACACTAATAAACATTAAGATGGAATTTTTCTCATTCAAGAGACTTGGAACAGTATGGTATAAGCTTCATCTTAACAAGTGATCCAGAGTACCACCTAACAGTTAAGTTTAACCTAAGAATCAAATAATTTATTCATTTGAATGCATGATAAGGGAAAAGATAACTTGCCACTATGTAGTATATATTCTTTTCCTCTCTCTTTTATTATCATTTTATTTATTTTTTATATAAACATATAAAGAAGTTCAGGCTAGTATAGTTTTTGAAGAATAAATGATCAAGGAAAAAAGAAAAAGAAAAAGAAAAATCAGTATACATAAACTAAACATATTACTGTGATCTCATAAGATAAATTGTGTATCTCTTGATGCATAAATTAATAGGCTGATCCACTAAGACTTTGAGAAGAACATTAAGTATATAGAACTATATACGAGAGAGAGAAAAGTAAAGTAAAGAATCGTGCGAATTATCTATCAAAAAATGGTCTATTGATGCTACTTCAAGTCATCAAATCAACCATATAGAAATAATAGTAAACATGTGTAGGTGAGTGTGAAGATAATCAGAGCCTTCTAGAAAGAATAGATAATTTCTTTGAATTTAAAGTTGGAATCTTACACATTAGAACATGTCAAAAGATAAATCACTGGTCTTGAATGGGACACCCAAAAAGATAGACTTGAACCTTAAAAAAATCCCTCATTTTTTATGTACAGATGATATTATTCTTATGCTTTAATTCTCTGATTAGATAGGCAATGGGGATAATAATAGTACCTGGGTTTTATCGCTCTTCTCAAGATTATATATACATCATATTTACTTTTGCTAATGAAGAAAAGCTCCCGAAGAAATAACAATGTGTTCAAAGTGTATAGAGTGCATCAGGCAAGTGGCATACTCATGTGAGACGAGTGGTTTTATTTAATAGATAGGATATGTGCCACATTTATTGGCAGGAGAAGAAAGATGTCTGTACCGAGTAGCTTATTCGAATACATTATGTCAAGTTAATTCAAGGGTGCTGCCTACCCTCCATTTCCAAGAATCAATAGATAGGAATGAGCAAAGTGAGTAAGAGTCAACTACAGTGAGACTTTTTGACTCTTTTTAAACAGGAACTTTTGCATCATCTTGATATGTATTAAGCTGTATTTTATCATTCAATAGAAGTACATTGTAATCTACTCTATTTTTATATTAATTTTAAGCAATAGTCTCTGTTTTAGAAATTATGGCAAGGCTTACACAAATACAAGAAAGGATAGTTTTATTAGTTAAAGATAAAAGAGAGAGCTATGTTTATGGGGATATTATGGGGATATTATTATTGATAGACAAAGGTATAAGAGTATAAAGGAAAGACTATGTAAAAACAAGGATTGGTGGAGATAGCATAACATAGTACATATGTCTATAGACAGAATAAATATATAGTGGTAACATTCAAGACGAAATGATATTCACAACTACATGCATCCACTCTCTATGGTTTCTAGAGAAATGAAGTGTGATCCACTTGTAGACAAATGCACCATGAATACGCACGAGCAGCCGTTCAGAGCAGATGGGACAGGTACGATAGGTGTACTTTATGGGTTGAGATTGTTTATGGTTCGAGTACTTTGGTGTGCGATGTAAAAGAGAATTAGAGCGCTTCCGAACCAAATTTGGCTGAACCGCTGTGCAAGACATTGCTGTATGGACAGGGCATAAAGAAGCAGAAAAAGAAGGGTAAGTCTACTTGCTGGTAACTGTTCTTTTATAACACAGTTCTTGGGAGAGTGTAAACAATGATTCTACATAGAGTGCCACGGGTTATTATTATTATTATTATTGCTATTATAAACTGTAACGTGTTTCCTTTATTGTTCAATAGGTTATCTCATCTGATACACAACAGGTTTTACTAGCCTAACTTGCTGGTTCCTATATCTTTTGTTACAGAAATCTCTTTGGTAGATGTATGATACAAAACATACTAAATTAAGCGATAGTGACACTAAAGGTGATCTATTCCTAATTATCTCACTTTCTTCATGCCACATCAACTTGCAAGGACATGACAGCGCTTTCTAGCTTCCTGCTCAAATATGAAGTAGAGAGAAGAAGAAAACCTCTCTCTCTCTTTATTTATATTTATAATAGAATAGACCTAATAATGATACTTACTATTTAAAAGAGAGACTCTGTACTATTCAAGATGACTTTGCTTTTCATTTTACTTTTGGATTGAGAGAGGCAATCTATCATTTTATTGAAATGAAAAGCGAACCAACGCTCATGATTACTTAACACAGATAAATAGAGGTATGACTATGTTAATAGAAATATCCATCAATTTCAATTATCTATTGATTGATCTATTTGCCTATAGGCCCACCTGTTTGTTTTGTTTGCATAAAAACTCATTTACAGAAAACAACTTAGAATATTAGTGTTTTCTATATGCTCATATACTAAAAGAATAACATTCTTATCTCAGCTTTTTATAAACTTATTTTATTAAGCATCAAATAATGGAAAGTATACTGATTGATAGCTTCATTATGAGGCTAGTATAATTAAGGAGAAGTTATATTACTATTGACTGCATTCGTGTTATTCACTTTTTCAGTATAGCTAAAGTTCAAGTTCCATGTCAAACAGTACTGTTTAAGCAATGATAAAGAGTAAGTATTGTTATATTAAAAAGAAATGTGCTAGCATAGAGGTAGATTGATTTAGAAAAAGAAAAAAGTCAACTGTTGTTTATTAGTGTATTATGACTATCACTGTTGAGTATAACCTATTCTATTGTTTATGACATCAACCTATGAGGCTAATGTATACTTAGTATCTTTATTAGAAGAGAGTATAAATCGAGATGAAATGAAACACTTGGTGATTTTTCCCATTGTTTTCATTTACTAAGTACTGTCTGTCTAATTGCTTTAAAGCTCAATTCATCTAAATAAAATATGTAAATGTATTCTATATTTTCATAACAATTAGATGAGACATTCCAACTGCTACGAATAAATAGCTTCTTATTTTATTAGTATAAAAGATCAATGATCCTATGGCATTGACCAAGACCTATCTCTGCAGCATAACTGCAAATAGCTAATGAAAATATAGAGCCACCGTTTGTCATACTATACTATTCAATCTACGTGCAGTTTCTACAATTCAACTACAATCTATTGTTGAATTTTTATTTTATTTTTGCAAATATAAACACAAAAGAACAGGTATTATTGGCCATGAAATGGGTGGTTTCGACACAACCAAAACAGCTAGTAAGACATCATAAGACTTGTTTTTTTCTTGTGCTCTTACATCACCAGGGCTAGAATATATGCCATTGTGATTGGGAAAATGAGAATTAAATTTCGCTTCATTTCGCTTCATCTTTCACCCTACCCATATTCATATAGACTCTTTTCCATGTAGATCATTGCTTTATAGGACTATTCTCCTTATTGCTCTTCAGCGATGGTATGTATATATTTCAAGTGTAGAAAGAACATACTGTTTGGTCATTAATCTATTCATTGTAAATTAGAAGATATATGCTCTTCTTATACTGGGGCAATGACTGATCTTTTATTCATTTGGCTTGAAGCACACTACAGTGTTCTATTCACTTTTATGTAACAAGTCATACACTATTTGTAAATATGTAGAATGAGAAATTAAGGTATAAAGGTCTTTATTACTTAATACACGATACATGCTTCTCTAAATAGAGTTTAAGCTGTTTTACTTTGCGGGTACTGTTCTTCCTTGTTCTCTGAAGATACTACAGGGGGATAAAACGGTAATTCCACAATTGATTATTATTTTTAATCTCAGTCTCGAACTAAACAGAATGGTATCAGCGAGAAACCAGGTCATTGAATAATAATAATTGTAGTATTTCACTATTAGATTCCTAAATAGGGTATAAGTAGATCATATTACAAATGACCCCATATCTTATGAATAAAAAGACATTAAAGTATTTTCTCCATGATGAAATATAGGATAAAAATTTCATTAACAAAATAAAATAAAGATTGTCTATTTCTGATCTCTACTGTCTTTGAAATCAGTATAAAGAGCCAAAATAAAATGAGCTCACCATAGGATCAGTGTATAGCTTCGTTCAAACTATAATAAAAAAAATATGTTTTATTCTTTTTCATAGCCATGTTATTTTTATTCACGCTATTTTATACCATTATAGAAATGTGATATAATTTCTTTGTGTCCCTTTAAGATTTCTCTTTTAATACTACACACCCAAAGATTTTTCTGGCTTTAAAGCGGAGAAATATTCTTCCTTTTAAATTATTGAAATAAAGCAAATTTTATGTAGCTGTGTTTGAAATCAAAAGGTTTGCGGATATCTAAATATTTGTTTCCTTTTGTGGATACCTCAATATCAAATTGTATTATCAATAGAATATATTGTTTATTATAATATTATATCTGCTGTCAAAGTGTATTCCCTCATAGCAATAGAATCTATACCCTAAATACCCTGTGTTTTATCTTTGGGAGATAGATGGTTATGCTCAGGACTATACCCTAGACAGTATTGACCTTGTAGAAGACCACCTAATACTGACTGGAGAAGAGGCAGTACTATGTCTTGTGGTTTGTAATGAGCTTAAGCCTAAATGAAGAGATGATTTACAGTTTTATCTTAAGGATAGCCTTTGGTGGTATCTACAACTTTCTTTTATTATTTTGCTTTGTTAATAATAGCACACTAACTTGTTCAGTTATGCTCATCTTGATGAGTAGTTAGGTATCAAGTGAATAGTTTCTGTGAGAAATAACAAGATAATAACAAGACCAAAGAATAAAAAATATTCTCATTCTGGTGAGGTATACAGTCCCATGCAATAAATGAGTGGACAGCAAATCAATCTTCTATTTTTATTTTACAATTTATTCAAACAATGATTCCAAGCAATGAGAATCATCCAACTCTTAACCAAGAACATGAAGAGAGTCCTAACAGAAGAAGAGATCATACTATGTTTATTAGAAGTCAAATCATAGGATAATGGAAAAGACATGCTACTTATCAAGAGATTTCTGACGATCTTGACATCCCAAAAAGCACAGTGGGCAGGATCGTTCTATTGTATATTTATAGAAAAGGCACAATTCAACTCAAAATACATACAGGAAAACCTGAAAATGTGTCATTTACTTCAAAACTGGAAATAATTTTGTCTATTCGCAGAAACCCTATACAAATAATTGCATATTATTTGAGAAATATGAATGATGTAAAAACAAGGTTATTTGGTCTGAAGAATCCTGTTTGACAGTTATGGGCAATGATAAAGGGACTAGCGTGATTAAAAAATAAAGGCTTTTCTACACAGTACTGAGTAATATTTTTATAATAAGAATGTAGGCAATCAATTAAAGAACAACAATTACAAATCCTGTGTTATTCTATGAACCTTTTATTATGAACATCTTTGACTGATAGATATACCTTTATTTCTCAAAATGAAATAGAAAATAAATTGCTGTCCACTCACTTATTGTATGGGACTGTATATGTGCATAGAAAACCCATGGGGTTCACGGTTTCCATTGATAAAAATACAAACATTATGCTTTAGCACAACTTCTTGGTTTTCAGATCACAGATTGAATCAATGATATGTGAAATCCAATTATAAAACAGAAATAGTATAAGAGAAAGGTCAACTCTTCTTTTCTACATGGAACCTGTTCTAAAGATTATAGCAGTGAGAAGCTCAATCACTGGTATCGAATAGAAGCCGAATTATTCTTGTCAGGACATACATCTTCAACAGTCAATTGTGGAAGGTTTGCAAGATACCTCGAGAGAGCCAGAGTCACCCCCAGTATTGCATAACTAATATTCAAATGAAGATACTCCTGCTGTGGAAAACCAGAATTCAATAGCTCAATCCCATTTCTTAGAATGAAGTCTTTGATCTTTATTAATCAATAACAATCAGATAAACATCTAACTATTAATAGCCAATCCACCAAAACATATATAAAAAAGAAGAATCCGGTGTAGTTATCGCTGCACTAAACTAAGATACACAAGTCTTTTTTGAACCATGCTACATTTCTATACTATAATTTCCCCAAAAATGCACCAATACTTTATGAAAATACCTTTTTTAAAACACAGAATACAATTATAGAAATAATGTTATTTTATTGTCCGCATATTTACTTTTATATCCCAAAAATCTTTAGGTGTGAATGTACCTCACAGCAAATAAAGTCACGGAGTTTATAATTATGATCATTGATCGTTTACTTAATAAAAGTTCGAAGATGTAAACGCCTTATATGGATATATCTATAAATCCCGATGGCTTATAACAGCAATAATAGGCACGAGATAGTTGTACCTTGGCCAATCAATCAATTCACTCCTTTTCACAATGAGTTCAGCAGGCCTTAGTTTAAGATACACCCTTTTCCGAAACACCTTGCACTTTTTCAGAAAGAAAGAAAGAAAAAAGGATCAAATAGATAAAAAAAAAGAGTATAAAGTCTCGTAAGTTCTGATTGTACAACTGTAAACTATTTTTTTTTTAAATAAAATATCTTTATTCAAACAGGCTTTCATTTTAGAATTTGAATATCGGAAGAATACTCGAGTATCTTTATTATAATAATAAAAAAAGGTGTGATTTTTTTTCTGAAAATAGTGTATGTTTCATTTCCTGTGAGATTCACACCCAATAGTAAGTCTGTGGCCGTAGATATAGAAATCAAACACTTTGATTTTCTTTTGTTCGTACCCACAGAAAGAACGGCTTGTTTGTGATTGATGTTCTATTGTACGTATTTTCTCTATTTATCAAAACATGGACAAATGAACATTTAGAGTAGAGCCAAACGGCTCATTCTTATTGTTATTGATATCTGAGATGGGATTATCTTTAGTAGAATGCTTTTCACAGAACAAGTACACTTCAAAATCAAGGTGTTTTACATTGTCTTTCTTTCTACCAACATTAACATTAGCCTTTTAACTCTCTTTTTTTCTTTTTTCTTTTCCATTAAAAAAAACTCCAGCTAGACTCTTGGAACATTCAATAGAAAAGAATTCTTATTTATCTTCTCAGCTCTCTAGATTGTCGTTAAGCAGTCTATTCTTCATTCGCCTACTCTTTTTTCCTTTTATAATTAGCATTTTTATTTCCAATTACGCCAATCATTGAGTTTCTGTTATGCCGATGCATTCTGACACTTGGCACATGCTCGTTGTGTGTCTGGTTGTTTCGTCATTTGGAGTTTTCACTTGCTACTGTTAAAGCGTATTCGCGCTATTCACAAGACACCGTCTTTTTTTTTATCAGGGAATAAAAAAGACATTTTTCTTACAGAAAAATATATAATAAAAATAAAAATGCAAAGAAAAGAGAGATAGAAATAGATAGACAGATAGATACAATGGGAAAGAGAAAGGAATAATATAACAGAAGATAAAAAGTATGTTTAACTCCATGAGCTAGAAACAAGATCCTTTTGCATAAAATCATCTGCAGAGACAGTGGATATACCAAACAGGGCGGTAGATCCTCTTCTGGCCCGATTGTTTGAGCTGTGAATACCAATGGCTTCGGTAACAGAGGGACGGCGGTAATTTATTCCTGATTCTACTGATGGAACAGACATGGAGCGTGCCAAAGCTCCACAATCATTTTCTGATGTGCCAGCAAATGAGGCAGAGCGCTTTTCTTTGTGAGCTCCCGAGTCTGGTGCTTTGTTTATTTGATTGTAAATAGTATTAATAATACGAGAGAGCATGATTGTGAGATAGTATATTTAGAGAGAAGAAGAGAGAGGAAGAGATACAAATGAATTCAAATGTCTCTGCCAGGAAAATCAATGGCACTTTTATATAGTGTGTGCTAGCAAATAATAAGGAAATAAAGCCAACTTTTTATGGCAGAAAATGTAAAATAAAATAAAACCACGATCAATGATTTGTTCCAGTAAAAAAAGAGGTCGTTTCTCCATAACCCCGCAGGATGAATTCATTCAGACCAACTTCCATGAGGTGTTCAAATTGTCTCTTGCCAGGCCATAAAGGTACCCATTGATATCAGTGCCATAAACAACAGTAGAAAGGGGTTGTCTGACAGCTACAGCCACCGAACTATTTAGTATCACACATTGAAAGATAGGTGACATTTGGCCTGTTCAAACTTGTGCATATCCTTCAAGGTCTGTGCGAAGAAAGACGGTAAAGTGGACGACATTGCCTCTCCTTTTTCTTTTTTCTTTTTCTTTTTCTGACCGAATCCTTAGGATACTCCATCACATCCTGCTCAAGTTCTTTTATTTATTTATATTCTATATAGCATTTCAAGGTGGATAGACCCTGTCTCCACTCAATACAGTACTAGAAGGGTGTTGGGATGAAGGAGTGGAATGTTGTATCTTGTTAGCCATTTTTATGAACAGCACAAAGTCTGTTTTTGTGCATACCCTTTCACAACACTAGGCAGATGTATGAAGAAGATGTTCAAGACAGCTAAAAGACCTCCCCTCTTTCTTCTCTTACTCTATCTCAAAAGTATAGAATCTCCTTCCCGTGGCTGTCATAGCAAATTGAAACCATAGCTCTAGATAACCATGTCTATCAAGACCGAGTACAACTGAACCGTCTTTCATAAACACTACTGCTGCTGTTGTTGCTGTTACTTCTTCTTGAGATCTATGAAGTGTCAGCCAATAAAATATCTGCCTTTTCTAATAGATAGGCTGTGCTTGAGAGAGAAAAGCCACGATCAAAAGCAACCCGATGGACTGTAAAACGAGTGTCTTGTCTGCAAGGCCAACATTCTCAAAGCATCCAATGCTTGAAGACTATTGGTAATATGGCGTGATTTTTGGCTGACAATAACAATCGTATGATAATGATGAGGTTGTTGAGCAGAAAGGGTGGCTATACCAAGGCTTTGAATACAGGTAATGTCTTTGCTACCACATGTAAGAGAGGGTATTTCATATATTTTTTATGGATATAAATATCAAGGGCCTCTTTATAGAAAGAAGTGTAGTCTTTGGATAGAATAGGATGTTCACAGTAATCAGGAGAACAGCCTTTTGAGGAACAGACTGGGTTGTGAGGTATCAGCACTTGTTGGTCTGTTAATACTGCTCCTGGGGTTCTTGTAATGTCTTTGCCTAATATCATTATATCTGTTGTAAAGAGATGAAAGGAGCGGCCGAGTGGGTCTTTATCATACTGTAAGAAGAAAAGAGAGACTATAGATCAATAGTGAATATAACATCTACAGGACATTGAATAATATCCTACCGACAAAGAAGTATAAGTCCATTCAATAGCTTATGTGCATGTTATCTAATAAATTAGACCGTAGACAGAAAGGTTTTCATTGAGGAAAGGCACGGGAGTACTAAGTTGTATAGCACTGCGTTTATTGGATAGTAGGTATCTCTGCTGGGGTATTCTCTTCTGCTATGATACATGCCAACCACACTAGAATAAGACATAAAGATGATAGTGGACTATAGGACAAGGGTATAGAGTGGTTATAGAGAGAGTCATTGTACAGTCATTGTGGATAATAGCGCAATAGTTCTCTTTTGATGCTTTTCTTTTTCTTTTTTCTTTTTTCTTTACTCTATGGTCAGTGTACATCCAAAAAAAAAGAGAGAGAGAGGGAGAAGAGAAGAGAAGAGAAGAAAAGAAGGCCAACAAGGGCATACCTGCCTACAGAGTCAACACAAAAGTTATGAACAACATAGGTACTTCTCTCTACCCAAGCCTGTGCACAGCCATGAAGAAGCAGGTAGAGTGTAAAGTGGCACTCTAGACAGAAGAGCGCCAGGCCATAGATTATTCTCATAAGTATAATAATAGCAATAGCATAGCAGGAACAAGAAGAAAAAGAACCCCCCACTTGTTATGCCCATGAGCAGAGTGATGATGCCCTTCATCTTCACCTGCAACCTCATTCTGACAATGTGGAAAGGTGCATTAGCACTTGTTGGCTGGTTGAATGTTTATCTCAATCTATAGTCCGTCAAGTCCGTTGTGATATTTGTCTCACGGAATGCAGGTGTGTACTGAACTTCCTTCTTCCATCTTGCCATAATGACGGTCAAGAGACACTCTCAGCATGAAGTGGGTCTTGCTCATCTCCCCAACCAGACCCACAAGATTCTTATGAAGAAAGGCACTCCATTGACTATCATTGTCTGTGGTGAGTCCAGGACAAGTTCAATAGCCACAGCTAAACCCAACTTTTTTCTTTCTTTCCTTTCTTCATTTTGCAGGTGAATCTGGACTAGGGAAAACCACCTTTATCAATACACTGTTTATGACTTGTATCAAGGACTACAAGAATCCTCAAAAGAGACATGAGAAACAGTTTGAGCGTACAGTGGATATTGAAGTGACAAAGGCTGGTAAATAGCTGGAGTGTCCTGTTTATTGTTATAGGCTTGTTTGTGCCGTAGACTGACAAAAGCATAAAGTGCTCGAGGAAAAGAGGTTCAAAGTCAATCTAAATGTCATTGATACTCCTGGGTTTGGTGATTACATTAATAACCACAACAGTTGGACTCCTATTGTTGAGTTTATCGATGACCAACATGAAGCCTACATGCGACAAGAACAACAACCTACGCGACAGGAGTCGACAGACACGCGTGTCCATGTGTGTCTTTACTTTATTCGTCCTACAGGCCATAGGTAATAGTAGGTCTGGTCTGTTCTTATAGAAATGTAGATGAATAACCTGTTGTTAGCCTGAAGCCATTGGATATTGAGACGATGAAGCACCTTGGATCTCGTGTCAACTTAATACCTGTCATTGCCAAGGCAGATACTCTTTCATCAAACGACTTGGAACAATTCAAGAAGAATGTGAGGCTGACTGTGATATCCTATGCAGTGAATTGACATGTTACTAGATTCTCAGTGTCATTGAGGCACAAAACATCCAAGTGTATAGCTGTCCTGTGGAGAGTGACGATGAGCAAACAGTTCAGCGTAATCGTGACATGGTAGATGCTATGCCCTATTCTGTGATTGGATCTACAGAGATGGTCACTACACCCGAGGGCCATACTGTCAGAGGCCGTGCCTATACTTGGGGAGTTGCCGAGGTGGAAAACGATAGCCACTGTGATTTCAAAAAACTACGTAATGTATTGATTCGTACTCACATGCTAGACTTGATCACTACCACACAGCAAGTGCATTATGAAAACTACAGAGAACAACAAATGGCAACTCGTAAATTTGGAGAAGTAAAGTAAGTCTAAGGAATGAAAGAAGCAAAAGAGATGAACACTAGATTAGAGTCAAGAAATATGAGAACCATAAACACAGAGAAAAGGAAGATGCATTGCGCAAAGTGTTTACAGAACAAGTTCGCCAAGAAGAGACTAGATTCCGTCAGTGGGAACAGCAGGTAAAGTCAATAAAAGCGGATTGATCAGTGGTAAATAACAATAACAACAACAATATGATCAACACCCTTAGCTTATTAATGAGAGGGATCATCTGAATGAAGATCTCGAAGCACAGCATGCTCAGATTAAGACACTTGAGGCCCAACTTGATCAAATATACCAACAGCACCAAGGAAGAGCAACAATCAATCGATAGAGAGAATATAAATATATAAATATATACCAAGAAAGGCAGCAGCTTGATATCAAGCTGCAATAAAAAGAAAAAAGGCCTTTCTATATCTACATTTATACATTTATACATTTATTCCCTTTTCTCTTTCTTTGTATTAAATAATATCTTAATAAAATAATGTGTTTAATATTCTCTCTTGTATGAATTATGATTCCAAGCCATTTAGATCTTCAACATCAGTAGTAAACTCCTCTGCCTTTTGTGGATAGACCATGTATTGTAAAAAGATAGCACCATCAAAGGCAAGAGTGCCAGTGCTTCCAATAAGATAAGGAGCTGCCTCCAACAGAGAAGAACCCGTAGTATGAGGATTGGTGAAGATAGAAATACAGTAGGTTAAGTTGCCCATAGCAGCACAAAAGAACAGAGCCATAGAAAGACCATGCACAGAATGACGCTTGTAGTTGCGGATGATTTGTGGTAGACGAGAAGACAGATAAAGGCATGTACATAACCAAGCAAAGAATCGACCTACCCAGATAGTCTGTTGCTGAGAAACAGTAAAAATCACACCATCTTCACTGGATGTGGTAAGAGTGGTAGATATACTAGCAAAAGAAAGATATGAAACAGCCAAAACAGTACGAGATGCTGTGTTATAAGTAAAGGAGGAGGAATGAACCAACGGATCCTGCTCTGAATACTGTGGTTTGATGGCTATATGTACATGGGCATCACTAAAATCATCTATGCTGCCAAGGGGTGAATGAGCATTAGAATAGCCATAGTAGGCCCATTGAAGACAGAGAACAGTATCAATGATAATAAAGTATATAGAAAGATAGCGTTGAAAAGGTAGTTGGTTGGTTATAACACATCCAATGTAATTGGAAATATCCCCTTGAAAATAGGTAAGTATTCTGCTGAACATAGGGATATTTACCAGCAAGCCAAATGATAAGAAATGAAATACTCAATGATTCTGCACTGTGTAGCCTATAATTCTTAATAACTTGTCTATTTATCATAGGTATTAGCAAATCAATGAGAGTGAATAAGCAATGTATATTACGGTATTTGTGCATCCAGCCAGAAGAAGATCGACAAGTAGCCAACTAAGAGACTAAATGTTTCTTGCCATTCATAAACACAATCTCCAGATAGCATCTATTAAGATAAGACTAACCATGTGTTGGTGCATGAATGCAATGTCTATCCTTACATAGATCCATTGAGCATAATGTCTATTCTCTTCCACAGGCATACACATAGCTAGTGTCTAATATTCGGTCTATGAACAAGAAGAAGAAAAGAAGGGATACAAGGGAGTTGTAGATGCTGTTAACTTCAAGTTCTAAATTACTTTACATTGCTTCCATTCAATGCACTGGATTCTTAACACTGTAGATCAAATGACTCTGCATAAGAAAGGAGAAGATATGTAAGAGAATAAAGTCATAACAAAGAAGCTAAAAGGACTGTGTATAGGCTATTCAAGAGCACTCTTCACAAGAAAAAGAAGAGTAGTGGTAGGGCTTCATCTGCTCTCCACCAGCCTATAGTGACAATGAAGGTGTGGTTGTGGGTGTGTATTTTACTCAAGTACAAGTCAATGTGTTTTGTGCTCTTTTCTCTTTATGATATAGATCAGGAGCTACAAACTATGTACCCATTCACGACGTCTTTGAGTGATTTTTTGTGCTGCCCTTTGATAGAGAATGTTACACGTTAATGCACACAAAACAGATGTTTAGGTAATAGATGCACAGTGTAAGTATACAGTCTAAGTAGAATGCACACAGACAGACAGACAGACAGACAGACAGACAGACACTGTATATTCATCAATGATCTTTAATCCAATCTACATATTCTTATTTGTTTTTGTTTTTGTTTTGTTTCTATAAAGACATACAAAGATAGGCTATACAATAGCTTTCATGTTGAGATATCATTACACACTGGTGATTCCTACTGGAGCCTTCTCAACGCACCCATCAAAAGAAATAGAGGAGATGATGTGTAGTAAAATGAGAAGAATATATAAAGAATAAAGGAAAGAAGCTTATAAAAAGTTATTTTTTTACTCCAGAAGCAGATGTTGTTCTCCTTGGCTCTTCCATTCTCCCATGCTCCTGCTGCCGTACCATTGAGGGATCATTGCCACCTGCTACAGGACCATTAGACCAATAGCCAGGATGAGTTCCAGGCTGCTGTTGGTGGTGCTGTTGTGGCATATAATGCTGTTGGCTATTATAAAAGGCAGGAGATGACATTTGGCCATAAGCAGGCTGCTGCTGGTGCTGCTGTGAGGGCGAAGACTGTGCCTGTTGCTGGTGCTGCTGGTGCTGTTGGTGTTGTTGGTGCTGCTGGTGCTGCTGGTGCTGCTGGTGCTGCTGGTGCTGCTGGTGTTGTTGGTGCTGGTGCTGGTGCTGGTGTTGGTGCTGCTGCTGCTGTTGAACCTGTTGAGCCTGCTGGACCTGCTGGACTTGTTGGACCTGTTGGGCCTGTTGGACTTGTTGGACCTGCTGGGCCTGCTGGGCCTGTTGGTAGTGTCCTGGTGGTGGGGCATTAATATAGCCACCATGATTGTAGCCACCATACGAGGGTTGAGGCTGGTATGTCTGAGGAGTGGGACTCTCCGTGGTGGTTGGGAAGATTGGTGGCGCCAAATTGGGGTCAACCTGTATCATCAATTTAAACACCTACATTGACTGTCTTGTTTACCTTTTTATTGTAGACTTCTTTTTCCTTGTAGGCGGGTCTGGGAGAAATCTGCTCGTTGCTGTATCCTGCCTCACTCTAATCCGCGTCAATTAAAGGGGAAATGGCAGCATACTAGGCCTCTACTTACTGTTACTTCCTCAGAAGCAGGATCAGGTGCATTCAGACAGGCCTGTATCAAATTCTTGCCTTCAGGTTTGGTGACCATGGGTTGGAGCTTAACAGTAGTAAAGGTATACACCAAGCCAGTCTCAGATACAACCAGCAATAGCACCTGAGTACCTGTCAAAGTACTCAACTCATACGCCTAAAACCATGAACACGTGCCTTTTTATTATCATTGCTTACCTTTTTCATTATACCAGCCTTTCTCTTTGAAAAGGTGATATGTCTTCTGTTTTTGTCTTCAATATATTCAATCTTGATTTTGCGTCTGCCAGAGCGTCGTGCAGGTTTATCCTCTACTGTATCTGACTCATCACCCGAGTCATCTTCATCACCAACGATCTTCTTTGGTTTTCTTGACTTCTTACTATTGGTGTCTGCTGGATGAGCGTGGTCCAGAACAGATGTTGCTTGTGCCAAATGAGGGTTACTAAGTTGAGCAGGATTCATCCTAAGGAAGGAAGTATTGGGATTTGCTCGAGGTTATTTCCAATTATAAAACTAGTGACAGTAAGTAAATTACTATCTATGGTGTGTGACAGGTGACTAGTTTTTTAAATTTTTCTGGGACAGGAATAATACAGCATTTTAGAGGTGGATTTATTTTTCAAAATAAAAAATAAATAAATAAATAAAAAGTACGCAGGCGTAATTTCCAACAGACTTTGCACTGAACCAATTAGAGATCTTTGCTTTTGGAAATAAGTGTGTTTACCTTTGTAGCCCCGACTCTGGGAAAGACAAACTAAGGGGTTTAGAGGCACATTGGAAGTATCTTTTATAGAGAAATAAAGAGATTGCTATTACGGGAAATGTGTTTCTATGGGAGAATAGATGGCTATGTGCAGAGGGCTGTATCTGTGACTGTGTTTACTCCTATACCTGTGATGATATCCCCTGCTATTGGTCTGTTACTATTGGTCTACTACTGTAGAGCCAGTGAGTGGAGTGAAATACCAGGTCGGCTCACTGCTCTTTCTATTGGACCTATCACGTGAGAAAAGACCCTGTAGCACTCTTTTAGATGTAAACAGGTCCTATGGTTGAATGAACAACACAGAAGGACACTCACTTTTAACAGTCAAATAAACACTCTTTCTATGGCAAATATCAGATAAACTACATACATTTGACTTGTAATTTACATATAAGCCAAATTGAGCAGGATAAGAAGGAACATTTTTTAATGTGTTTTTTTCCTCAGCTGCCTATGAGTGGTTGAATCTATATCTGTCTTTCAAATAATGATTTAAAACAATATTTTATCTATAAATAGTATCTTCGACGATAAAAGAACAATTTTAATTACCATAGAAAGAGTGTTTATTTGACTGTTAAAAGTGAGTGTCCTTCTGTGTTGTTCATTCAACCATAGGACCTGTTTACATCTAAAAGAGTGCTACAGGGTCTTTTCTCACGTGATAGGTCCAATAGAAAGAGCAGTGAGCCGACCTGGTATTTCACTCCACTCACTGGCTCTACAGTAGTAGACCAATAGTAACAGACCAATAGCAGGGGATATCATCACAGGTATAGGAGTAAACACAGTCACAGATACAGCCCTCTGCACATAGCCATCTATTCTCCCATAGAAACACATTTCCCGTAATAGCAATCTCTTTATTTCTCTATAAAAGATACTTCCAATGTGCCTCTAAACCCCTTAGTTTGTCTTTCCCAGAGTCGGGGCTACAAAGGTAAACACACTTATTTCCAAAAGCAAAGATCTCTAATTGGTTCAGTGCAAAGTCTGTTGGAAATTACGCCTGCGTACTTTTTATTTATTTATTTATTTATTTATTTATTTATTTATTTATTTATCTATTTATCTATTTATTTATCTATTTATCTATTTATTTATCTATTTATCTATTTATTTATCTATTTATCCATTTATTTATCTATTTATTTATTTATTATCTAACTAACTATTTATTTATTTATTATCTAACTATTTATTTATCTATTTATCTATTCTATCTATTCTATCTATTCTATCTATTCTATCTATTCTATCTATTTTCTACACTGAAGAGACAGACACAAGATCTCTCCCCCTAAGAAACAGACAGAATTCTTAGGAACATACACCACAGCAACCTACAAAATAATAGAGTACAAGTAGATTGACCTATTGACATGGAGGATGACGCTAGTATCTCTCTTCTCAGATACTATGCCCGACATCTGCTCTCCTTGTGTTGACATGGAGTAGAATGACGTCATCGTATGCCATTCTTGAGAACGTTTATTAGCTTCATGAAAGAAAGAGAAAGAGAAAAAGAAAAAAATATAGAATTGACAGCCGCCTGCAGATGTCTGTGAGGCAAAGAGTTACATTTTTAACTAGGGTGAGTGCATAGGATAGACTCTATCAGACGCCCTGTAAGTATCTCCGCCTAGCCAGCCAGTGTCTTTCGAGTGAAGAGGTGGAAGAGTAGGGACTGCTCTTGACCAAGTCTCTGGTGCCAGTCCCTCATGGTAGCCGTGCTCTGTGGTGGTCTGTGAGGGAGAGGGGAGAATACGAGTGCGGCTGTAGGATTCACTGCCAATGTCTGACAGCAGATTCTGCATAGACATACGATCTGTTGCCCTGTAATCTCTCAGTAAACTCTCTGGGGGCGGTAGGACAACAGGTGGCTCTGAGGGAGTGGCTTCGAACGGTGATTGGTGAAGAGTCAGCAACCGCTTCTCTGGGCGTCCCTCCGATCGGATCACCTCAAATGCTGATTCCCGAGAGCCTGGATCCATCAGCATACTGGCAGGCTTCTCTCTATCTAATGAAGAGTAACGTCTTTTTCTACCGCACAATGAGATATTGGATCACAGTGCACCACTACCTACCCATTATCTGTTCCACGTGCCTCCTTCCGTATTCGCACCCTGACACCTTGGTCAGAAAAGGATCTCGTCAAAAAGGTGGACTCTGTCACCAATTTAGCCTTCTTACACACAGAGACGGGTGAGGGGGGTATCGTAAGATAATCTACCTGACATCCCGGGAAATGCTAAGATAGTGAGAAGATGTTGACACTCTATGCTTACCTTTAGGAGAATACACTTGAAATGTTTCTGACATGACTGAGCTCAGTCGATGAACAATACATCTTGGTTATTAGTAGACTAGAAAGACCCTTTGGATGCTTACCCTTTCATTTCGAACAGAGTGAATTTCAGCTTATAAAAGCCCTCTAATCGTACGCTGATATCTGCAAATACAAAAAACCCGCCATCTGAGCAGCATAAGAACAAAACACAAGACAGTGGATTCCGGGAACAGGAGAGATCAAACCTTTATTGTCGACATCCTTGAGTTTGTGAAGCGATTGGACCATCTGGCCTGCTGTTGTTCGATTGCCATTCATAAAGTCCAGATCAGTTTCGTCTTCTGGATTTGTCAGGGTTGCATAGACAAAGAGATAAGGGTTGTAAAGAAGAGTTGGACTATGGAATAAGCAGTGATCAGTCATTCTCTTCTAAGCAGAGATGGAAGTGTGTGTAGTGGTAGTTTCTCTCTGTCTGTTTTCTCCATATCTATGTTTTGTGTTTTGTGTTTTGTGTTCTATGTTCTATGTTCTATGTTCTATGTTCTATGTTCTATGTTCTATGTTCTATGTTCTATGTTCTATGTTCTATGTTCTATGTTCTATGTTCTATGTTCTATGTTCTATGTTCTATGTTCTATGTTCTATGTTCTATGTTCTATGTTCTACATACACCATAGCCATAACAGCAATAGTAATAATAGTGTAAAAATGACCTACTCGTGAGTGGGTGAAGTAAAAGCCAACTGAAGAATGGGTGGAGGATCAATCGGACGTCGGTCCACTGCAAAGTAGAAGATAGAGTAAGATAGAGCAAGATAGAGTAAGATAGAGCAGATTAAGGCAAGATAGAGCAAGATAGAGCAAGATAGAGTAGATTAAGGCAAGATAGAATAAAACACAGTAGGATACATGCATTTATACCCTACCTTTCTCTTTAAAACTACAGAGGCGTGCTTTTTTGGGTTCTTGGCGAACAACAATATGATAACTACTCAATGTCAGTAGTTTTATCCATTGAAGAGTGCCCACCACTGACTGTACATACAAAGGTGTTGGCGATGGCAATGCACTGGTTGTCATCGTCATAGCATTAATTGGGGCTACAGGGCATACAAGACGAAAAAGGCAAAAGCAGAGAGAAAGAGAGCCAAATAGGACGGTAAAAATAAAGATAAAGAATAAAAATAGATAGATGAGCCGATGGCCCTTATTTCTCCCTCTCTCCTCTCACATAATGACCGATAAGCTATCCCAGTTTCATAAAAGCAAGGGGTCCGAATTCTTGGATAGAATAGGTGAATACAAAAATGACGATGATGTGGCCTCTCCATCTGTCCACCTATCTCTATGGAGTTTGAACCATGGGCTTGACCCAATTCACTCTCTTGCTGTGCCTACACTCCAACCATCTGTGCACTTCTTCTCTCCACCTCTCTGTCTCTGTGACATGTGGAATGTCTTTAGCAAAGAGACAGTCCAAGGAGAAGGAGGAGACAGGAGAGGCTGGGTCGAGCTACTCCATTCCCGCCGTCCTGACCGCTAAGATCTGATCTCGGAGTTTAAATGGACTGCAGTATTTGTTACCTAGACAATAACCCGCAGTACAAACGGGTAAATGAATCCATTGCAATGTTATGCTATTCCATCTTTTGGCTGTCTACAGTCATTCCTGAATTGAACATCATTCGTCATAGGCAAGATTGTTTCTGCACTGAATTATTCTGTGTTACCTATCTTTCTTAATCACCAGAGAAGTCATTGAAGATCTCTTTCAAAAGATCCAATGGTGCAATTTATACACCGACATTCTCCCTTTTTTTGCATCTTTATGTCCAGTCAGTGAGGTTGGGGGGGTGGGGGTGGAAAGCAATGAGTTCATATTCCAGGAGTCTGGTGTCGCCCTGGTGCTTGGGTGCCTTAGTGAGGCTGTCACGCGAAAGATGGAGCGTGTACAAACATACAGATATCTCACCCAATGCGTACCCTTGTTGGCCAATAAAGAGCTTCTATGAGATACCCGGGAAAAGGAGAGAAATGGATCCACAAATACAATTAGATCTGACTTGTTCTTTAAATTGCTCTCAACAGATAGCCCGGCCTTTTACGCTTAGACATTTGTAATGAAGGGTAGGGAGAGTAGGATAGTGGGCAGAAATCTTAATTTGTAAAGCCTAGAGCGAGTGCATCCCTCTTTCATACATTCCAACTCTCTCTCTCATTCTTCTTGACACACCATTCTTATATCATTATAGAAATTCCAACAGACAGACATATCTCTTATGCTATCTATTCTCAATCTGTGTGTTTTATTATAGAGAGAGCCCTGCCCCTGCTTGGACTGCTCTTTATCTTTGGCATATTAAAATTGAATCATAGACATACATACCAGGATTTTCTCTGGCTTTTAAGCGGTGATATTTCTTTCTTTTTACGTAAAAGAAAATCTTACCTTATATGAAAAAATGATTAAAATCAAAAGATTTATGGGTATACCATTTATTATTTCCTTTTGTAGTATACCTTACTACAAATTGTATTATCAATAGAATATAGTGCTGATGAATAAAATTATTTATTATAATATTATAGCTAATACTATAGTATGACTATAGCTACTGCCCAAGTACATTCCATCATAGAAATAGAATATACACCCTAAAGACCTTGTGATTTATTACTGAGGGGTAGATAAATATTCTTGGGAATACACTCTAAACACTATTGACCTTGTAGAAGACCACCTGAAACTGACTTGAATGGAGTCTTTACTTGTCTAATAATAATACAATGAGTGTCTTGTGAATTAAAACAATCACAATTCCAAATGAAGACAGTGTTTACCTTTTTTGCTTTCAGAATAACCTTTGGTATTGTCCATCACCTTCATCTATTGCTTTGCTTCATTAATGATAGCACGTTATGTTAAACAATATATTCATTGACTGTGTTTTAATATAAGTTTCAATTATTCCTTTTATAGCCAACTTTATAGCGTTTAATTGCAAAGTCAATCATCACTGCTAAAACAGGTAAGCGTAGTTTTAAATAATATATTTAGACATCGAAAAGACATCTTCAAACACATTAGCCAATCATAAGAATATTGCGATTTTATTCTCAGAATAATTCCTTATATATCCCAAAAATCTTTGGGTGTGTAAGAAATGACATTGATTTGAAAAGGAGCAAAAATAAATTATGTATTCATGTTAGTTCTTAAATAAAGATTATGTAGATTTACCTGTAGATATCTGAATCTCGAAGGAAACCACTTTCGATATGGCGATATGATATAATATAAATATAAATACAAATATCTATTCTTTTCTAAAGAATGGAGCTGGTCGGTGGCGACCCTTTAAACACTCTTCTGCAATTGTATAGATATTCTTTGATGCATTCACATCTCTGTTCCAAACAATTCCATAATCTTGGCAAGCGCGGATAGTGTTGAAATTCACTAATACCTCGGTGAGGCTATGTGTGCTACAAGTGTGGCAGATCTTGAGAACAAAAATAAGAGTAACTGTTAGAAAAGCTTTTTATATTGGGTAAGAGGTCAATCATGTTCACCCTCGATGTTCGAAATTTATCAACATCAACCATAAAAAGATATCCATCTTTTTGTCTCTTTTTTCAATGATTGATATAAAACTCTCGTCAAACCAACACAATGACCTTTAAACTTGGCAGCATCTTTTACCTTTATTCCTGCACCATAAGCAACGACTGGCAGCTTAGTAGGATCGTACTCCAATCCTTTTAGGTGCCAATACCCCTTTTTAATAATAAAATAGTAGTAAAAATAATTAGTTTGAGATGTATTAATGTACTCTATATGTATTTCGTATTACCCTTGCACTGGCACCTTCTTGCCTTTGTAACAGATTCACTGGGTTTATTAAAATAATAGAATATAAAATAGAAACTGACTAACATGTCAGACATAAACATACACAAACACTCACTAGATCACAACTGTTGGTTTATATGCCAAAGACAAAAAAATAAAGAGGGTAGAAGATTTGAAGAACAACAGACAGTGTGGTTGGCAGGTATTAATATCCGAGCAGAAGAGAACAAGACGAATTTTCACAAGTCACTTGCTTAATCAGAACTACCAAAGTAATGTAGACTACAACAACATTTTAGAAAGAAAAGAATTGCTTAAAGAGCAGTTGCCTAGTTACCCTTTGTGATCAAATCGTGTGTTGTGTTTCTGTTCATGTACCCTCTTTGATTTCCCTAGACTAGCCTTTGTACTAATACTCCATTTCGTTGTCCCTGCTAGAGACCAAATATCTATACATTTATCTCTCTAGTGGTCCTGTTAATAACCGCAGTGCCTTTTATTATAGAATAAAGGATATATTTTTATAAGGTTACATAGTATGGATTTGAGGCTACTTTAATATCTCTCTCTTTAAGCTATAAGGATTAAAGCTATACTATAATAACATTTCGGTAAATTCATAGTAAAAAAAGAAAGAAATAGCAAACTAGTATAAACATTGACTCAATAGTCATAATCACTTCAACAACTATCTCATTGTAACTGGTATTAACAATAGTACTTAGTGAAAACAAGATATTATTTCTAATACTGTTCTTTAGACCTAAGACAAATAGAGTGTGAATTGTTTGACTTGATTGTAGGAAAGAAGAGGCTAAAGTGTAATACATCAGAATAGAGAAAGAAAAACTATTATCTGTGTTGATAATCTCCTCTTTTTATTATTTCCCATACTGCACATACAACTTAACACCCAAGTACTCGTCAAGATGAGCATAGATAAGCAAGGTAATGTGCCATTATTAACAAAGAGAAACAATAGAAGGAGGTGATAGACACTACCAAGGACTATTCTAGTGATAAAAAGGTAAGCAATGTCTTCATCTGGGCTTGAGTTCAATGTAACCTACAAGACATAGTACTGACTCTTCTTCTAATAGATGATGTATGACTCATTATTCTCAAGACAAGTATGAAGTACAAGGTAAGCATACTATCTCTCTTATTGAATTATTACTAATACACTCTTCTGTTATTAGATAAGTAAAGACTCTTTCTCAAGTCAGTCCAAGGTGGTCTTTTCTTCCTTCTATACTGTCTAAGGTGTCTAGGCTGTCTAGGGTATACTCCTGAGCATATTTATCTATCTCCCAATAATAAAGCACAAGACCTTTAGGTTGTGGATTCTATTGCTATGAAGGAATACGCCTAGAGCAGCAGTAGCTATAGTAATAGTATGTTATTAGCTACAGTATTACAATAAACAATTTTATTCATAAACAATATATTTTATTGATAATACAATTTGATATTGAGGTATCCACAAAAGGAAAGAAAGATTTAGATACTTGCAAACCTTTGATTTTAAACACAGTTCCATAAAAGGCAGGATATTTTTTACGTAAAAGGGATAGCATGTATCTGGTTAAAAGCCAGAAAATCTCCTGGTGTGTAGACTATTTATTAAGGTCATCAAAATATGCAATTTTATATATTTATAAAATAAAATAAAGATAAAAACTCAATATAGACTATTTTTATAGAATCAAAGATTATTTTTATTCACACTATAAAGTCCAAGTATACGATGAAAGATATTATTATAGAAGATAACAGCCTATTATTATTATTATTATTAATTTTTTAAAGACATTCATTAGTTGCATGCAGTCTATGACCACTTTACAAAATATTGAACATGATTAGCTGATGCTAATAAGTACTGTTATATGTATCACTTTATCTTATTAATTGTAGTTTTAGATCACTTGCTTAAATCAACCCCAAAATTTTCTTCACAACTTGGCATTATCGTAAACATTTTGATATGGATAGAAATGAATAAAACGGATGTTCGAGTTTCATGTGAGGCATACTTTAATATTGGGGTTCATTCCGTGCCAGCCTCCAGTTGAGTGGTATTTTGAATGAGATTTTGTTGGGTAATTCATCTGATGAATTGAGTGTGCAAATAAATTGGAAAGTTGTCAACTTCTACACAAAATAAAATTATTTTAGGCGAATAATAGTATATTCTATAATATATGTCAAGTTGTAGTTATTGTAAACAAAGATAAACTTGTTCAAAAATTCCTTAATAAAATTTATTAATGTACTGTTGTTTTGAGCCTTTCTCCACAGGCAATACATCTATTTATACATACTGATGTACATATCTTACAAATAGCTCTAGTAAAGATACAGACTCTATATACCAAAAAGAAGTTCTACAAAGGCATTTAATCAAAGAAAGTCAAGATAAAGCCAGTTATTGATATGAAGATCATTGATAGGCTCAAGATAATCCTTAAGCCAATGAGATAAATATGATTGAATTGAAAGACCATAAAAATCATTATTAAGATGTAGTAACGTGCACCAACTTCTTTCAGAGGCACAGTTAGCTTGAATGAACACTATGGAGTGTTTAAAGCAAGAGAGATTTTAACTGATTTATAGAACCACTGGTATCTGTTCAATAAAATCTGACGTCCTCATAATAATAAAAAACTGGCCAGATTTTTCTCTTGTGTGAGTGCAGTCAGAGATACAATATACATACAATGTTAAACTAACATAAACAATTCTAGTGGAATGACATCAAATAATATTCAGCCATATCTGATAAAATCAAACGAGAAATAGTCTAAGAAACAGTAATGATATTTACCAATTCTAAACCACCTTTTTAATAATAACAATGAAAATAATAATACATAAAGTAGATATTGTTGAAGATTTATTGTTCAGCTATAACTTATTACATTTAGTAGCTCTGTTAAACTTAAACTACTCAAACTATGTTTCATCTCAAGGCTGCTCCAACTATTCTAGAAGAGACCAATCAGAGTTTACCGACAGCAAAAACAGCGATCACCGTAAGATAAAATACTTTTTATTTATTTATTTATGACAAAAGCTTATTGTCTCTCAGACACATAGGACAGAATACACAACATACTCATGGGAAATAATACCTTTTCTTTACTTTTCAACTAGCGAGAAATTGGCTCTTTTCCATTTCCACCTTTCCTCAAGTTATATTTGCTATGACAAACGCTTATTATCTCGGCATCGATGTCGGTACAGGGTAAACAGACAGTAATTAAATCTAAAAAAAAAGTCATCATTCATCTATTTACATGCATATTGAGTAGCTCTGCAAGAGCAGCTATCATTGATGCACAGGGTACTTTGGTCAGTCTATGTGTAGAGCCTATTTCAACCTGGAACCCAAAATATGGCATCTACGAGCAATCCACCACCAACATTTGGGAAAGTGTTTTGAAAGTAGTACGTGCTACTCTTCTTCAATCCAAACTGGAAAAGGAATCGATCAAAGGAATAGGGTTTGATGCTACCTGTTCCCTTGTAGTATTAAACAAAGACGGAACTCCCCAGTCTGTAAATTCACACTCTGGATATGAGGATCACAACAAAAATGTTATCTTATGGTGTGATCACCGTGCAATTGAACAAGCAAAGCGTATCAATGCAACACGACACGAAATTCTCCGCTATGTAGGCAGTTCTATCAGTCCAGAAATGGAGATCCCAAAGATACTTTGGCTAAAGGAAAACATGCCAGATGACAAGTGGAGTTCAATAGGACATATGATGGATCTCCCAGACTTTTTAGCCTTTAAATCAACTGGATCCCTTTCTCGTTCAGTTTGCTCTCTTACATGCAAGTGCTCCTATTTATCCCACAAGGATGGTCAAGGTTGGGATATGAGCTATTTCAAGGCTATCGGCCTTGAGTGTCTTGCTGAGGAGAATTGGAGGAAGATTGGAGTATCAGACAATGTGCTACATGCTGGGGATCGATTAGGCCATGGGTTGACAGAGGAGGCTGCTAATGAACTTGGTCTAGTGGCTGGTACTCCTGTAGGCTCAGCCATCATTGATGCCTATGCTGGTGCCATTTCTACTTTAGGTGCTGCCATTGACTATAAACCTAGTGCAGTATCAGACTTAAAGAGTGATACTGTATACCAAGGCAGCCATCATCTAGCTATCATTTGTGGTACCTCAAGCTGTCATATTGCCATGTCATCCAATCCTATCTTTGTGCCTGGCATATGGGGACCCTATTACTCAGTCATGGTACCTGGAATGTGGTGTGCTGAAGGAGGTCAATCCTCAACTGGTCAGCTCATTGACTATACTCTCTCTGCCCATTCTGCCATTGAAGAAGCACGCAAATCCGCCGACAAAAGCGACATCAGTATCTATACCTTTCTTCACAACCATCTAATAAAACTTCAACACGAAAAACAGTTGGATCGCCTTGAAGATCTCACTCATCATATGCATATCTACCCAGATTTCCATGGCAATAGATCACCATTGGCTGATCCATCTTTACGAGGTACACTGGTGGGTGTCTCACTTGATCAGAGTATAGACGATTTATCTATACGCTATTTGGCCACACTTCAAGCCATTGCATGCCAAACACGCCATATTATCGAATGCTTAAATAAGGGAGGCCATACCATTGACACTCTGTGCTTGTCTGGAGGGCTATGTAAAAACCAATTATTTGTTCAGCTCCATAGTAATATCACACAATGCCGAGTCATTCTTCCTGAGTCCATTGAGGGTGCTGTTGTTATTGGTGCTGCGTTCCTGGGCGCCAAGGCAGCAAGTAACCAATCGCTTTGGGATGTCATGGTGACAATGAGCAAGGCGGGTGTTATTATTGAACCAGAGAGAAACCCAAAATGGGTAGAACAGGATGAAAGACGGTACCGTGTTTTCCATGAAATGTTAAACGATCAGAGAAAGTATAGCCGTATTATGGAGGGTACTCATGAAGACATCATTTCACTATAAATCACTATAGAATCTATACTACTTGTATTTCTTATCTTATACTTTAGTGTATATTCCTTTATATCTTCTGTTATACTATTGAATACATTTAGGCTATAGTGAATCAACACCAAAAGATCAGTTATGATTAAAGTCTTCTATTCTATTAGACAGCTTAATACTTATATATGATACTTTATAATATTCTTATAATAGTGATTTGAAATATATAGAATAGTAATTATGAGAACTTTACTTGAGATGGATAGGAGACACCATGTATTTTTATAAGAATAAAGTATATTGTCCTTCAATGGTATCAATATTCTCTGATGATTCAAATAGATGCCAAATTGCATTGATAATACCAAGTTGCTTCTTGGTATTCTTCAAAATGACAAAAGATGGTAAATCCTCCAATAACTGTGTAAAAAGTAAAAACGACGCGGTGTCGAAAGAAGCTACAGAATGGCAGACTCGTCTTTTCATTGATAGATTATATTCGTGTAAAATAAAGCTATTGACTGCCCACTTTATATTCATATATTCATATAGAAGAAACATCGAGAGTATAGACTATCCCCACAGCCTTCTACAGTCTATTTCTAAGTCAAGAGAAATGATCTGAGCTACAACTCAAAAGAAAAGAGTATCCTTATTTGCTTATCTTCTTTTGTATTCCAATAGCATGACACTTCCTGATGAGTCTACACAGCAAGACAAGGGCCATGTCCACTCATGGGAAGAGATACAGTACTATGTAGGTAAGTACTGTCATCAAACTCAATAGAGCTGGGCTCCTATCAACTGTGGCTGCTTAACTCTATTCTTTAGCTACTCAACAGGTCAAACTGCTCAAGCGTAATGCAAAAGACGAGACCTTTTATAAACAATCCATGGAAAAGATTCTGGAAAAGTACAAAACCATTGAGAACTACCTATTAGCAGAGAAGCTTAACTTTGGCTCTCTTCCTGCCCACCAGCATGTTATTGTACTGGCCAATGAGTTTCCATATTCTGTGGAACCTGGTATTCAGCACATTCTACTTTGGTCTCAGGCACCACTGAAGACTGTCCATGTACAGAACCTGTTGGAAGAACAGTTTAAAAGTACTGTTTGGGATTGGGTCTATTTTGTTAACCCACCAGAAACCCAAAGTGTGCGTGGTTTGCCTCATGTCCATGTGTTTATGCGTCCTGTTGAGAGAGAATAAGAAGAGAATAGCAAGTCTTTATTAAATATAGCAAAGGAAGCACCCTCCCTTTCTTTTAGACATTAAAGAAGAAGAGAAGGAGTTGAATAGAGATCTTCTACCATCAACAGTAAGGCTGTTAGTGTGTCTTTCTGCCAAGGTTTGCCTTGTTCTATAAAACACAATCGACGTCATTCAAAATAAAGAACAAGTCTAAAGGGGAGGGAACTCTAATTTCTAACTGACAGCAAAAAGAAAAAAAGAAAAGAAAAAAAGAAAAAAGAATAGCCCGAGATTCTTTCCTTTCTTTTTGCATTTTGAAAGCAATGAATTTCCTATGGTCTTTAGGCGGAGGAGGAGAGAAAAAGAAACCTGTAATAACTAGAAGAGGAAGAAGAAAAGGACATGACTAACCCACAGAAATGCCACTAACAAAGGAACTACTGGGGCCTAACAACGTCCTTGCTACACCATCACAGCAGTCGTTCAAGTCCATGAGTACAGCCTTCCGCAAAGGAGTACATTACAACAGTAAGAACCCTGGAGTGGTACTCATTTAATTCCTTCATGTGTCTAGTGAAGGTTGTTTTGCGTGGAGATGTTATGACGGGCAAATCCGTACTATGTAAGAACACTTTCTACTTTTATGGCTGTAGGTCTCTGTTCTTTTTTCATTGATCCATAGACAGTTGATAGACTACAAGGAGAAGAATTCACAGAAACTTACAAATCAACACCACAAATCCAGGTGACGAATATTCCTTGGCAATACAAAGGTAATCAATCATCCAACGGGTTTCTTATAGACAAATGAGACAAGGAAGAAGACTCAACTGATATTTTTTATACATTTTTTTAAAAAAAAGAATCCAATGATGTTGTTAAGATTGAGATTTGGGATGTTGTGGACAAGGCACACAATAACACTACCAGAAAGTCAGAGGGCATCAAGTTGGAGCACACACCCACTACTGCCATGGATAGCCCAAAGAGCCCCTCCATACCAGAAGATGCTTCGGATGCACTGGCTCTTGATGCTTCTACTGTTAATGTTTATAGAAATGCACATGCCGTATTGTTCTTATTTGATGTTACCAAGCCATGGACATTTGATTATGTCAATCGATCCTTAGCCACTGTTCCTTGTTCTGTTTCTGTTCTTGTCTTGGTAAGTCATCACAGTAGCAGAAGATCCCATCCCACCACCAACGACACTCCTTTCCATTGAAACAGAAATAGAGAAAATAGAGTCTATGCATCTCAATGTATTGACTCTTGCTTTGTTCTTGTAGGGCAATTTCTGTGACAAGAGGTAGGTATGTAATAGGGTCAATAAACAAGAAGATTAAAAAGAAAGAAAAAAACATAAAAGAAAACATAAAAACATGCCACTGCCATTTGGATAATTGCTCATATTTTTTTGTAGTGGGGATCGCAAGGTGACTACAGAAGAAATTCATGCCACTCTTTATGAGCATAATACTCGTCGTATTGAAGAAGGGGCCATTAAACCCAATCTTCTTCGATATGCAGAAATCAGTCTCCAATCTGGCATGGGATTAAAGTACATTTACGATTACTTTGGAGTTCCGTTCTTACAACTCATGGTAAGTATTACTATTGTAACACTACGAGTCACTCAACAATAAATAGATAGAGACCTTGAAGAAACAGTTAGAAATCAAATCCCATGAAGCCATTGACTTGTTATCAGAACTAGACAAGCAAGAGAATGTTCCTGATAATATGAAAAGGAGAAGGGGGCAGGACAATTTTGATCAACGTAATATTCTATCGCATGGTAGATAGATACTTATATCTTTTATGGAATGTAGCTGCCGAACCTCGCTTAGCAAGACAGCACGAAGAGATGAAAGAGACATGGGAGCAGATATTTGATGAGAATGCGGATCATGGTAGGTGCTATTCCTTATGGCAGAGCTCTGTATACTCGTGTAAAGCACCATGCTATGCTATACTATGTTATGTTATGTCTAACTTTGTAGTAGAATCTTTCCTAAATTCTCCTACCCCCTTTGTAAAGTCCCAACTATCGTCTCCCTCCTTGGAACCTGTCTCTATTCCAGAACACAGTTCTTTAGCATTGGACATTCACCCTACACCTGTCACAACAGACATGATGGAATCAGAATCATTGCAAGATGATTGGTTCCAGGATTCAAAGGATCCATTTCAATTGCCCTTTACTGTATCTCAGAATAGGGCCAACTCTGATAATGAATATGAAGGCAACCCCATGGTGGCTGGTGATGAAGATGTTGAATCTGTCGAGTATTTTAATGACCAAACACATACACATGTGGATCGTATTGCTTCCTTGTCTGTGGTATCAGACTCAGAGGAGGAAGAGGAGGAAAAACAACAACCAGTGTTTAAAAGTGAACTTGAAGATGTCTGGGCAGTCTCCAAAAAAACAACAGACATTTCAACCAACGCATTGGAGTCTGAGAGTGAGGAAGAAGATGTAATGCAGCGCAACTATCTTGATTCTGTTGGCAGATCTATGAGTAATGAGAGTATCCGTGTGGACTCACCTTTTAGTTTTGGCGTATATGAAGAGATTGAAGGAAGTGGTGATAATCCATGGTCATTGGATGGATCGTCAGGGCAGAATAAATATGACAGGCCAAGAGATTATTTCCAGAGGGTATTTTAGGCTAATAATGACCCTGTCTAAACACGCCCTTATTCATTAGGAAAACGCAGAAGAAACAGTAAATGATGTAGATACTATGCGGAATGTAAGCCAAGCTATGGGCAGTAAGGAGATAGTAAAGAGCACCAAGTCCAACAAAAAGAAGTCCAAGGAGTCTAGTAAAAAGAAGTCTAAAAAAAGTAGGGTGGTGACTGAGGAGTAAACATAAGATGAATAAGGGGGATGTAAGAGTAAAATAAGGTTGCTTCTTTAATACACTTCTTTATCATGTATCGATTATAAAAATAAATACAGTGATAAGACAGACTAGTATCATTCTTTTCTTCAGATAAACAATGAAGCACTGATGATACTTTAAGGATGCAAGTATTGCTATTATGACTATTTTGTTATTCTCTTATCAGTTCTAAACAAGAGCGAGGGAGCGACGAAATTGAATTATTAACATTGCCATACCACTTATAAGCTACTAATAGTAAGCCATTGGTGCACTAATGGAAGAAGTATTAAATTATGAAAACAAGTATTTCACAATGTAACCATGCAAGTTGCAAGGTTGACTTGCAATACTTATTTTGTATTGCATTTTAATATTCTATTTTTTTGTACATTTTAATATGAGTTATTCTGCATGTATATGTAGCTACTGATATGGAATATTTTCTTCATATGATATTTTGTTTCTACTCTTCAGACTTGCCCCTCACTTCCCCTGTAAATAATATTCATACCTGTATTCATTCGTACAAATATTCGTACGATTATACATATAAATTAGTACTTGTCCATGTAAGTAGATGTGTAGATATTAGTTCATATCATTGTGAATAAGTGTGAATGCAAATATGGATACAAATGTATATATAAACTAGATACAAATGCAAATATAAATATATATGTGATCATTGGTGTAAATACACACACACTACACACATATAAATACATAAATACATAAATATATAAATATATAAATATATAAACACACATTGTTTTATATACTTATATAAAATCAACTGCGATTGTGAGTATAAATATGTAATCCATATAAATATTTTTTTTGTTTATTTAAAAACGTGGCATAAGTGGGCTGAAATGTATTTCATTTCTCATTTCTTGTTATATCTTTTTCTTTACAGTTACGATCACTCTCCCTTTTGACACTCTCTTTTTTACCTCTTTAGGCAAACTCAATCTTCAGAAGATGATGACAAAATAAGTAACAAAAAAAGAGGCAAGCATTTTAAGAAGCAAGACAGATAAAAAATAAATATGAAAAATAAAAGTCAAACTCACTTGTTTTCTTCTACTTTTGTTTTCTTTCATCTCATTATTAGTCTTATCTTCACTGCTATTACTATTATCACCACCACCACCACCACTACCACCACTGTTACTGCAATTACCACTACTCCAGCTCCCATTACCACTACCACTGCACTACCACTACTGTTGCCACCACCACTGTTACTATCACTACCATTCTTCATAGAAGTACAAAAATAATCTCTTATAGTGTTGAATACCATGGCAACTTCCTCTTCTGTCAGGTGAGATAATATTTGAAATGTCGAATATTAATAAAAAAAATTAATGATAGAGTGGCTGTCAGAGTAAGACCTTTAGCAGAACAAGAGAATCAGACAAATACAAAGACAATTGAATTTTCAGTGAATCAATCACAACTTATCATTGACCAGCAAAATGCATTTACGTTTGACTATGTTTATCCACCTAGTGCAGACCAAGATCAAGTCTATTCCACGTGTGTACTTCCACTTTTGAATACATTTATGAAAGGGTAATCCACATTTATTACCATTGAAACTCCACTCATATTTTGTATTCTACAGCTATAATGCTACTATTCTTGCTTATGGGTAAGACATTGTTGTAATTAATAATAATGCATATAATAAGTAACTAATAAATGACATATTTATAGTCAAACAGGAAGTGGTAAAACCTATAGCATGGGAACAAGTGCCACCACACATACAGACTCAATTCATAATGGCATTGTTCCTCGCTTTATCAATTCGCTATTTGAGAGTGTGGAAAGTATGCGATCTGCTGATCATTCATGCCAGATATTTGTATCTTTCTTGGAATTACACAATGAGGATATAGTTGATCTTTTGAGCTCAACAAAGCGTGAAGGATTAAACTGTACAATCCGTGAAGACAGCAATGGTCAAATCTGCTGGACAGGTGTGCGTGAAGAATCAGTGAATAGCCCAGAGGAATTACAAAAGTAAGACCCTTTAATTGGGTATAATTGAATTGCAAAAGTCTCATCAATAAGTGATAAGCTTTCTACAAAAAGGATCCATGGCAAGAAAGATTGCCTTTACAGATATGAACAGTGCTTCCTCTCGATCTCATGCTATATTCTCTGTCATTTTAAAGCAAACCATCTATTCTGGGGGCGACAGGGCAAAAAACAGTACTTTGCCTGGTCCAAAAGATACGATTGTTGCAAAAAAGCTAGTTTCCAAGTTCCACTTTGTAGATCTTGCTGGATCTGAACGGGTAAGTTCAGTGCATGGCCATTGTAGTATAACATCCCCGCAAATATTGCTGTTACCATTATCGTTAGCATTATTATATATAATTAATAGTTTCTATCTATTTAATTTAATTTCTCTTAATTTATTTTTCTGTCTTTTTCTATGTATAGCTTAAAAGAACAAATGCTATTGGTGACAGAGCAAAGGAAGGCATTTCTATTAATGCGGGTCTTTCTGCTCTTGGAAATGTCATTAGTGCTCTAGGGGATGCCTCACGACGAGCTTCTCATGTCCCATACCGTGACTCAAAACTCACTCGATTGCTCCAAGACTCTTTGGGAGGCAATAGTCAAACTCTTATGCTTGCATGTGTCTCCCCATTGGAGGTGAACCTTCTTGAAACACAGAACACACTTAAATATGCTAATCGAGCTCGTAATATCCGTAATAAAGTCATCGTCAATCAGCAATTGGACCAAGACATTGGACTAAAGCAGCAGGTCATCCAGTTAAAAGATGAACTCAAAAGTACAAATGAGTTTCTTGCTGCTGTTAATGATGAAATGGACAGCCTCAAGTTGCAGGTCACTACCCTACAACAGGCATTGCAGGCAACAGAATATGAACGTGATCGATGGAGAATTAAAGCCTCAAGACAACGCACTAGCTATAGACAATCTCAAGATAAAATCCAGCCTTCTTCTATCAAGATGGAAAAGAGTAGCTCTGGAGAGAAGAGTGAGACCACTGAACCAGTCTCACCCAAACCACGTTCATTAAGACGACCCCGAACCTTCTCAGTACAGTCCTTTAGTGGTTTATCCACCTCATCCCAGAGCAGCACAGAGGAGACCAAGACTGCAATTAAACGTAATTTTAGTATTGGATCTTCTGCCAACACCAAGCTTGCTCACAGTCGTCCATTGAGCCTCACAGTCAAATCCCGTGTGAGTGGCGTAGAAGAAGCTCAGCAATGGGTGAGATTCGCCCAGAAATTGAATCGAGCCATTCACCAAGCAAAAGGAAAGGCTCGCCAAGAAACAGATTTTATTAGAGCATTTAAGGTGAGTTTGTTATCTGTCTTTTTATCTTCTGACACTTGAATAGTCTTCTGTTGCCTTTTATTCAAGTGGTATATTGTATGAAAGCAAAACCCAGCCCTGCAATGATATTATAGACATCAATAATCTACGCAGCAGATGTTTCCCTATCCAAGAGGTAGATATCATGCCACCTTCTGCTCTTATAACTTCTAATGCATTGTATTTTTAGGCCTTATCCCCATTTTTATGTAAAGATTCATTAGATCGAAAGCAATCTGAAGTTTCTAAACTGGTGAAAAGATTCGAAGCCAGTATTGAAGCAACTCAAGAACTTGTCAGTATAGTTGAGTCTATACAAGATACCATGCAGGGTTATTCTCCCTCATCTACCGAACAAGCTCTTTTGCCCAGAAAACGTAAGCTTTCCCTCCCCCTCCACTTTGCGTGTGAGATGAATTCTAAACAAAACAATTTAAAAGAATCCATACCACAGATGAAAGAGCAAGTTTCAGCGAAAAGCAGTACGCCTACACAACAATTGACACCTTTAGAAACAGCACCTTCAAAAGACCTGGTTGAATCCGAGAGTGATACTACCAAAGCACCCTTACTGCAGAACACAAACAGATACTTCCGGCCACTTTCTGTCCAATATCGTACCCCTTTCACTTCTGATCTCCCGCCCCAACTCACATCCCACGACATAAAATCCATGGATATAGAGCCGTCTTCCATGGAATCACATACCTTAGCAAAGAAATCCATCTATCCTCCCGTCATGTCTATAAAGCAGCCAAACCTATACTCCAATCTACCTTCCAAGTCTCGTCTATCTCTCCCAGACGCCTTAACACAACTGAATTTGCGTTCAGATACACACCACACTAATTTATCTCTTTATCCACATGACAATAAACGTCGTGGCCGCATACCTCAAAGCAGGTCTTTGATGTGCCGCTAACTACATTATTTTTTTTTGCCTTCTTTATCTTGCTCTTTTACTAGACAAATGGGTGATATATGACTGCCTTTCTTCCTACAGAAATTATTTTTCTTATCTTGGGCTACTTGACACCTCAACAAGTAGTGCCTACACTCACTCTTAACAGCCACTGGTTCAAGGCCGTGTCGCAATATATATATAATCATCTTAGTATTAACAGTAGAAAAAAGCTCAATGGCTGTGTGAATCTATTTTATGAAACTGGAAAGCACCACCACCACCAAAAGAAGAATGGATTTTATTCGGGACACAACTATCCTGCACTTGTTCATACATTGGATCTATCACACCTTCCGTGCTGTGGAATACTAAACGACTTTATGTTACGCCAATTGACATTAGAGACCTATTTTCTAACTAAAATTAATCTTCATAACTGCCACACCATCACAAACATTGCACTAGGGCAGTTACTAGAAAGATGTGTCCATCTCCTGCACCTCTATATAGCAGGGGCTACTAAAGTAAATTATCGTGCATTGCTCTATAGTGGCGCTCATACCACTGTACGTCAACTCCAAACACTCAACATTTACTTGTTGCCTAACTTCTTCGCTTATATAAGCACGAAGAAAGTAGTGTTGCTTAAATCATTATTAAATCTACACACACTTAAACTTGGCCAACTCTATGAAGAACATCCGGACCTATGGCAGTGTTTTACCTCTCTCAGAGTGGTGTGGTTCCACCGTGTTTCTGATCATCAAATCTATAGCCTATTAAAGACGACACCTGCACTTCACTCCTTAACACTTATTCACTGTAAGCTATCATCCTTGACTCTCCGTGAGTTCCCTACATGTCTTGTACATCTGTCTTATGAGAATAGTCATGAAGACCTTCCTGTATACACCTCCTGTAAGGGACTTGAAACGTTGTCTCTTAAACACACCTCTCGTCTTTCATGGCCTACTGTTAGACTTCTTTTCCAACAGTCACCATGGCTCAAAAGGTTTGTATCACCTCCATTGTCTACTGTCCGTCCAAGGCAATGGTTAGACTTAATAAAGTACTGCCCACACATTACACACTTGGGACTATTGGGTATATCTGTTGATCATGCTATGCTTGAAGAGATGTTCAAGGCCTATCCTTGCTTGATCGAACTCCAAGTGGTTCCTAGTGTAAGCAATAATGAATTATCTAAACTACTTCCCCTGTGGCCGATGCCATGCTTGCGTATACTTGTTTGGAATCCTCACGTGCCACTGGAAATAGTAGAGATGCTTCCTAGAGTATACCCGTGCCTTGAGGTGGTCGATCTAAATGTGTCTCGGGATTCAACCAGTGCGCATATTTTAAAACAGACATTGGATGCCTGGCCTTATTTGTATGCATGCCATGGATTGGAAGACTTTTGTACACAGAGAGAAAAGAATTACTTTTATTGGTTAAAATACAATGATGTATGGTAGTTATGAACACCAAATGCATGTTCTAAACACATACAAATACACATACACATACATATCTAATAAAAGAGATAAAGAAAGATACTTAATATATTTATATGAAAAAAAAAACATGTATCCTTTTGCTTCATTATAACCGTTTTTCTACGGAACACTTGATGAACTCTTCTTTTTAATGTTTAAACAGTGATAATTATACATTCTACAGTATCTACAGTATCTGTAGTCTGTAGATTAAAGGACATTCTCTAATGGTATGAAGAGATCCATACCTTTATATTTATATATTTTTATATTTCAGATGGATATTCAGAATATTAAATTTGTGGAAAATATGAAAAGGTAGAAGATGGAAGATGATAGGGTGTTTATTGCCTGTTGATGACTGGATTAGAGTTGACTATGAGTGTGATTGTGAGGGAAAAGCCTATAGTTTAAAGTAGTGTTAGAAACATCAAAGAGTGGGGATCACTATTGCATTTAGAGAGTCATGTAAACCCCTAAATAGTGAATGAGATGGATTTAAGACACCTAGAAAGATGTTATTAGAAAGGATCCATTTGCCTCATACAATCAACTGACATTGAGAATGTTGAAGCTTGAGGTTGATATAAGTAGAGACACCTTTATCAGCTACTGTAATCAGTTAGAGTATGTATCCTTTTCTGTAGACCACAAGCTAGCCTTCACTGAAAAACACACAAAGAGAAACGGCTTCGTTGGGCTAAAGAACATGCCAGTTAGCCAAGTGATTAGTGGAGAGGTATCATTTAGTCTGATGATTCAACATACATTATGAAAAAGAGCAATAGAGATGCCTGTGTCATTAAAATATTTAGAAAACGTTATATTTATAATCCTATTATTCCAACAATGTGGTTTGGTGGCAATGGTGTAATATTTTAGAGCTGCTATTTGGCTAATGGATTTGGCTCATTAGTCGTTGTTGATGGCACTGTAAACCAAGACGAATACATTATTGTTTTAGTTAGTGAGTTCCATCTTTGGTTCATGAAATTGTATCAGAAAGAAAACAGTGAGTTTCTGTTACAATAAAAGAGTGCTAGCTGTCATACTGGGGCCTATGCTAGATGGTGAAAAGAGACACATCAAATTAGGGTTCCTTGATTACTAGCCTACACAAATCCCTGACTTGAACTCAATTGAACATGTCTGATACGCCTTGGAAATATGAATTGAGGAAAGAAAGTTATCTATTATCAATGTAGAAAGTTGGTATTGAACTTGCACAACGATGAGTTCAGAGTATGAAAGACAGATACTATACAGTCATTGATGCCAAAGGTGGCCATACAAAATGGTAGCTGTATTATTATTCTATTTTCTATAATTAAAGATATTGAGACTTGATATGCTTAAGTTTGGAGCTTATAGATCAAATGTGAAGTGTTTCATTTGGTGTTGAACATGTTCTATCTATTCCGTCCTGATATTTGTATTCAAAAGTATTCAATTCAGTTGAGTGTGGCTGTATTAACACTTTCTTGAACAAGTATGTTAATCCAAATTATATACCCAATAGCATTATTTGAGTGAACCCTCTTCAAAATTGATATACAGGCTGTTATAAGTATGGCTATTTGCACAAATGTCATTACAATTGTCCAAATAATAATAGAAACCAGACAGAAAGTAGAGACATTGTAATATGACCAAGAGATGCCAGCTTACTGTAAAGAATGAGTGAGATGAATCAGTCATATAATCCTATGAGCTTAGTATTTCTTTCTTCCTACAGGACAGTTAGGTTTGGAATATAAATATATACTTATTCAATGACTAAAATGTCAAGATAAGCACAATAAAACACTACTGTTTCAGACCAATGTACATAAATGATTCCAATCACTTGTATTTATTTGGAAAGCCCTCTTTATCATTATAGAGTAGATATGTATGCTAACATTGAACAAGGTTCTCTGAATTTTATACGGCGCAACCAAGACACATTGAGAAGAGATATATTGAGTGGTGTACATGATGCTGTTACCTCAGACCCCATTTATTAAAGAAACGAGAGGTTAACATTTAACAGTTTATAAATAAATAAATAAATAAAACAGCTACAGAATCAATGGTATTGAATAAAGCATCTGTCGTAGCGTATTTAATACAGTTGATAGATCTTTTAGAGATAATATAAAAGTACAACAGCCTGCATTAGAATGTATGCCTTTTGGTGGTGATTTCCTTGAAGTTCTTCTATCTGTAATAATCATTAAAGTATAAAAGAAGTATAAAAGAAGTATAAAAGAATAACAAACAAGTTGAATAAATAAGAGCAGAGTTAATTGTACGTTAACTAAACCAATACCTTTGGACCTAAGGAGCTATTGACAACACCATAACATCAATGGATGATAAATAGTAACTGATACTATTCAGTGTTGCTAATAAAATAACTATTTATTTCCTCTTTATTGTATTTCTATCTATTATTTCTGAACTAAAGATGTTATGCAGCCAACAAGATGTTAATGAAGTAAAAAAGATACAACATGCTTATAGATTCAACCTAGGATTCTTACATGTATTTGATTTTTATAATAGACTGATGAAGAGCCTATAGCAAGTTCTTTGGGTGCAAATCATGCCAGAATAATGACAATCAAGACATCTTTACGTGATACTGCTTGGAGTTCTGAATATTCACCTGTTTTACAATGTCTGGTTGATAACATCAATACCATTGTTTCTCAAACATATGCGTTCTTCAACATCATCCTGCGACAAAAAGAAAGAATTGCCTCATTGACCCATGCCATGAAAACCAAAAAATATTCTGAGGAGGCTATTGCAAATATTATTAGATTAAATGTGTTGGATGTGTGTACGCAAATCAAACTAGACATTTCGACAAAAACTGTTCCCAATGCACCCATAGATTTCTTGAACAAAAAGGCCAGTAGCCAAATACAAGAACTGCTTGCCTGCTATTCTCCCAGTTATAGGTTTGCTAAAAACTCCATCTATTATGATGTTAAAGCCAATCCAACCAAGCAGATGTACGCATTTGCTAAGCTGGCCCAACTATGTGAAGAGAATGGAAAGAAATCTTTTAGTTGCTTCCCACTTCGTAAAAGCTTCATTCCCTCTCACATTACGATAGATAATAAGATACTCAACCACCCTATCTTGAAAAACAAAAGCTACACGGGCGAAAAGTTTGATCTTTGGGGTCAAGTCGTCAATCTAAAATCAAAGGTGTTCAAAAGTCAAGGTATAGATAGGTCAATGAGATTCCAAGGTGCAATAGAAACCGATGGTGTGGCAATGTCAGTAATCAAGCAAAACTTTATGTTGAGACGTTCCTCGGGTGGTAGTCGCAAAGCACTTATTGATGAGGATCACATTGAGTCTATTGAAGAGATATCTCAAGCTGCATTAGCAGAGACAAAAGACAGATGTGTACTCATCGATCCGGGTCGTCGAGACCTATTATTCTGTATGCAAGAAAACAGTACACCCGATAATAAATCCATCTACAGGTATACACGTAATCAACGAGCCAAAGAAACAAAGTCAATCCATTTCAAGAAGCTTCGACAGAATCTCAAGCCTCCATCCATCCAAAGACTGGAAGACAAACTTAGTCAAGTTTCTGCTTCAACAGTAAAACTCAAAGAGTTCATCAAATACATACAAACAAAAGCAAGTGTGTCGGAGGACTTGATATTGTATTACGGCAATGAAACAATGAAGGATGATGATGGGCAAACAAAAGACAGTGGTATCAAAGAAAAAGGCTCCTCAAGTGCTAATTCTCTTATTATGAAACAATCGTTACTACCATTTCGAAAGATGAAGCTATCGAGTCATATCAATAGATTGCAGTCTGATAAACGACTAGCCCGAAACTTGAGAGCCAAGTTTGAAGATCCGGTGTTGATCTTGGGCGACTGGTCAAGCACAAATATGAAGTTCCATGAACCAATAAAGGGAAAAGGCATGCGAAGGATGTTGAAGAAAGAAGGATTCAAGCTCTATCTTATCAATGAATTCAAAACATCGACCCTATGTCCTGAGTGCAAGTTCTCACCTTTGGAAACATTTAAACATGTCAAGAGCCCCAGGCCCTATCAACGAACAAAAATACTCCAAGTTAAATGTCATAGTCTTCTCAGGTCATTTCTTAATTTTATATCAAAAAAGAAACTCATCCTTCTCTCTCTTCAAATAGGTGTTCAAACCAAAACTGTATGAAAGACAAGACATTGAGGCTTTGGAATCATGATCTAGCTGCTACATTGAACTTTAGACATATTCTAATGTCTCAAAGGGAAAATATTACCCTCTCAGTGATTTTGTAGATAGAACAAACGAAAGCATGACTCTAAGGATACAACTAGAACCAATAAAAGGTCCAAGCCTTCTGGCTCATCTCCATCCTTCTCCTCCCCAGTTATCGCTGGAGCCTCGGTTGACTAACTGACGGAAACCCATGATACAGGTAAACTACCTAAAAAGTGATAATGAAGTGTATCTTATTCGATTTTGTCATGCAAAAAGATATTATAATATCTAGTGTTAAATAACTCTTTAAACTAGTAAGAGAAAAACCCTTAGGCACAAAGCATTGATCTATCTACGAGAGAACCCCCACTGCGAATAATATCATATAAAATAGGATTTTTTGTTTTATCTGTGTACTCATATAGCTGTACACTTTGTTGAGTTGGTCTTTTTTTAATGAAACTATATCTTAGAATAAAGCCATTGGTTGGCTTGTAAAAAGCTTTGATATACATCATTCGATACACATCCACCTTCTTTCAGTACTTTAACGGCTATGAAAAGCCCTTTCCAGAAAAGAAACCCTTTTTGAATATCTGTATCTAGAGTGATACATGACAGAAAAGTCTTTTCTGAAGATTGTAGGGCAGAGGAGGTATCTTTACCTGATACCAATTGCTCCAGATAATGCTTGATAACTAAGCCTAGACTGACATTGACATCCGACATGTAAGGAAGGCTATGATGATAATGATGACGATGATAATAATAATGGATCATAAAACACACAAACACAAACACATACAACTGTATTCAGTGCTTGTAGGAAGAGCATTCATATTTAACCTACCCATCCGTGATTTCAAAATAGTCAGTTCTTTCCTTTGAAGCAGCATTGTTTAGAAACAGAGAAAGAGTCAACATTTCGCAAAGATTTCTGTAACTGCGATTCAATGCCTTTACAAAGCTATTAAACACCAGTAAATCTCGATTAAAGGGACCTGACCATGGCGTGCTCTAATGAAAAGATCATCATAGTAATAGCAAAAGAATAAATACAGCCCTTTCACACAAATACCAAGTAGGGATACGCTTGCTATGCAAATCCTACCTTGAGATTCATGGGCAATAGAGACAATGTACGGGTAATAAGACGGATATGCAACTGTTCCTTTTCTGTACACATAATAAGTTTCCTTATTTTTTTTCCATGTAAAATAACACCTTACCATCACCACCAATCGAAGAATAGTTCTTACTAAACGGCTTGTTAGTAAGAACATCAGATCGAATCAAGTCCAGAGCAGTCAAAAGTGCCTCTTGGACTTCACTACTGACAGGTTCATTGCCCTTGGTAATGGCAGACAGTCCTGCAGACAGTGCAGATCCCCATACAGTAGGTGCGTGTCGAGAAGATACAAAGCTTAATATGTAGGATTGAGTTACTTTTTGTTTTATACTCTTTCTCTCTTCTACTTACTCTCTGATCTGCAACATCTTCCATAGCACATTGGCGAGAATTTCATCTTTCCCTTCAAGTGGCTATAAACACCAAAAAAAAAGAAGAAATTACACGAAGATTCACATTGATAGACATTTATATGTACAACTTATTGAAACTTACTTTACGATTATTTGACTTTAGTTTGGCTACCTTTGCTTCTGTCAAAGTAGCACGAATACAGAATGCAATATCCACCGTATGTGTCTAATTCTTGTGTCAATAATAATAATAGTAATAGTAAACATCCATCATTATCTCTGCTTACATGTTGAGCCGCCTTCTCACTCTTTACTGCTTCTTTGGAGACATACCATGCTATTGTTTTTTGATAAATAGTGTGAGGTGCATTTGATTTGTTATTGTTGGCAGGGGCGCTGTCGTTATGGTGCATAATATGTTCTACACCAGGTTCAAACCAGAAATAGCTCACCACCTTGCGTCCCTGATAGTATTGGTGCAATGGCTGAGTGAGCAGACTTAAGGTCTGTGTGCGAAGCTCCAACAATGGTATCAAGAATCTGCGATATTCTACTGTTTCTCCATTGTCCAAAGGTGGGTTTTCAATTAATACTCCAGATACTAATGTGTTAATAGACTTGAACCGTTATTTAGCAGCAGTCTCTCTTTTCTCTCTTTTCCCTCTTCCCTCTTCCCTCTTCCCTCTTACTTGTGGTCCCACTAAACAGCACATCAGATAGTAATACAACTCATCAGGCAATCGATAGCCAATGAACTCGTGGATGTCATTGGGCGCTTGCTCTATGTTTAGTGGTCTAACCTGTCCTTCATCTGTCATTACCAAATGGAATTTTATAGCACACCGGGCACGAAAGAAGGCGTCAATATAGTTGGTTTTGGCTACACATGGATCATGAGAGTAGAACTGAATAGCATTGAGTCCTGTCTTATGCTGCTGAATTAACTCATGTATTCCTTTGAATGAGAAACTGATGACATTGGTATTAAATGGAGGAAAGCTTGGACAGTATTCAAACCCGGCCAATATACAAATATCAAGAAACTGCTCTTCTGATACATGAAGATCCTGCAAGATTGTCTTTTTGCTTATCCACGAGTAACTTAATTTCTATAAGGAGATGAGTACAGCCCAGAGATGAATGTGTTCTATTACCTCATAATCAATACCACTGATGATCTTGTCTATACTAAACATGAGTAATTCTGATCCTCCATAGACAGCTGAGATGAGTTGGCGAGGATGTGTGTACAAATAAGCAAGCTAATCAACCCAACATTAGCTTACAGATGACATTGATAGTTATAAATCACTATAGCTAAGATATATATATATAAGGAGGAGGAGAGGGGGGGAGGGGAAGGACTTATTACCTGTGCCCATGCAGAATAAGGCGCACGTATGAATTCAACTCCATGTTGACGTAGTATATGAAAGACTTGGTTCAAGAAGTCAGCAGGATGAATACCACCACTGTTGCTCCAATGTGTTAATGCAAGATCTGTTTTTCCCTTGTCTAGTAGCTCCCAGCCAGTGGCTCTATGAGAAGGACGACTATCTTCAGAAGAAAAGGGTTTGTCTTTACGGAGAATGGATAGCCCGGAAAATACGAAAAAGGGCTGAATTTGATGGGCTCTGCTCAAGTGAGATGAGAATCCTACGTGGGCTCATTCTCTTGCTTACTTGAATAGTTTTAATTCTCGTTCTATTGAGTGTTTGAGGTTTAATGGCACCCCACCCAGAGCAGCAATGGCAGACTCTTTGGCAAGGATCTTTCGTAGCCAGTAACTGCCATCAATGCCTATTCGTGTATCTTTTAGTTGGGAGATGGCCGATGTTTGAATGAGACGCCTTTCGGCCGTAAATACTATAAGAAGCAAATAAATCAGATGATACTAATGAAGAGTATGCATACTGTCAAAATGACGAATAGGCATAGTACACACTAGAAAGGCACGCGGATGCGCAATAATTCAATGGCTGTCTTTTTAAGCTGTAAAATAATGTAAGAGTCAGTCTTGTTGAGTGACGTGCATAAGAAAGTCTGCTGTTAATGTCTTTGATCCCACTTTATTATTTCTATTCGTTACTATCTCTCTATAGAAACTTAACGATAATAACAAATACTATGCTTATTAGACGCCTTGCTATATGGATTCACCATGAAATATGCTGGGTAGAATAGGAATTGGGGTCATATTCTATTTTCTAGAAAAAAGAACATATCATAAAACGCGATAAAAGTTCAATTGAAGTAGAATAATGGTTTGATAGCCAAAATAATATACATGAGTATATATTATAAATTCATAGATAGATAACTATTATGCATTATAGAGTAATAAACAAATAGCAATGCTTCACAGAAGATCATGTTCTTTTATAGACTGAGTTCAAAGAAAGAATTCAACAGCAATACATAACCATGGTGATGTTATCAATAAATATACGCCATCTTTCTAATACTATGACTTTCTGATACTGAGTAAAGTGATTCTCAATAAGCAACCGCTTTTTTCAGATGTAGATTTCCTTTTTTTTGTTTCATATTTTATCTTGATAGTGTTATAACTTTATGAATTCATTAAATAAAGACGTATAGCCTTCGATAGATACATAGAGGATTGTTGATAATACATAACAGTGGTTTTATTATAAGGTTGCTTGGTAACCACCATCAGTATTTGGCATCTATCACAGCCTGGCATCTTCACCCTATGCTGGCAATGAGGGTATCTGTCACTTCTTTAGATATTTTGCCCTATTCTAGCATCAGGGCAGCCTCCCCACTGAAACAGCCTCATACCATCACTCCACCACCACCAAACTTCTTTTCTAAGACATTCTAAGGCTGGAAGGCTGTGCCATACTGTCTGATGACCTTGATGACATATCATAGCTCATTAGTTCCACATTGAACTCATCTAACCATACTATCTCCTGTCATTGCTCATAGGTCTAATTGATATGTTCTTGGGCCCACCAGAATCAAGACTCTGTCTTTCTTTATAAAAAATAAAAAAAAGGTTTGCCTACTGGATTGGGTGTTGTTGTTCAGCACCTCATGGAGAATGGCTGAGAGAGTCTCGAGACTGGTATATTTCCTATACATATCAAGGGTCTCAGTGAAAATGTTTACGGTGTTGGAGGGGTCAGACATTAGGGAAAAAGAAGTGTTATGAACAGAGAGAAAACAGTGTATGTTGTTTTTGATATAAAAATAGCTTGGAATTTGAAAGGAATCGGTTACATATCTTTAGTCACTTTACTTGAATTTATTTTTCTATCTATTTTTCTATTTTCTTTACATATTATATGGATATTTCTTTAGTCAAGTGACTTATTAGAAGCTATTGACATTATCATTGGTATAAAACAACATGTATTAACAGTAGTATTGGTAATGTCAGTATTATTTTCTTGAGAAAGAATGTTAATGAGATGACACACTAGCATGTATAAAGACCTGTTTTATTAACTACACCTTCTGCCCAACTCACCTACCTTTCCATCCCCAATACAAAAACTTTATTGTCTATAAAATAAACATTGTACTTATTACTCGATGATATATTAAATACTTCTACATTATCTGTAAAATAACGAAAACTAAAGAAGAAGAAAAAAGAAAAAAAGAAAAAAGAGAGATCTACAGAGTGCTAATTACAATTGTATTTCTTTTTTTTCTTTTTTTGGTAAGCCTTATGTGCCTTGGCTCTAAGCCCTGATCTACGTTTTTCCTTGGTTGACAAGCCATGCATGGATTCTACACGTTGACATTTGAGCCATCAACATCTCCAAGACTCTTTTTATTCATTACACATATTTGAACTCATAGCGACTCAACAAATGGGCAATGGTTGACAGTTGAGGACCATAGCGCGCTGAGTTATCATAAAGTTCAAAAAGTGGTACAGCGAGTAACTTCATATTTTTTGGTACTGACAAGACCTCTATTTAATTATGAATCAGTGTCTATGAATTATACCAATTTATTAGACTTACTGTTAGGAGGCATGTGTACAAAATAGAGCATTTTCTTTTCTTTGGGATTGGTAATATGAGCAGGAATGTAAGGATACTAACCAATACACATATACATACACACATACATACACATACATACACATATATACACACACACATATATATATATATAAGCTTACTGTACATTTCAACACAAAGAGTAAGTGTATTTACCATGTAAGATTCAAAGTTAGGTCTCCACCATGTACTAAGACATTCTCCAACCACCCAATCTTCTTCTTCTGCCACATCATTTGGATCTGTTGATCCAATGCGACTGTTTAAAATTTCCTTTAAACCTTCTCTTTCATCTTGGTCTGGTCGAAGATAATGACTTGGACTAGGTAAAAGAAAAAAATAAACAATCTTAAGCTTCTCTTCTGTACTAATGAAAACTTACAGTTTAAAGAATGCATTGGCAATCTGCAACATCAGTACATGAGGATGATTATGCTGATGAACGACCAAAACAGCTTCCACTGTCCTTCGCATACCGAGTGTCTCAAAATCATGTTCTAATCGTTTTAAGCGTGTGGATACCGAAGAATCCTCTTCTGGCTGAGCATCCTTGGTACCGAATGTATAATTTTCTATCAAAGTGTCAATGAACAAATTCATGTCTCAATCATTACCAAGTGGGTATCTTTCTTAAGCATCATTAAAAAAGAACAATAGAAATAGAGTGGTAAGCTACACAATACACATTGTAGTTTATACGTCAATAAGCCTACTTACAGTATAGCCTCTGGCATTGTATCGACAAAAAGACAACCCACCTTATTCACACAGAAGCATCCATAGAGTTGGCAACGTCATCGACTCCTTTTCTATCGGGACCTTAAAGTCGCGTCCAAAACACGTCAAGAACGGAGCATTTTCTTTGTGTTTCCTACACCTGTCATTCTAATGTTGAAACGACGGTTATCTGACTCCATTCCCAACAGCAACAGCAACAACAACAACAACAAGGCCGTCAAGTTGGAACTGACCAAGGATTCACCTGAAGAAATAATAACCGACACAAGCAGAGATGAGAAACAAGAACTCATTTTTGCCAATATGCGCCTAAGACGTATTGTCAAGGAGAATCATGGTTCTGACATTCATCAACTCTCCTTTTTCTTCAATAACAAAAACTTCACTGCACCTGTTGGTATTGATCACAACAAGACATTTGATAAGAGGGGAGCTGTGCAAAGAGATCAGACTGATACAAGTAATGTGTTGGCTACAGTGGGCGGTTGTCAAGTAAGCAAGCACAAGTGTATCGCTGCTGATCTCATATTTTTCAGTTGAATGTCTATGATAATGAACACTGTGGAGATCATCTTGATATCATGTCCAACTTTGATCTTTCAGCTCTACCTACTACTAGCACCAAACAGGTATTCATAGCATCAGTCTATCCTATTAACTGGTAGAATACTGCAGGATTTGAGTACATTTTGTTGGATGTACAGACAGGGAGATGCTTGGTTAGCCACAGGAGGTGCTGACAGTCTTATTCATATTGTGAGTCTGGCCAATTCACAAGAGATTGCTGTGCTTTCAGGGCATAAGAGTAAGAACACCTTCCTGCCACATATGATTATTTATATTCTCTATAAAAAAAAGAGGCTATTATTGATCTTCAGGCTCATCCCCACAGTGATAACTACATCTTATCCACCAGTAGAGATGGGACAGTACGGTTGTGGGATGTTGATGCTCAACGATGTTTGGTTGTCTTTTGTGCAGAAGCTACTGTTACAGTAAGTGGGAGAATATTTGTCTTGAAGTTAAAATTCGAATTCCTAGTGTTTTCATCCTTTAGGTACCAAATTTGCTTCTGGAAATGCACGAGGAGAAGTGCGAGAATGGCAACTTCCAGTTCTTGAGGATCTATACCAGGACAAGGAACCAGTGACAATAGAAAAGAAGCAATCAAAGGCATTAAAGAAGATGCACGGAGAGAACTATATAGGTAGTTTTTATCTTTATTTATACTGGGCTCAATGTGATGTGTAGATTGTATTCGATATATAAATGGATATTTGTTATCAAAATCTATTAATGGTCGTATAGAGTATTGGGATCCACAAGCAGATAAGGTAAAGTGATATTTTGGGAATGTCTACTGATCTGTATCAATAGTCCATTCGTTCCTTCCGTGTGAAAACAGGTGAAAATTTCTCAAGGTTTGACGTGAGGTAAGGTCTTTATGAAGAGAGATTGGTGCTGAGGCTCTATAGTCTGGACGAATGCTTTTTCTGTGTGGGGACTAGCCAAGGTAGTGTGTTTATCTATAATCTGAATACTGGGAAGATGGTTACAGAACTCGCCCATCGAAGGTCTACAAAATCTGTTCGCTGCTGTGCCTTTTCTCGGGATTGTCGGTAAGTTAAAAGGCACTTTCTTTATCTCATGGATATTCTTAGTCAAATGGTGTGTGCAGGAGAAGATGGGTTTATTTGGCGGTATGATTTTGTTGATAATGCTACATTGAATGAGTGGGCCAGTTGGAAAAAATCGGAATAGACCAAGAAACGTAAATAGACTGTTCAATATCAATACATATAGATAGATACACACACATATATATATATTTAGCCTTGTATCTATTATAAGATCTTTAAAAGATATACATGTGGCTACTAGAAATGCCCATACCAACTATTGAATATATTAATAATAATAAAAATACATTTTTTAGTATAAAAGACTCTTTTCTTAATTTAATGAGAAATATCAAGCCTTTACCTAAGAATTTCATGGAACAATGACCACAGCAAAGTAGAGCATGTAAGGTAAAGAAGTCATTCGGGGTTTGGAAATTTGGTGAATTGCATATGCTTTCTCAGCGTAGAAGAATTGTTCCTTGGACTGTCTTTAGGACTGTCAGTGACTCCATGTCATGAGCACTACTCTTCTTTCTCATGAATAGCGATCCTCATAAACAGACCTATCTTGACTGGAAAAGTAGAGTGGAGGGAACACTTGATCATATACAGAAGTTAGGCATGTTGTCTTTTTCTTCTTCATTGGCTTCTCATAAAGACTTACCTCTTTAAAAATAAAGACAGAATCCGACATTGCACAAGTTCAACATACCATTGAAGAAAAGAAAAAAAGAATAGCCCTGATAAAACAACATGCAAGCCATAATTCATCCATACTCCAGCGCTACCGTTGTTACAAGTCGCTTTTTCATAAATTACAGCATAAACCTACAACCACGACGGGTACTAATGACGTACAGGATGTAAGAAAGAGTGAAGCACATGCCTACCTTGTGTGTCAGAAACTAGAGCGACTTTTACTGGACAAGTCAAATCATATCGGTCTTAATGCTTTTGAGGCTGAGCTGGACACTGTTCGTAGTTGTATTGAGCAACTTCACTATCAATCTTCACATCACTTTCTGCCTGCACTGGCATTGCTTGTTCAGCGGTGGAGGCAGGAGCTTATAGATGATCCGATAGAGACAGAAATACCTACATCTTCCACTGATATTGATAATGAATTAGCGGTTCAATTGAAAGAAGAGAGAGATAAGTGTATACATAGAGATGAAGAATTGCAAGCAGTGTACAGCCAATACCCTACAATGAAAGAGAAAGAAAGACATCTCTTGAAAAGTCTTAACTCTAGAGTGTCTCAACTCTACACTGAATCACAGATAAGACAGGCAGTTATGTAAGTAAGACAAAGATCACTTGCCTTATATTCAGTGAGAGCATATGTGCCAAAGCAGAAAGCCAACAGACTGTAGCAGAACTCCAATCTATACAAGCCAGTGTAGAATCCATAAAAGAAAAGGCTATTGAGACTGGAAAGAATGATAAAGATTCAACCATTCAACTTCAGAATACAGTGGATATGATGGTGAGAAATATTAGAAATATATCCATGGCTATAATCATGTTGATAGGTGAATCGAAAAAGAAAAATTCATCAGTTGATTCAAGCAAATATCAAAGGGCAAGAGACACTCTCCCAACAGCACAAACAGGCAAGTGGATTGATTGGATAATAACTAACGTATATATTAGCTGAATGAGTTCATCCGCAAAGACCGTTTGTCAGTGATGAAGTCTTTAAAGAGAGTAGACCATGGATTACAAGGAAAAATAAGTCAGCGTATCAACAAATTCATGACTCTGCCATTCTATCAAAGGTACACCAGTTTCAATGCACAGGAATATTCATTATTAGCAGCAAAGACATGTATTTGGATAGGATCAATGATGTTCTGAATCCTCACTACTGCATGGTACCTCATTAATAATATACTTTGTTTAACATATGTATAGTCACCTCTTCAGATTGTCTCTGCTTTGGGTGATCTATATTTACAAGGTACATGAAATGTGTGTATGTATGATTATGCCTTACACTTCCAAGTCAAGGCACTACAAGAATATCCCATAGAACAAGCAGCGGATACAGAAAGAATAGGGATTCAGCTCAATACTATGGGTAGGTAGTAATACAAGAGGTCTGTTGATTTATAGTATTAGCTCATGCGTGGTGCCAGACACTTGCTGAGAACACAATCCCTCTGCCTTCACATATGGCAACCGACACACTTGAGCCTATAGATGCTATGCTACATACTACAGAGGCTCTAAGAAGTAAGTATCCAAAGAAAGGAGATAAACTGACTCTGTAGTCCACGTCCAAGAACAAGAGGATGTGTTCTTGAGGCAGCAAAAGACACTTTTGAACTCCAAGATGAGTGCTATTAACCATTCAGAAAAGGTTATACAAGATATAAAGGAGGCAATTGAGGAGAGAAAAGGACTTGATGATATCTTATCTATTCTTGAGAGCACAACGAGTAGCAAGAGGCACCAACAACAAATAGACTAGTCAATATAACAACAATAATAATAACAATAACAATAATATATATACATATACATATATAATGCCGTTTCAATGTGCTTCTCTTTATTTCTTAAAGTGAACGACACTATAAAATGTAAAGAACGGTATCATTGGTGAAAGTGTTATGCAATGAGGATGAGAGGCATAAAGGGACATTGAAAGTGTGCAATACTATAGAATGAAAGTGGGTTTATGGGCCAACTGTGTCGTAACTCCATATACGTGCTCGGTTGTCTCCAGATCCAGTAGCAAAGAGAGGTCTTCCACTGGGACTAATGGCTACAGAAATAACTACACGACTAAGTACATATTTTCTTTTTCATTCTTTCTTACCAGAATTCTTATGACCCTGTAACATAAACTGTGTTTGTCCAGTGCGAGGATCCCAGAACTGTACACTACGGTCCTTTGATCCAGACACAACCCAACTGCCGTCTGGTGTGCATGCTACTGATAATACAAAGTCTTTATGACCAGAGAAGGTGGTCTTACAAGGGCCCTTGGAGCGATCTCTGTCTATACCATAGCCACGACCCTCATTTGTACCCAGTTGCCATATCTTGAGTGTTTTATCGAGACTTCCACTGACAAGTGAATTACCATCAGGCATAAATGCAACTGAATACACACTGTCCTTGTGTCCTTCTAACCGTTCAAGATGCATTCCTGTCTGTGTGTCCCAGATACGCACCATCTTATCAAGACTACCAGCTGCCAACAGACGGCCATCAGGAGAAATGGCCACACTAGTAACACCGGGATCTTTTTGATCGAGATCCTTGATGCGCAACACATGAAGACATTTTCCATCGGCCATGCTCCATATCCGTGCAGTACAGTCACCAGAACCAGAGGCAATGATCCTGCCGTCCATGCTGAAATCAAGGGAGTAGATGTCCTGTTCATGGCCAGAAAGAACATTGCAGATTCTTCTCTTTGTAATATCCCATATCTAATTATTAGTGTGTGTTTTTATATAGATAGATGTGTTTACCCTAATCTGCTTGTCTTCCGCACCCGTAGCAAGGTAAACACCATCTGGACTAAAGCATACAGAGCGAATGTAGAGATCGCCATCTTTGGAAACAGATTCGTCTTGCAACACACTACGGATAGCTTAGTTATTATTTGTTTTTATTTATTCATTCATTTATTTATTTATTCACATCGATTCACTTACCAGATCCTGTGTCCACTTGCTGTATCATAAATGATGGTAGAACGATTACAACCTGCTGCGAGATACCGTCCATCCGCACTGAACTTAACACAACACACAACACTGGACTGATCTAATGTATGAACCAGATCTACTTTGAGCTGACGAGGTGCTTTTGGATTGAACCTGGTCTCTGTTAGCAGTGAAGAGTGAAAGAATACACCTACAATGCAAACCAATCTTTTCCTTCTACTTTCATATTGGAGGGAACACTACTGGGATCAGCATCAGTAAATCCAGAGGAGCTAGCGGCTTCTATCATCTTTCCACTGGTGCGCATAGGCTGAGCAGGAAGAGAGGCTGGAGGAAGATTTGCTTTGCGCTTTGTGTTCATGCTAGGTGCTTCTGCTGAAGGTGGCATAGGCTGGGCAGTAGGTGTCCCGGTATTCATACGAGGGTAGCCATACACTGGAGTAGATGAGTGGGTGAGTGGGTAGGAGTAATTACCTTGCATTGGATTCATAGGCTGAGCAGGAGCAGACACAGGAATAGAGGGTTGGCCATAGCCTTCTGTTCTGTGAACACCAGTTCTATCACTCCTACTTCCTTGTGGTGGTGTAGGGGTGTAGGCAGATCCACTATGGGGTCCAGTAGGAGCAGAGTAGTTGGAATGAGACACTGTATTTTCATTCATTTGAGGGGCTGTTAATCCAGGACCCTGGTGTGTGTGGGCATTTTGGCCGTGTGGATTAATGATTCCTCCAAAGAAGTTGGATGAAGGACCAATGGTGGGTGGATGCTGTCCACTGAGGCTGGGTGGGTTCAGCACGGTATAACCACGCGTCTGAACTTGATCCAACTGCTGACGAAGCCTAGCAATTTCATCCTCATAGCTAAAGGTTAGCGAGTTATTGTTATAGAGAATAGCTTACTGCTTCTTCATTGTCTGCTGAGATCGTTCCAATTCTACCAAGGTTTGTTGGAAATTGTTCATTTCCTGTATTTGAGAGTTAACTGGTATGATGAGTTTAGTATAAATAAAGTGTATTACTTTTTATTTCATAGTCATTTCTTTGGCTTTTACACAGGTAAACATCTTGAGAGAGCATGTCGTAATCAGCCTTTATTGTCTCCAACATTTCGATCACCCGGCCCTGCTGTGCTGTGGCCAATGGACGATGATTATAAACAGACATCGGTGTTGCACGTCAATGTCAGGTGGAGTCAACGGTCAGGAGAGATAACAGTGCAATAAAAAGTTGTTTGTTGCTGAAAAGTGCAATCCAAAATAGGCTTTTTCTCCACAGTAGCAAAAAGTGTCACACTTGCAATAGATGGTTAGCAGGGTGATGAAGAGAAAAGAAAAATCAGTCTGTAGTTTGTACGTGACGTTGATGGATTCAAATCCAGCTGTTTCAGCCATCATGACAACGTGCCCCTGTAATGGTAATACAAATGCTTGTACCAACAACTGAGAATCAAAATATTGCCTCGGTTGAGTAACATTGGAACAAGGCATTTGCCATCCTCCATAGTAACCTGCTTGTTATAAGGTGAGTTTGGTAGCATAACAACACACAATACTACACTCAATCCATGTATGGACTGTGGTGTTTGAAATGGAAAGATAAACAAGCCTATGTCTCCATGATAAACAAGCTGGAAAACAACAGTCTCCTATGAACACCGATTAAGTACTTGAATCTTTTTTCTGCTTTCTATATTTATAGATAGATTGATACATGAACCAGCCACAATTAATTTCTTCTGCGTCACCCTTTAGCATGGGTGGCGAACGACATCAGCACTTTTATGCTTGTGTACGCCTTTGTAGGACATGGTTATTTCAACACTGTCTGTGTTTATTTTCCATAGTCCATATATGAAATAGAGTTGTATTGAAATGAAGAAACGTGTTCTCGTCATTTCCAACGGACTTGTTGCAACACCAACACCATACTTTTCAAGATTTACAGTGCCTCCAACAAGCAACGTTGTAGCCAATCAAAATCAATTTCATATTTTCAAAAATACAAGTTGTATCTTTAGAAGCCATATCCGCTTGCTTAGAAATTATGTTGTAATTCTTAGCATTCAAATATGAATATATATATCAATATAAATAGAGTGAGTTTTTATTTTCTATTTTTTATTTGTTCGAGTATATTTTGTTTGTTTGTGTTTCTCAATTCTTTACAACTTAACATGAGTACACTATTTTATATATAAAGATGGAAATGGAAAGGTTGTTGATGAGAAGGGTGGTTCTGAGCCCATGGACTAAATTGTTAATGAGAATGAATTTGTTGTTGAGACACTTGCTACTCATACCGAGTACTTGAAGACATCGCCCCCCCCAGTGATTCTTCTCTGACTTGCCCAATATTGATAGAAAAGTCAAAAGATAACGACATCCATATAAGAGGAAACAAACACACAACAGAATGATATGTGTTATACTTTCCAGAATAAATCTAGGTCTTTCGATCTGAAGATTGAAAAGTGTATGAGTGCATCAGCTGGAGCAAGGCAGTTGGGCATTCATGTACAGGCAACGCAGAGATGAGTTAACCAGTACACACCCAAAGATTTTTGGGATATATTAAGAAATATACTGAGAATAAAATCGCAATATTCTTATGATTGGCTAGTGTGTTTTGAAATGCTTTTTCGCTGTCCAAATGAGCTATTTCAAACTCTACTTGCTTGTTTTAGCAATAGCTACTGACTTTGTAATTAGAAAGTATAGAATTGGCTGTAAAGACAGGAAATAGAACAAGAATCCACTTAATATTAAAATTCAGTCACTGACATTCCTCTCGTAACATAATGTGTTATCCATAAGCTCACACTATTTGCAGCATAACACTGCTTAAGAAAAATGTTTATTATAAGACATACACTGAATTAACCTTAGTAATCATTTTCCATAAAATAGAACCAAAATCACTTATATTAAGAGCATTATAGCCATTCATTGAATTAATATCTATAATCACTTTAACAACTATGTTATTGTAACTGGTATTAACAATAGTACTTAGTGATAACAAAGTATTGTTTCTAATACTGGACTTTAAGCCCAAGTCAAATAGAGTGTGAATTGTTTTACTTATGAATTTTGACATGAGTTTTATGAGTAAGGCTAGTGTACACATTACCAGAATAGAGAAAGAAGAATTATTTGTTTTGACAATCCCGTCCTCTTGTTATTTCCCACACTGAACATACAACTTGATACTCAAGCACTCGTCAAGATGAACATAAATAAACAAGGTAATGTGCCATTATTGACAAAGAGAAACAATAGAAGGAAGTGATAGACACTACTAAGGACTATTCTAGTGATAAAAAGGTGAGCAGTGTCTTCATCTGGGCTATGGCTTATTCTAATGTACAAGACACCCAATGTATTGTTATTAGGCAAGTAAAGAATCCATCCAAGTCAGTCTCAGGTGGTCTTCTACAAGGTCAATAATGTCTAGGATATACTCCTGAGCATATTTATCTATCTCCCAAGAATAAAACACTAGGCTTTTAGGGTGTGGATTCTAGTGTTATGCGGAATAAACATATAAAAGCAGAAACTATTGTAATGATATATTATTAGCTATAATATTATAGTAATTTTTTTTATTCATAAACAATATATTTTATTGATAATACACTCTTTCCAGGAAGTAAATTCATCCAATGGCAAGAATAAAATTCATATTGTACGAAATTTAAATTTGTTCTCACTGACAGATAGGATGTTCTGTTACCAAGAATATTTTGTAGTATAAGTCTTGGCATCTTTGGATATATAAGAGCATACCAAGTGCTCGTCTTCCTTTTAATTCTTTTCCACGATTACACCAAAACTACATCATAATGAACATTCAATTCTTGTATGAAAATAGAAAAGGTTCTACTGTTGATAAGAAGCAGTTTCGTCTTAAAACATTTTCTCATACACAATATAATCCATCGGTTCAGACCTTCTGTACTCGTCAACAGTAGAACCTTTTCTATTTTCATACAAGAATTGAATGTTCATTATGATGTAGTTTTGGTGTAATCGTGGAAAAGAATTATTTGGGATAAACGTAACAGGAAGATAATGTTATCGCTTAAAAGCCAGAAAAATCCTTGAGTGTGTGTCGGACTTACGATTTATACTTTTACTCTTTTTCTTCATTACTGTACAGTAAGGACTCAAAATCTTAGGTAGATTTTAATTTCAAACCATAGTTTTACCCTCGAAAATAAAATAAAAAATTTGTTAAACTTTTATTTATTTTATTTATCGCTTCTTCACCGTAATATCCACCTCATCTAACAAGACTGAATACTCCACGAGGATTCTTTGAAAACAAGGACAAGAATATTGACTACTTCATTTGTTGTCTTATTGCTCACAAGGCCACTGTAAATGGTATCACCCATGTTACCACTTATGCTAGGTTTAGGGTTGATAGGCAGTCATTTTCCTGTATCGTAAAGAGATACAAAAAAAAGGATATTTCAGGACCAAAAGAAGCACTAGACATAAGTCTATTCTTAGTTAGAGGAATGAGAGGGATGTTAAATGTGGTGAAAAAGGATTCATTTCAGAAAATGGAGCAGCTTTGTAAGTAAATGACCACCCAAGTATCCAAGAACACTTTCAGAGGGATGATAAATAGACTTAGTCTTTCTTCTTACAGGGTGATAAGAAAACCTTCTCTGACCAATAGACATAATAACTTAAGGCTTGATTGGGTCAAGGCTCATTTTTACTGAACAGTAAAAGCCTGGAAGACATTCATCTGGTCCGATGAGTCAAAGTATCAGTTGATAAGGACAAATAGCTCTACCAAAGTGATATGAAAAGAAGAATTTTTTATCCAAACGGCATTAAGCCAATAAAGAATTCTAGTGGCAGTAGTGTGATGGTGTGGGGGTTTTATAGTGAAAGTGTTTGAAGACTAGCGCTTTTAAAAGGCAGTATTGACAATAGAAGATATGTTGAAATATTACAAGGGACCTACTACATAGAGCTGACTCGCCTTAATACAATTAATCCAGAAGCAGTTTATTTTTTTCAAGGGAATAAGGCCGGCTGTCATAAGAGTAAATAATCCAAGACGTGCAATGCTGTTTTATCCGAACTAAAGAATAAAGAGACTGATAGATGACAGGACTTTATCCAAGAATAGATTGCTTTTATTTAGTGGAATATACAACTCTTTATATACTAATCAATTTCCATAGTTACACTTATGTGTCTCCTATAGTTGAGTCTACACACATGACCCTAATTACTTATCAGTGTTAATGCAATTGACTGGCACTACTTATGTTAGACATGTCTCTGTATTGACCCTGGATACAACAAATGCAGAAGAGGGCATTGTTGCTATGGAGAGGTGGCCCTCACAAGACCTCGACCTGAACCCCACAGAGCATAAATGGGAGAAATTTTACAGGGATATTAGAAAGAGAATGACATAGTAGTTTCCAAGATTTGGTAGCTCTCTTATTAGAGGAATGGGAGAAGATTTTCAAGAATACTTCAGACAACCTCATTTCGAGCATGTATCAGAGATGTAAGGCTGTTAAGATTCAAAGGGTAGCTACACCAAATATTGAAGGATTTCACTCAATAAACTTGTATTCATTATTATTTTGACCTTCTCTATATTTAGTCCAATTTCTAATTCTTTAATATATGTTTAATGTATGTTTTTGTGACAAAGAATAATTATTTCATAATACAATAAGTATATCAGAATATAAAAAATATACTTAAGACTTTGGATTCTCACTGTATTATGTACGTTCTCACTTAAGTATTTAGACTTTTATATGTTTATTCCAATTTTTCAAAATATATCATAGGGTGAACATGCCCAATCCGTGAATAGCAAGCCACACCTAAAATATAAAAAAAAATACTTTGAACTGTAAATGAGCTTGAATTTGAAAATATTTAACTGTAGAATAGGCGATGATGTGACACCTATTCACATGGATGGCTGTGGAAAATAGAAAATAGGTGGTGTTGCTAAAACTAGCTAGAAGTAATGAAATGTTTCAGAAGGGAAATGTATATAATAGCTAAGTGTACATTTAATAATAATAATAATAAAAAGTCAACCGAAGTCTTGGATTCCACAAGAAGGGTAGTTTAAACCCTTAGGTCAAATATAGTTGTTGGTTCTTGCTCTGTTTCTGTTTGTTCTCTTTGCTTGTCCCTTTCGTTGGTCCGTCGTTAGGAAGGTTGCCGTTATCTGTTCTCTCGTGCCCCCACAGACCTACTCTCAGAGTGTCCCTTCCAGACCATCACAACCATAGTTCTCACAGCCATAAAGAACCGAGTTCCCCATCTTCTATTTACGAGCCCCCTCCAGCGCATACACTTGCAAGAGCAGCCAGCCATTCTCCAAGGTCCTGCGTGTCTCCAGAAATATCCCGTTACCCAACCTTAGATAACCAAAATATTGTCGTACCACTATGTTGAATGCAGATAAGTGTTTAACTAATCCTGTAATCTAGAGATAAAAGAAATGTAACCGACAGTTTTAGATGCATATTTCCTTTTTTTTTGTTTCATATTTTATCTTGATAGTGTTATAACTTTATGAATTCATTAAATAAAGACGTATAGCCTTCGATAGATACATAGAGGATTGTTGATAATACATAACAGTGGTTTTATTATAAGGTTGCTTGGTAACCACCATCAGTATTTGGCATCTATCACAGCCTGGCATCTTCACCCTATGCTGGCAATGAGGGTATCTGTCACTTCTTTAGATATTTTGCCCTATTCTAGCATCAGGGCAGCCTCCCCACTGAAACAGCCTCATACCATCACTCCACCACCACCAAACTTCTTTTCTAAGACATTCTAAGGCTGGAAGGCTGTGCCATACTGTCTGATGACCTTGATGACATATCGTAGCTCATTAGTTCCACATTGAACTCATCTAACCATACTATCTCCTGTCATTGCTCATAGGTCTAATTGATATGTTCTTGGGCCCACCAGAATCAAGACTCTGTCTTTCTTTATAAAAAATAAAAAAAGGTTTGCCTACTGGATTGGGTGTTGTTGTTCAGCACCTCATGGAGAATGGCTGAGAGAGTCTCGAGACTGGTATATTTCCTATACATATCAAGGGTCTCAGTGAAAATATTTACGGTGTTGGAGGGGTCAGACATTAGGGAAAAAGAAGTGTTATGAACAGAGAGAAAACAGTGTATGTTGTTTTTGATATAAAAATAGCTTGGAATTTGAAAGGAATCGGCTACATTTATTTTAGTACTTTACATAATCCAGTAAAAAGAAAAAAGAATATATAAAAATACATGATGTCTTCATTAAGATTCTTCAAGATATGCATTAAGAAATAGATAATAATGAACTTAATGATGCCATTTGTGTGTAGAAGAGGTTTCATATGATTACCCTGATAGTTTTTGTAGTACTTTTAGTTTAGTTTTTATTTTGTGGGTGCACTTAATAAATTCACTCGAGTGGACAGACACTTGAGTAACACGAGTCCAATGTTAGTCGTGAATTTATGTATGGCAATAAAACAAAAGTATATACACTTATAATGATTACAAAGCAACAAATAGTAATATAAAATATAATAGATGATTTTATGTGTTATTAGTAACACATAGTATTTATAAATAGTATTATTATAGACTATTATTCATGTTGATTAAGGCAACTCAGGCCTTATCATATGTGAAATAGAAACAGTCGAATTGTTTGTTTAGAGATGATCAATAGCCTTGTTTTGCCAAATATTGATACAGCTAACTCTTATTACAAATAATCCTACTATAGGAGATTTCCTATTTATTAAAACTCACCACCAACAAAGCGCACATTATGAGTTATCTTGTTCCTACTTCTACACATATTATACCAGTCAGCCCAAAATCCTGTGGCTACGATATACAGAAGCTTTCCGTAGATAAGCATGTGTTCTCTAGTCCTAAAACTACTACGAGAACCTTTGCCTTTCTATGGTCTCACTCAAATGGCTTTCACAAAGAGTCTTTGCACACTCTTATGAAATCTCATTTGAAAACCTTAAGAGAAGACTCAAACTATGACCACACTGAAGTTCACTATGTGTCTTGGGATGCACGCAGCCATGGCGATTCCGCACGTCTCAACGAGAATACTTTTTTCAAAGAATGTAAACAAGTCTCCATTATCAATTGCTAAATGCATATTACATCTTTACTCTGAATGTAATCTATGCCTACTAAACACCTAAACGCATGATAGACTCGTGGATGGACAACGCTATGGACACCCAACAAGTGATCCAAATGATGAAGCTGGATAAAAACTATGATAACTTCATAGGCATTGGACATAGCTTTGGTGCAACCTCAATGTATGTATTTGTGCTGTAGACATGTATTCATATAAACCAAAAAGGATACTTCTCGAATATTTTTATCCAAACACATTTGATGGACTATGTGTTATTGAACCTGTACTCGCAAATGGTATGTTGGATGCCGCTACTCGATCCAAGTCACGGGTTTTAGACTCCATTAAGCGTCGGGATACATGGCCTAGTAAGTAAGTACCAGAAAAACAAAGGTTCCACTGCATTTATTCTTACTTGACATTCTAGGGAAGTAGCCCTTTCTTCTTTAAAAGGTGGAGCTTTTTGGAAAACGTTTCATCCTGAAGTACTGGAGAACTATGTGGTAAGATAAAATACACAGTAAATTGGCTGATATTTGTAGAATTATGGAATGTATGATTTAGAAGATGGTACAGTGAAATTAAAATGCCCCAAAGAAGAGGAATATGTAGGTTATTATAAGTTAATAAGCTATTCTGATAATTCACTTTTTATTAGAAAGTATTCGTTGAAAGCCATTATAGTTCTTTTGTAGCCTATAATTCACTTGTATTGATTTCTATTCCCCTTTGCCATATGATTGGTGCCAAGTCTACTTTGTAAGTCATCTTCCTTTGTGATGATGCATAAACTCATTTGTATTTGATAGCCCTACCCCAGAGTATATCCCTATTGCTTCTCAAAAGGACCTTATAATGGTAGAGAAGGTTGAAGGAGGCCATATGGTGCCAAATGAAGATCCCGATAGAGTTGGTAAATAGGTGTTCTCTATTCTCTTTTCTAACCTTGAAAAAGCAATGTATATCTCTGCTTGGCTTCGTAAACAGGTTGATCTACCTAGAAAAAGAAATCAGGTGGCCAGACTATAAGACACAGGCAGAGAATATCAGTTTTACAATCATATCTTTCTTGGACTTTTATTATTATTATTGAATTGACCTTGATTTGTGCCATCTATTGATTCACGCTCTATTATCAATCAATAATAGTCATTTTGCCTTCTCATTGATATTATATTTTGGGTCTTGAGCTCATTTACTATGAACATTCTAACACACAAAGAAGTAATGCTGCCTCTGTTAAGGATGATAGATTGAGGGCTTAAATTCTTTTCTATTTCAATCTGGAATTTGAAATAGGAACTTAGATTGTCATAGTACAGTGTCCGACAAAATAGATATGACCCTTTTCATATTCCAATATGATTCTTGTATGGGGAAATACTTATTACTTGTAATGAAAATACACATTAAACACACAGCAGAGACTTGAAAATTGAATTAGATATAAAGAAGGTCAAAAGAATATTATATACAGATTTGTTGGGTGGAAACCCTTAGTATTTGGTGTTTCCACTCTTGACTTCCATCACAGCTCTACATCTTCAATGCATGCTGGCAACGAGGTTGTTGGTAGCTTCTTTGAAGATCTTGTCCCATTCTTGGACCAGGAGAGCCTTCAAATCCTGGAGAGTGCTTGCTGGGGTCATCCTCTTCCGAACTGCTCTGTCCAGTTCCTCCCAAAGATGCTCAATTGGGTTCAGGTCAGGGCTTTGAGAGGGCCACCCCTCCATAGTGACTATGCCTCTCATCCTTCCATTTCCTAGTCTCCTTACTAGTATGGCAACTGGCATTGTCCTTTTGAAGAACATAGCCTACCACTGGGTTCAGTGCCGAAAGACGAGCCAGCTCGGGGCAATAGGTCTTCACTAAAATAATAGTGTATTTGGCACTATTGATGGATTCCTCCACCATAGCAAGCCTACCAACACCTTCACCAGAAAAGGAACCCTACACCATCACCCCACCACCACCAAACTTCATCGTCGGCTTCACATTCTTTGGGAGCAGCCCCTCCTTATTCCTGCCCACCACTCTGTTACCGTGGTTGTTTGAGATGAATTGGAACTTTGATTCATCGGACCAGATGACTATCTTCCAGTCTTCTTTTGTCTAGTAGAGGTGGACTCTGGTTCAAACAAGCCTTAACTTCCTGTGTTTAATGCTGAGAGAAGGTTTCTTAATCACCCTATAAGAAAACAGGCCAAGCTTCTTCATCATTTTTCTAAAAGTGCTCATACACACTTTGGTGGTTATCTGCGTGTGAGGTTGATATATTGTCTGAAATGAATCTCTTATCAATTCGGATGCAACCTCTCTCTCGTCTCTCTCTGTCAGAATGGACTTGCGCCCAGAGCCCTTCTCTGGTTTGAAACAATCAGCTTCCCTGTATCTCTTCATGATAAGGCTGACAGTGAAATGACTGACACTAAACATGGCCGCAATATCTGTTTGTTTGGTGCCATTTACGGTGGCCTAATGAACAATGAGTTTGCGATTAAAGTTGTTAGTATTTTTCTTTCTGTTTCTCATTAACGCCTCAACAGCCTGCCCACAGTGGTGTAGGACGTTAAATATTCTTGATATCTCAACCATGAAAATATCCTCAGCTTACAATCCTCTGTATGCTTTACACAATCCATATTAACTTGTAGTTTTATAGGAGAATGTTTATAGATGTATTTGTTTATCAAAAACAATAGCAAATGACAAGATGGAGAATTTCTATATATTATATCAATCTATTGGTTTTTTTTACGAAGCAAGAGGATTCGATAAGAATCCACAGTACAATTAATATATGCCAGGCAATAATAGCCAACGAGGTTTGGAAAACACAGTGGAGTAGTTGTCGAAGGTTTTTCTATACCATACATCTGTCTCTTTTGCTGTTATGCCCAGATTCAAGACTGAAAAAAAAAGTCCACACCCAATGACCAAGCAACGTCCTTTGTACAGAATGAAAAGAGACACATAGACTAGGATATCAGCAAAGTAATGAGGCACTACTATGTGCTCAAACCAATCACCACGAGGGATTTGATATCCAGTCTTGGTAGTTCGAAGAGAAGCAAGAATAGAATGACATCTGTGCTGATGATAGGAAGCATACACAAACAAAATAATGCAAGGAACGGCAGACATAGGGAAGACAGGAGAGACTTTTGGCATTTAGTATCTGCTCAATTTCTTTTCTTACCTTTGAATTGCCAATTTGTAGATTTCCAAATGCCAAAATGAGTTGCTCCTTCTAACCATGATCCAAGTACCATACAGCAATAAAATGCATGTCCTACCAAATAGTGACCCATGTGGATACGTACACTGGATGGTTTTTCTACCACCAAGCACTCATAAAGACGTCTTGCCAGGTGTATTGTCATGATTGTTAGTCCTATCAGTGACTCTTCAAGTGTAAAATGTCCACTGCCTTGAGGTGTATCAAAGTGTCGTAGCATAGTTGGAATAGAACCATAGACGTTTGATCTCAGGAGCAGGAGTTCTCTTATGCAAAAGAGTGAAAAGACAAAACCCACAGCATAGAAATGCATAAACCACGTCTTTGGAACAGTTAAACACTTGAGCCAATTTGCAAGGAGTGTTGTTGGTAAATCAGCTGTTTGTTCTAGTTTTCCATAGGCAAGTACTGAAGAGCGTAACGAGGAGTTGTATTTTGCAGCAACACCTGATACAGAAAAAAAAATAAGAAGAAAACAAAGTAAAGAATAAAGATACATCAACACTACAGGTTAAAGCAGTTCCCTATTAATAAAGTGAAAGAAGATATTTGGGTTTACCACACTATTGTGTTAAGCACCTAGCTCAGGGTGTTTAGATTAATATACATTTAAGATTCCGATTACTATGAAGATATTATAATAGGGGGGCACTTTAAGATAAAAGAGACTAGTAGAGCTAGTGAAAGAATTGTCTAAAACACAATTATGTTGGAGGGTTAATAGACTAGGAGGTGTACTTGACAAAATTAGTATGAACGAACATTGCAGGACGCTTTGGGGTCTTGTAATTTGACCAAATACCAACAGCAAGATGATTTTCAGACAGGTACTTAAGCAAATGAGAAAATAGGAGAACGGCTCTGACTTCATGGATATCTACTGCAAGGATGCCACTAACAGACACAATCACTTCATAAATCCAAAATCCAAAAAACTTTATTCATGTCAGTTTTTTTTATTAGTTATATAGCTTTTCTACCATAGTACAAGGTGTGTACTATAATGTACTTGTTCTCCCAGAACCATATTTCCCCTGACAGTCACGTCTCGAGTGAGATGGGAGCCTCTTTGGCTGACTCTACAAGGGTCCAGCATCAGGGTCATTGCCTTGCTGACACTTATACTTGAGCTCAAGACTTTGGGTGGTGGTGGTGGTCTCTTGATCTTGTCTTCACAGCATCATTTTGGTATACAAATGGTTAGCCCTCGGTCGTGTGTGATATAGTTTGAGTGCATTGGCATGTGTCGTGTTCCGACTTCAATTCAAAGATTCTCTATGAATTGGTCAACATGAGTAGTATGCTGTGACATTCAGAATACTCTATGAAGGCTTGAGTACACACAAGTAACATAGTACATCTCGGTATCATCTCACTGATCGGTCGTAACTACAAATCAATCTTCTAAGCTCAGTGTACTATTGGACACTTAATAAGAGTTGCCTTCATCTATAAATCCTCAGTGAATAAATAAGACCTATCAAAGGCAATTAAAGTGAAGACACATAACTGATAGTTCTATAATGAAGTACTTATCCATTGAACCAACTATAAGGCTCCACATATGTAATCTACCATAGGATAGAACATATATACCGACCATAAGGTAGACGCCACTAAAGGATAAGCACCCATAAAAAGGTATGAATACTAAACCACTCTTCACTCAATAAAAATCACTCTTTGTTCATTCTCGTTATTTTCCTGTCTGAACAATCTCAATACCATTGATAACAATAAGCTGCAAGCCGCTTTGACCTTCTAAATACATAGGTTCAACATTACTTTTTTTTCTTGTCACGCTTACGACACAATGGAATGTATCTCATGCAATAGATTGGTCAACTCACGTTTTCCCGCTCCTTGGAAGAATTAATTTCCTTTGTCAATTTAAAGATTTGCACACTGTTGATGATAACCAAAGCATTTTGGCGGCTGTGCCGACCTGTGAATGATGAAGAGTCTTGGGAAACGAAATGGTATCCCACCCACCCTAGCATCTACTCGTTGATTGATGCCACCAAGGATCGACATTGATTTTGTGCCTTGCGATTTGAGTAATAAGTGACAAGCACCACTTTGTTTGTTTGTTTATTTTTCTTTTAAAAAATAAACAATAAATACATCAATTATGGTGATGCCAATAGGAAAAATAATTGTACTGGTAATAAAAACGTGAATCATCTTCATAACTAGATCAATATGATTTTGAGAGTGAATCTATTTTCCTATATCGGTTGAGCTATGGATAGGTGAATTATCCATGGCTTGACCCATCGCTGGGCTGCCCAAACATGAATACCTAGTTGGCTTGCTGCAGCAAAAGCACTTGAGCACTTGTTAAATTAAACAAATGAAAAAAAACTAGTTTTCTCATCATCAGAATAAAATGTGTATCGTCGCTTATTGAATAACTCCATAACAACATCTTCATTATGCCTTTCATCTGCAGTTAGATGGATTGTAGGAATAGGTCTTTCTGAAGGCTTATTCATTATACATTGACTACAAGAGCTTATTGTTTTGATAGTAAATAGCTCTTCATTAATGACATGTTTTTGTCCATCTTATTAAATAAATTGCATACTCATTTGAATATTTGTAAATAAATTGGAGAAAAAAGAAACATAGAAATATTGTATCGTTTATATAATAAAAGTACCAAGAATTTTATTTGGCAATTACTAAGCGACAAGTAAAAATAAACAATATTTTACAATGTGCTAGAAGTAGCACTAGTAAAGTCCTATATAAACAAGAAGATAAAGATACTTTTTATTACCCGTCTTTAGGAAGTTAACAAGAGACAGGTCCAATGAAATAATCCCCCAAGAGTAAGGAGAAAAAAAAACGTTTTGTTAAAAGGGATATCGTGTGATCATGAGGATATTTAGTATGATTCATCCAACACAATTATTGTCTTTTGTAAGAATATGACTTTCACAATAGCTCATACAGAAGCTTATGATTTCTCAGAATTAATAACAGAAAATACTTGAGTTCATCAATATTCTCATTACAGGTATGAATATAGAATAAAAAGTAAGGATGGTCGTCAACAGTGGTCATACTAATAAATCAGTGATTGGATTCAATACATCTGTGTTTACCATTTTCTAATTTTCATCAGACTTCTTTAGCTTGAAATATTTAATACAAGTATAGGATGTGTTTTATTTATGAAGAAATAATAGGCCTACAGTTTAAAATATGTACTAGAAGCAATGATGTTTTATATTTTCATTTTTTGATACTGCTTTTTAATCCTTCAATCTTTCAGTACTTGTTGATCTCGGCCATTTGATATATACACATACATACATTATTATTGTTCTGTATAGAGTCTGTGTGTTTATAATTGAATGCTTGTTTAAAAGGCTATTCATACTGATACCACTCCCTCATCTCCAATAGCCCTAGAAGCGTTTGCAGTCTTAATTAATGATGATATTGATGATGATGATGATAATAATAATAATAATAATAAGCAATGTGGTATTGAGGTAGTCAAACTTACCTGAAGAGAAGAAAATCTTCTTAATTCATCTAGATCTATTGATATCTTTTTATTGGATCCAAATATTGCCTTTCCAAAGTTTCTTGTTCGGTGCATATTACGAAGCGATTGAGTGCGGTTAGCATAATATCTTGAACTAGAGGTAGAAATAACCGAGGGGTGTCTTGAGCTAAGATTGGAAGAAGCTTGTTCGGTATGTTCAACAGGGCCTGTCTGTTTATGGAATACACGACGCATAGCAAATTTAATAATATCCAGAGGGAAGAACCAAATAATGTTCCAAATCCACGCAATACCAGCCCAAGTCCATCCACAGCCAGAAATTTCAGTGAATTCCCAAGAAGCATATACAGCGATGAATGTCGCTATTAATTGAGCTACTACAAAGGCAAGCATAAGTAAAACAGATGGTCTCTCCATGAAGAACCAGCTCTGTGATCTGGTGATAAATATAAGTGATTGTGAAATAGTAGAGACTTGAAGATAGATGACTGAATGAAGAATACCATCATTAGGATCATCAAAGCTTTGAGTTCCAAATTTGCTACTGAAAAATGTTGTTTTATAAGTAACAGCAAAAAAGGTAACCGTCGAAGCAGCTAGGTAAAGGCCATAGACAACCGCATATGAAAAAATCTCAGAAATATGCCATGCATCAGGATGAGGAGAAGGTTTGACACGATCAGTAGAAATAGTCATAATTGTACCATCATTTAGAATGGCAAGAATTAGCACCATGAATGGAGGGAAATCAAATTGAAAAGCAAAGCACAGAACTGAAAACCCAATGACAACACGGATAGTAACAGAACATGTATAGATAGAGTAGTTGCGCATTCGCTGAAAAATCTGACGCGACTGAATCAACGCTTCAATGATAACAGAGAGACCAGGCTCGGTCAAGACAATATCTGCTGATGAACGTGCTGCATCTGAGGCATCGGCCACAGCCACACCTACATTAGCCTTGGAAAGAGCAGGTGCATCGTTAACGCCATCACCTGTCATAGCTACCATATGGCCCAGCTTCTGAAGACGATCAACAATTTCATACTTGTGTTCCGGATACACTCCAGCAAAGCCATCTGCACCCAAGACAAGACTATCAACAGTATCGTAGCCAGATCCTGGAGGAGGTCCATCTTTCAGCGTCTTGGATAAGAACATACAATCTCCCATTCCCAGTCGACGGCCTGTCTCTTTGGCAATAGAAAGCTGGTCTCCTGTAATCATTTTGACTTGAACACCAAGCTCAATAGCACGATCAATAGTCTCTTTTGTGTCTGAACGAGGAGGATCATAAATAGGAAGCAATCCAACCATCTCAAATCCATTCCCAGAATCTTCTGGGTTACTGCTGGATATTTCTTCAACTGCTACTGCAAGAGATCTTAGACCACGTCGAGCAAACTCTTCCACGTCTTTCTCTAATGTTTCTACTTGTTCATCTGTCTTGTTGCGAGTGCAGAGATCGAGAATAAACTGAGGCATGCCTTTAGTTGTGCGAAATATTTTTCCATCTTTACGATATATGATTTCCGTACGTTTAATAGTAGGATTGAAGGGCTTGAATTCTAGTTCTTCAATGCCTTGTCGGGCTGCTTTAGGATCTGGAAGAGAATTGACAATACAAAAGTCGATGGCATCTTGATTTTCAGTACGGGATGCATAAGCAGCGAACTGAACCACCTTCTCTGAATCAAATTCTGAATAGCACTTTATGGTTGGTTTATCAACAACAAGCTTGTTCAAAGTGAGGGTGCCTGTTTTATCCGAACAAAGAATTGTAACAGCTGCCATTTCTTCAATAGCAGTAATGCGAGTAACGATAGCTTTGTGTTCAGCTAATTGCTTGGCACCAATAGCCAGAGTAACTGATAAAACAGTGGGCATAGCAATAGGAATACCACCAATAAGTAAAACAAGCAAATTATCAATGCCTCTGCGATAGCTGTACCGGAATCCAGCATACATGACTAATACTTCGGCCACCATGAATATCCCAATACTGACCAGGCAGAAGTTACCAATCTTGGCAAGAATAGACTGAAGATGACCAATATCATTGCTAGTATCTCCTACAAGCTTAGCAGCGCGTCCAAAGAATGTGTTTACACCAGTACCAATAACAACAGCTACCGCCTCTCCCTGTTTGACAGTAGATCCTGAAAACACCTCATCACCAGACACTTTTTCTATAGGAAGAGATTCTCCTGTCAAAGCGGCCTGGTCAATACACAGTTCTCCATGAGCACTGATAAGTCGACCATCAGCGGGAACCACATCGCCAAGTTTAAAGCTGATAATGTCACCAGGAACTAAATCTGATGCTTCTCTTGTATTCCAAGCACCGTTACGTTTAACCTTACACTCTGGTGCAAGAGAATCCATGAGTGCTTTGACAGCATTTCCAGCCTGTCGTTCTTCCAGAAACCCAATGATCGAATTTGCCAGCAGAAGTAAAACAATACCAATGAAGTCTGGCCAGTCTGGAGGTCTACCTTCACCATTGGAAAGAGCAATGGCAACCAGAGCAGCAGCTTCCATGACCCATGAGAGAGGATTCCACATAAACCCTAAGAATTGCAGTATTGGGCTAGTTTCGCTATGTTCAGGACGATTATAGCCAAACTTCTCTATACGTGCAGCTGCTTCTTCTTCATTAATGCCCTCCGTAGATGTCCTAATTGATTAAAGTATAAATAAAAAAGTCTGTATGCGTTTATATATTAAATACATACTGCAATAAAACAAAAATATCATCAGGCTCCATGGTAGATAGGTCATATTTCTCTTTATTGTATAGTTCTTCCACTGTCAATGTCCTCACATCGTCTGTCTTATTTTTAGGTTCACTTGACTGAGGATCCTCATCATTGGATTCATTAGATGACACACTAGAGTCTCCTCTCTTTTCTGTAGAAGGGTCGTTGTTCATAGTAAAGAGCTGATCAAGAAGAGCAACCAGCTTAGAGAAGTGTGAAGGATTTACTGCACCAAGTTTATTTTTAAATACTCAAAACATCGATCAAATGATGTATTTCTTTTCTCTTATTAACCTTCAAACAAAAATATACCTTTACTGTGATATAACAATTGTACAGCAGCCAACCACCTATATTCTTTTATCATAATTATTCATCATACTTTCTCTGTCTAAATTAAAAGGGCAAGCATTTTCTCACGATTACTATTATGTATACACTATGTTTTCAAAAGGATAAATACTCTTTTGTATTATTTTTTGTATTATATCCTACGGTACATTTAGAGTCTATTTGTTCAGGATGAACGCTTAATAAAGTAATAGATATTCTTATAGGCTTATTTCATTATTGTGTAATCTTTTCTTGACATTTATCGGAATTTCCCGTGCTAGACTTTAGCTTTTTATTACGCCAAGCCATTCTTCAAGGCTTAAGTGATCCATCTATATCTAAAACAAACAATAAAAATACATTGACAGCAGATTTATATTGACCTACATTTAGAAACAAACATTTCCTGGGGTTCAGTTGTACTTATCAAAAATAAAATAATGTAGACTCAATTTTTGACTTTATAGCCTATACTTGGGGTATTGTAATGACGTTTATATACATCTTTTCCTGTAACAATCAGATGATATACTGTTAAACTATGTTTGGAATAGTCTGTACTATGGAGTTACTGAGTCAATATACACTATTTTCACAGAAAGCAGGGCCACATGCATGTGCTTTTATCCAATACAGAGCCTACAGCTTCAAGTCATTTTATTGATACAGAGCTGTGTGTGTGTGTGTGTGTGTAGGAATCCTACTTTCTAATGAAGACCTCCCCATTCTGTTTTAAAATAGGAATATAGTAGACAAAGGCTGCAAGAGATATGAGAATGCCAACCAGATTCTAATAAGAATTAGAATCAGTGATCTATCAGACTATAATCATAGGCTACGTCTTACCATTGTAGACAGTAGATTATTAAATAGAATAGCAATGACAAGAGACTGTATACAATTCTAACCATAAATTATTATTACGATCCATTCTCTTTATGTGCCTTACCTTTGAGACGACAGCAATACCATGAGTCAATGATGAGGTGTATTTGATCAAATAAATCATTGCAATATTCACACTAAATCCAGTCATGGCAGTGATACTCTAATAACATTAATACACACTCTATGCTAAAGACTCACCAGTTGCAACCAAAGGCCATAATGTGACAAGAAGTACACTGTTCTTAATTGAGACCATTCATTAGAAAATAAAATAAGGACACCAAGAGGAGCAATTGAGAGCAGAGTCATATAGTACAAGAGCTGGCTATCCAACAGTTAGGTGGATAAGACTTTTATACTCTTACCATGTGTTATTATTCACCACTGGCAATGTCTTTTTAATCTCGAGACTATAAAGAGCAAGAACCGCCGCCCATAAGCTGCCATAAAAAAACCCTTCCCAAGAGAGATGGAGATTTCCAAATGCACTCACAACAGATCCAATGACACAGACAGCACAAATCTTCTGTACATAACCATTTGTTCTATTGCCACAGAGAAAAGAGAAGAGAAGAGAGAGCGGCAGAGATAAAGAGCGTACAAGTGTATAGTCGATAGCCTGGACATATTGAAAAAAGTAGGGACTGAGTGCAAGTGTTGAAACATGAAGAAACGCAAGAAACAGCAAATGGTGGGCAATATCTGCATTCCATAATCGAGACGTTCTCATTCGTAATAATCGCCTAGTAACATATAAGGACGTGTATTCTTCCAAGTAGAAAAAGGAAAAGGAAAAGAAAGATGGAAGACTCACAGTGTACCAGGTGTTTGCCACAGTGCCAACATTACCAATGAAAAGCATAACTGGAAAAAGGAGACAAAATAAGGAAAGGGAAACTTGTATTCTGAGCTTGTTGTAAGCCATTTGTTGATCAATGTTGCAGTTATGGCTGTCATGACGAAAACTGAGAGTGCCACTGTAGAATCTCCATGACTGAATACACCCTTGAACGTACTTTCTGGGTTAGGAAATACAATGTGTTTGCTTTCATGCATCCTTAGTAATGCTACAACCAAAGACTCAAAGATCTCTGCACGGACACTTCTCAAGGCATAATGTGACTGTGGATTGACCGTCCTGATACTGCTCCTGTTGGAATCACTGGAGTGAAGAGAGATGAGGAATTCCAAATACCGATAGAGTAATTCAACTCCCTATAGGTTCTGGGTGTATTTCTACCCTGCTATTGGCCAAAAAAAATTGTCTTGCCATTTCAAGAGTAGTAGTCACAAAAAAAAAAGGAAAAAGAAAATTCTCTCGGTGAAAGCATCTCCCTCAGTACAGATCATGTCGCCTAGCACAATGGACAAGGTAATAATGAGAAATATGCTTTAAGAATACAAGCCTAACAGTTCAAAAAGGCCAAGAGAGAAAGAGAAGAAGCGGATGGAAATGTCTTTGGTGAAGTCGTGAAGAAAGACAAGAAGATCAAAAAGGACAAGAAGGACAAGAAAGACAAGAAAGATAAAAAGGACAAGAAGGAAGAAGTAAAGCTATTAGAGAAAGACACTTCTTCAAAGAAAGAAGACACTGTTAAGCAGAGTTTGTCTTGTTACAAGTACAAAGAGCACGCTTCCTTAGTAGCACTCCCCGAGACTAAGATTGCTGAATACTACAAGCAACAGGCAGTGGATGTCCAAGGAGACCTCAAGTTACGCCCTATTCTTGAATTTGAATACACTCAGTTGCCTGAGAATCTCATGAAGGTGTTCAAGGGTTTCTCCAAGCCAACCCCTATCCAGGCCACTACCTGGCCTATTACTCTGTCAGGTCGTGATGTAGTTGGTATTGCAGAGACTGGATCTGGAAAGACCTATGCTTTTACTATTCCTGGTCTTGTTCATATTGCCTCTAAACTCCAATTGGGCGTCAAGGGAAGAAAGCCCACCATGTTGGTAGTGTCACCTACACGTGAACTGGCTATGCAGAGTCAAGAACAGGCAGAAGCAGCAGGCAAAACCATTGGTGTTAGTACAGTGTGCTTGTACGGTGGTGTTCCCAAGGGACCTCAACAGGCAGCCATTGCTAGAGGTGTAGATATCATTGTAGCTACCCCTGGTCGCCTGATTGATCTTATCAACGAAGGTAATTGTGATCTTAGCCAAGTCGATTTTCTCGTATTGGATGAGGCAGATCGTATGTTGGATGATGGATTTGAGAATGATATCCGTGCCATTATTGGCTATACACCCAAATCACGCCAAACCCTTATGTTCTCTGCTACATGGCCTGAATCAGTGCGTAAACTGGCCAGTGACTTTTTGAACCGTCCCATGCGTGTTACTATCGGCTCTGCTGATTTGTCTGCTTCAACCAACATCCAGCAAATTGTCCAAGTATTAGAGGATCCTAGAAGCAAGGAGAGACACTTGTTGGATCTGTTAAAGAAGATCCACAAGAGCAGAACCAACCGTGTGCTCGTGTTTGCGTTGTATAAAAAAGAGGCTGTGCGTATTGAGAACTTGTTGTCTCGGAATGGCTTCAAAGTAGTGGGTATTCACGGAGACAAGAACCAGAATGACCGTACACTGGCATTAAGTCAGTTCAAAGATGGATCCTATCCTCTGATGGTAGCAACAGACGTGGCTGCCCGTGGTCTGGATATCCCTGATGTTGAATATGTAGTGAACCTCACATTTCCTCTTACTATTGAAGCCTACATTCATCGTATTGGCCGTACAGGACGTGGTGGCAAAAAGGGCACTGCTTACACCTATTTTACACCAGAAGATAAGGCACACTCTGGTGAATTGATCAATGTTCTCAAACAAGCCAACATGGACGTGCCTGCTGAATTATTGAAGTTTGGTACTACAGTAAAGAAGAAGACCCACGGTGCTTATGGTGCTTTCTTCAAAGACACTGCAGATGCTCCCAAGGCTACCAAGATTGTATTTGATAATGATGATTAGTTCTACTTCATACCTTGTATTTTCATTAATAAAAAATAAACGCATAGAATTCTTCCTAAATAGTAGGCTACACAAATACTAGAGTTTAGGGTACACATCTTGTACACCGATCTCCATATTAAGAATGGCGTTGCTATCACTTTCTGTCGATCTTGTTCAGTATTTCTCGAAATTATTCACACACTTGACGAAAAAAAATTCACGCACTTGAAAAAAAAAATTCACGCACTTGAAAAAAAAAAACCACGCACTTAAAAAAAAAACCACGCACTAACTAAAAAAAACTAAGCATAAATATAAGAAAAAATTCAAGCACAAAATGAATAAAAATTCGTGCATTGATGTTTATTCATTTTGTGCTTGAATTTTTTCTTATATTTATGCTTAGTTTTTTTTTAGTTAGTGCGTGGTTTTTTTTTTAAGTGCGTGAATAATTTCGAGAAATAATGTAGTCTGGGTTTTCTGCTGTCTGAGTTAGGAATGGTGGTGGCAATGGTGGCCTCAGACACAAAGGGTCTGACAGGTGCTGGTACAGGAGGTTGTTTGATGGTTGGTGGTTGAACAGGATCCTTAATTGGTGTATCCAATGTGTACTGTGTATTATATGAGTGGATAGGGATTGTTACTGATGGATAAATGTTACTTATATTGAGTTTTGCGATTTGTATTTTTACTCTTTTGGGGTAATATTGATTACACGAAAGAGCCCCTATAGTAATGATACAGTGTCAGGCAAAAAAATAATAATTTATTTCATTTTTCGACCTCTATTTTGGTCAAAAAAAAAATTTTTTTTTTTACATATTCCTCATTTCTTCTTTTTCCGCTATATCATTTGATATATCTAACACCACTGAATAAACCACTAAGACTTTTGGAAACAGAAAGAAAAATACTAACAATTTTAATCGCAAACTCATTGTTCATTAGGCCACCGTAAATGGCACCAAACAAACAGATATTGCGGCCATGTTTAGTGTCAGTCATTTCACTGTCAGCCTTATCATGAAGAGATACAGGGAAGCTGATTGTTTCAAACCAGAGAAGGGCTCTGGGCGCAAGTCCATTCTGACAGAGAGAGACGAGAGAGAGGTTGCATCCGAATTGATAAGAGATTCATTTCAGACAATATATCAACCTCACACGCAGATAACCACCAAAGTGTGTATGAGCACTTTTAGAAAAATGATGAAGAAGCTTGGCCTGTTTTCTTATAGGGTGATTAAGAAACCTTCTCTCAGCATTAAACACAGGAAGTTAAGGCTTGTTTGAACCAGAGTCCACCTCTACTAGACAAAAGAAGACTGGAAGATAGTCATCTGGTCCGATGAATCAAAGTTCCAATTCATCTCAAACAACCACGGTAACAGAGTGGTGGGCAGGAATAAGGAGGGGCTGCTCCCAAAGAATGTGAAGCCGACGATGAAGTTTGGTGGTGGTGGGGTGATGGTGTAGGGTTCCTTTTCTGGTGAAGGTGTTGGTAGGCTTGCTATGGTGGAGGAATCCATCAATAGTGCCAAATACACTATTATTTTAGTGAAGACCTATTGCCCCGAGCTGGCTCGTCTTTCGGCACTGAACCCAGTGGTAGGCTATGTTCTTCAAAAGGACAATGCCAGTTGCCATACTAGTAAGGAGACTAGGAAATGGAAGGATGAGAGGCATAGTCACTATGGAGGGGTGGCCCTCTCAAAGCCCTGACCTGAACCCAATTGAGCATCTTTGGGAGGAACTGGACAGAGCAGTTCGGAAGAGGATGACCCCAGCAAGCACTCTCCAGGATTTGAAGGCTCTCCTGGTCCAAGAATGGGACAAGATCTTCAAAGAAGCTACCAACAACCTCGTTGCCAGCATGCATTGAAGATGTAGAGCTGTGATGGAAGTCAAGAGTGGAAACACCAAATACTAAGGGTTTCCACCCAACAAATCTGTATATAATATTCTTTTGACCTTCTTTATATCTAATTCAATTTTCAAGTCTCTGCTGTGTGTTTAATGTGTATTTTCATTACAAGTAATAAGTATTTCCCCATACAAGAATCATATTGGAATATGAAAAGGGTCATATCTATTTTGTCGGACACTGTACTATGACAATCTAAGTTCCTATTTCAAATTCCAGATTGAAATAGAAAAGAATTTAAGCCCTCAATCTATCATCCTTAACAGAGGCAGCATTACTTCTTTGTGTGTTAGAATGTTCATAGTAAATGAGCTCAAGACCCAAAATATAATATCAATGAGAAGGCAAAATGACTATTATTGATTGATAATAGAGCGTGAATCAATAGATGGCACAAATCAAGGTCAATTCAATAATAATAATAAAAGTCCAAGAAAGATATGATTGTAAAACTGATATTCTCTGCCTGTGTCTTATAGTCTGGCCACCTGATTTCTTTTTCTAGGTAGATCAACCTGTTTACGAAGCCAAGCAGAGATATACATTGCTTTTTCAAGGTTAGAAAAGAGAATAGAGAACACCTATTTACCAACTCTATCGGGATCTTCATTTGGCACCATATGGCCTCCTTCAACCTTCTCTACCATTATAAGGTCCTTTTGAGAAGCAATAGGGATATACTCTGGGGTAGGGCTATCAAATACAAATGAGTTTATGCATCATCACAAAGGAAGATGACTTACAAAGTAGACTTGGCACCAATCATATGGCAAAGGGGAATAGAAATCAATACAAGTGAATTATAGGCTACAAAAGAACTATAATGGCTTTCAACGAATACTTTCTAATAAAAAGTGAATTATCAGAATAGCTTATTAACTTATAATAACCTACATATTCCTCTTCTTTGGGGCATTTTAATTTCACTGTACCATCTTCTAAATCATACATTCCATAATTCTACAAATATCAGCCAATTTACTGTGTATTTTATCTTACCACATAGTTCTCCAGTACTTCAGGATGAAACGTTTTCCAAAAAGCTCCACCTTTTAAAGAAGAAAGGGCTACTTCCCTAGAATGTCAAGTAAGAATAAATGCAGTGGAACCTTTGTTTTTCTGGTACTTACTTACTAGGCCATGTATCCCGACGCTTAATGGAGTCTAAAACCCGTGACTTGGATCGAGTAGCGGCATCCAACATACCATTTGCGAGTACAGGTTCAATAACACATAGTCCATCAAATGTGTTTGGATAAAAATATTCGAGAAGTATCCTTTTTGGTTTATATGAATACATGTCTACAGCACAAATACATACATTGAGGTTGCACCAAAGCTATGTCCAATGCCTATGAAGTTATCATAGTTTTTATCCAGCTTCATCATTTGGATCACTTGTTGGGTGTCCATAGCGTTGTCCATCCACGAGTCTATCATGCGTTTAGGTGTTTAGTAGGCATAGATTACATTCAGAGTAAAGATGTAATATGCATTTAGCAATTGATAATGGAGACTTGTTTACATTCTTTGAAAAAAGTATTCTCGTTGAGACGTGCGGAATCGCCATGGCTGCGTGCATCCCAAGACACATAGTGAACTTCAGTGTGGTCATAGTTTGAGTCTTCTCTTAAGGTTTTCAAATGAGATTTCATAAGAGTGTGCAAAGACTCTTTGTGAAAGCCATTTGAGTGAGACCATAGAAAGGCAAAGGTTCTCGTAGTAGTTTTAGGACTAGAGAACACATGCTTATCTACGGAAAGCTTCTGTATATCGTAGCCACAGGATTTTGGGCTGACTGGTATAATATGTGTAGAAGTAGGAACAAGATAACTCATAATGTGCGCTTTGTTGGTGGTGAGTTTTAATAAATAGGAAATCTCCTATAGTAGGATTATTTGTAATAAGAGTTAGCTGTATCAATATTTGGCAAAACAAGGCTATTGATCATCTCTAAACAAACAATTCGACTGTTTCTATTTCACATATGATAAGGCCTGAGTTGCCTTAATCAACATGAATAATAGTCTATAATAATACTATTTATAAATACTATGTGTTACTAATAACACATAAAATCATCTATTATATTTTATATTACTATTTGTTGCTTTGTAATCATTATAAGTGTATATACTTTTGTTTTATTGCCATACATAAATTCACGACTAACATTGGACTCGTGTTACTCAAGTGTCTGTCCACTCGAGTGAATTTATTAAGTGCACCCACAAAATAAAAACTAAACTAAAAGTACTACAAAAACTATCAGGGTAATCATATGAAACCTCTTCTACACACAAATGGCATCATTAAGTTCATTATTATCTATTTCTTAATGCATATCTTGAAGAATCTTAATGAAGACATCATGTATTTTTATATATTCTTTTTTCTTTTTTACTGGATTATGTAAAGTACTAAAATAAATGTAGCCGATTCCTTTCAAATTCCAAGCTATTTTTATATCAAAAACAACATACACTGTTTTCTCTCTGTTCATAACACTTCTTTTTCCCTAATGTCTGACCCCTCCAACACCGTAAATATTTTCACTGAGACCCTTGATATGTATAGGAAATATACCAGTCTCGAGACTCTCTCAGCCATTCTCCATGAGGTGCTGAACAACAACACCCAATCCAGTAGGCAAACCTTTTTTTTATTTTTTATAAAGAAAGACAGAGTCTTGATTCTGGTGGGCCCAAGAACATATCAATTAGACCTATGAGCAATGACAGGAGATAGTATGGTTAGATGAGTTCAATGTGGAACTAATGAGCTACGATATGTCATCAAGGTCATCAGACAGTATGGCACAGCCTTCCAGCCTTAGAATGTCTTAGAAAAGAAGTTTGGTGGTGGTGGAGTGATGGTATGAGGCTGTTTCAGTGGGGAGGCTGCCCTGATGCTAGAATAGGGCAAAATATCTAAAGAAGTGACAGATACCCTCATTGCCAGCATAGGGTGAAGATGCCAGGCTGTGATAGATGCCAAATACTGATGGTGGTTACCAAGCAACCTTATAATAAAACCACTGTTATGTATTATCAACAATCCTCTATGTATCTATCGAAGGCTATACGTCTTTATTTAATGAATTCATAAAGTTATAACACTATCAAGATAAAATATGAAACAAAAAAAAAGGAAATATGCATCTAAAACTGTCGGTTACATTTCTTTTATCTCTAGATTACAGGATTAGTTAAACACTTATCTGCATTCAACATAGTGGTACGACAATATTTTGGTTATCTAAGGTTGGGTAACGGGATATTTCTGGAGACACGCAGGACCTTGGAGAATGGCTGGCTGCTCTTGCAAGTGTATGCGCTGGAGGGGGCTCGTAAATAGAAGATGGGGAACTCGGTTCTTTATGGCTGTGAGAACTATGGTTGTGATGGTCTGGAAGGGACACTCTGAGAGTAGGTCTGTGGGGGCACGAGAGAACAGATAACGGCAACCTTCCTAACGACGGACCAACGAAAGGGACAAGCAAAGAGAACAAACAGAAACAGAGCAAGAACCAACAACTATATTTGACCTAAGGGTTTAAACTACCCTTCTTGTGGAATCCAAGACTTCGGTTGACTTTTTATTATTATTATTATTAAATGTACACTTAGCTATTATATACATTTCCCTTCTGAAACATTTCATTACTTCTAGCTAGTTTTAGCAACACCACCTATTTTCTATTTTCCACAGCCATCCATGTGAATAGGTGTCACATCATCGCCTATTCTACAGTTAAATATTTTCAAATTCAAGCTCATTTACAGTTCAAAGTATTTTTTTTTATATTTTAGGTGTGGCTTGCTATTCACGGATTGGGCATGTTCACCCTATGATATATTTTGAAAAATTGGAATAAACATATAAAAGTCTAAATACTTAAGTGAGAACGTACATAATACAGTGAGAATCCAAAGTCTTAAGTATATTTTTTATATTCTGATATACTTATTGTATTATGAAATAATTATTCTTTGTCACAAAAACATACATTAAACATATATTAAAGAATTAGAAATTGGACTAAATATAGAGAAGGTCAAAATAATAATGAATACAAGTTTATTGAGTGAAATCCTTCAATATTTGGTGTAGCTACCCTTTGAATCTTAACAGCCTTACATCTCTGATACATGCTCGAAATGAGGTTGTCTGAAGTATTCTTGAAAATCTTCTCCCATTCCTCTAATAAGAGAGCTACCAAATCTTGGAAACTACTATGTCATTCTCTTTCTAATATCCCTGTAAAATTTCTCCCATTTATGCTCTGTGGGGTTCAGGTCGAGGTCTTGTGAGGGCCACCTCTCCATAGCAACAATGCCCTCTTCTGCATTTGTTGTATCCAGGGTCAATACAGAGACATGTCTAACATAAGTAGTGCCAGTCAATTGCATTAACACTGATAAGTAATTAGGGTCATGTGTGTAGACTCAACTATAGGAGACACATAAGTGTAACTATGGAAATTGATTAGTATATAAAGAGTTGTATATTCCACTAAATAAAAGCAATCTATTCTTGGATAAAGTCCTGTCATCTATCAGTCTCTTTATTCTTTAGTTCGGATAAAACAGCATTGCACGTCTTGGATTATTTACTCTTATGACAGCCGGCCTTATTCCCTTGAAAAAAATAAACTGCTTCTGGATTAATTGTATTAAGGCGAGTCAGCTCTATGTAGTAGGTCCCTTGTAATATTTCAACATATCTTCTATTGTCAATACTGCCTTTTAAAAGCGCTAGTCTTCAAACACTTTCACTATAAAACCCCCACACCATCACACTACTGCCACTAGAATTCTTTATTGGCTTAATGCCGTTTGGATAAAAAATTCTTCTTTTCATATCACTTTGGTAGAGCTATTTGTCCTTATCAACTGATACTTTGACTCATCGGACCAGATGAATGTCTTCCAGGCTTTTACTGTTCAGTAAAAATGAGCCTTGACCCAATCAAGCCTTAAGTTATTATGTCTATTGGTCAGAGAAGGTTTTCTTATCACCCTGTAAGAAGAAAGACTAAGTCTATTTATCATCCCTCTGAAAGTGTTCTTGGATACTTGGGTGGTCATTTACTTACAAAGCTGCTCCATTTTCTGAAATGAATCCTTTTTCACCACATTTAACATCCCTCTCATTCCTCTAACTAAGAATAGACTTATGTCTAGTGCTTCTTTTGGTCCTGAAATATCCTTTTTTTTGTATCTCTTTACGATACAGGAAAATGACTGCCTATCAACCCTAAACCTAGCATAAGTGGTAACATGGGTGATACCATTTACAGTGGCCTTGTGAGCAATAAGACAACAAATGAAGTAGTCAATATTCTTGTCCTTGTTTTCAAAGAATCCTCGTGGAGTATTCAGTCTTGTTAGATGAGGTGGATATTACGGTGAAGAAGCGATAAATAAAATAAATAAAAGTTTAACAAATTTTTTATTTTATTTTCGAGGGTAAAACTATGGTTTGAAATTAAAATCTACCTAAGATTTTGAGTCCTTACTGTACAGTAATGAAGAAAAAGAGTAAAAGTATAAATCGTAAGTCCGACACACACTCAAGGATTTTTCTGGCTTTTAAGCGATAATATTATCTTCCTGTTACGTTTATCCCAAATAATTCTTTTCCACGATTACACCAAAACTACATCATAATGAACATTCAATTCTTGTATGAAAATAGAAAAGGTTCTACTGTTGACGAGTACAGAAGGTCTGAACCGATGGATTATATTGTGTATGAGAAAATGTTTTAAGACGAAACTGCTTCTTATCAACAGTAGAACCTTTTCTATTTTCATACAAGAATTGAATGTTCATTATGATGTAGTTTTGGTGTAATCGTGGAAAAGAATTAAAAGGAAGACGAGCACTTGGTATGCTCTTATATATCCAAAGATGCCAAGACTTATACTACAAAATATTCTTGGTAACAGAACATCCTATCTGTCAGTGAGAACAAATTTAAATTTCGTACAATATGAATTTTATTCTTGCCATTGGATGAATTTACTTCCTGGAAAGAGTGTATTATCAATAAAATATATTGTTTATGAATAAAAAAATTACTATAATATTATAGCTAATAATATATCATTACAATAGTTTCTGCTTTTATATGTTTATTCCGCATAACACTAGAATCCACACCCTAAAAGCCTAGTGTTTTATTCTTGGGAGATAGATAAATATGCTCAGGAGTATATCCTAGACATTATTGACCTTGTAGAAGACCACCTGAGACTGACTTGGATGGATTCTTTACTTGCCTAATAACAATACATTGGGTGTCTTGTACATTAGAATAAGCCATAGCCCAGATGAAGACACTGCTCACCTTTTTATCACTAGAATAGTCCTTAGTAGTGTCTATCACTTCCTTCTATTGTTTCTCTTTGTCAATAATGGCACATTACCTTGTTTATTTATGTTCATCTTGACGAGTGCTTGAGTATCAAGTTGTATGTTCAGTGTGGGAAATAACAAGAGGACGGGATTATCAAAACAAATAATTCTTCTTTCTCTATTCTGGTAATGTGTACACTAGCCTTACTCATAAAACTCATGTCAAAATTCATAAGTAAACAATTCACACTCTATTTGACTTGGGCTTAAAGTCCAGTATTAGAAACAATACCTTGTTATCACTAAGTACTATTGTTAATACCAGTTACAATAACATAGTTGTTAAAGTGATTATAGATATTAATTCAATGAATGGCTATAATGCTCTTAATATAAGTGATTTTGGTTCTATTTTATGGAAAATCATTACTAAGGTTAATTCAGTGTATGTCTTATAATAAACATTTTTCTTAAGCAGTGTTATGCTGCAAATAGTGTGAGCTTATGGATAACACATTATGTTACGAGAGGAATTCAGTGACTGAATTTTAATATTAAGTGGATTCTTGTTCTATTTCCTGTCTTTACAGCCAATTCTATACTTTCTAATTACAAAGTCAGTAGCCATTGCTAGAATAGGCAAGTAGAGTTCAAAATTGTCCATTTAGACAGCGAAAAAGGCTTTTTCAATCACATTAGCCAATCATAAGAATATTGCAATTTCATTCTCAAGATATTTCCTTATATCCCAAAAATCCTCTGTTGATGAGACAAGAGACACGTACGATATCACAAGGCTGGCTACACACACAGAAATTGACAGGAAAGAGAAAGATATGAGGTGACAGAAGGTAAAATGGTGATTAAAATAAAACTGAAACTATGGGGGAATACAGAAAGAAAACAAGTCGAGAACAAGACAGTCAGCTGCCTAAGTCTTTAAAGCCCGTCTTGTTTATACTTCAGGAGGCTGTTCAAATCAAAGTCTATATTATTAAAGATGTAGATAACTACACTTTTTATACTGGTTTGCTATTATTATTATTTTACTATAAATCTGTCTATCTCACTATTCACAAGCAACAGCTATGGTTTTTATAGAATATCTAAGCAGACTAGGAAGGGTGTCTACCTTATCCTACAGTGTGTATAATTTTGGTCCCGTATTTTAAGGCCATAGAATTCCAGAAAGTGATTTTATTGTAAATAAGAAGGTTTCTCCCTCCTCTGAAACACACATAGGACAAGTGAGGAAAGCTCATCTCTGGATTTACTGAGAGGTTATCATCGTATAACTTAGATCCTTATAACTTGGAAAAAATATGTATATAGGTAGCCTCAAAATCCATACTATGTAACTGAGAAATAGTTTATTCTTTCTTTTTTAAATTGCTTGACTTAATACACACAATTATTAGAAAAACTTTAAATTAGAAAACTGAAGAAAAAGTTAATGGTTTGTACTAGAACAATCATATATTATTGTTAATGTTTATTATTATTAACAGAGCTTTCTTCAAGCAATGACATGCAAAGACTAGAGAAAAAGAACATCACACTAAGCCTCATCATTTATGTAAAAATTATAAATCAACTTTCCAGCAAGGTATGACTAACCATAATCTAACTGTTATAAGATGTTTCAAATACCTTTTTTTTTCTACAGTTGGCACCAATGGTAAAAGGAATATATATATATATATATATTACAGAAAAACAAGACTTTGTAAAGTTAAATAAACAGGCCAGGCGGTTAGCGGACAAGAAAGAAACCCCAATAGCAAGATGTTCTAGTTGTAGAGCAGAAGGCAATAGCACATCAAGACCTCTTTTATGCCCCTACAAAAGCCCAGAAAGTCGGTGGTTTATTAGGAAAGCATATATCAGTAACAAGAAAAATAAAACTTGAAACAGTAATGAGGCCTGAATACCGTGCACAGTTAGCAAATAGAATTACCAACATGTCTATCAAGCTTTGAGACGTTATGATCTGTTCACAATTTTTTGTAAACTACTATATACTTTGCCAGAATAATCAACTTATAGATAATAAGATCTACGCTCAGAATTCCTGGTATTCTGTTACACAGATGGTTTTGAACAAGACTGTGACCAACAGAAGCAGTACCACTCACGTCCTATCTGTTGTTTGGGAAAGTTTTTCAGTCATATATGATAATCATATGTATCCTGGTTACTCACAGCATTTACCCAATGCCTGCTTAGAAATAGTCACTGCATATACAAATTTGGTTGTTGAGTGTTTCGAGTCAAAAGTTAAAAATGATCTATTTTACTCAGTAAAGATATTGTTTGAAGAGGTAAAACATTTATATACGTATCTATAGCCAATCGAACATACATTCTAATATCTTTATTTCATCAATATAGCCAAAAATGAAATACATATAGAGAATACTGAACGAATATTACTACTAGCTTATTTGTGGTGGTACAGCCGTATGGTCTGTAGAAGATAGCACTGGGGTACCTACTTCAAATGATCAAAGGGCTGTTATAGACGCATTATGTACAGAACTGTCTGCAATCAATATTTCTAAGCCAGTAACTAAAGTTAGCTTATCTGTTAATCCCGGTGCTTACATTCTAATGTTCAGAGAGATTTTAAGATGTGAGCAACTACACCAAGCTTCACAAGAGAAACAACTTCATCTATTCTCATTGTTTCCAGTACCTTCATTGAAGTGGAGATTCATAACAATAGATTCGAAAAACCTTCCACTGCTATCTGGTTTAAAATCAAAAAGCACTTACCAATAGAATTTCTATTTATTCAATACAGCATTTGACTTAAACAGACTCAAGATAGACAGGTAATTAAAAAACATACACATGTATGAATGAGACTCTCTACTTATATATCTATAAAACTATATATTGGCTATAGTCTGGAGAATTTACAAGATCCAAATAGAACAAAAAAAAACTTAATTTTTCAATTTTCCTGGGAAGTGACAGATTTACAGTGGGTGTGGTTCTTTACAAGAAAGTAAATCTAAGAATAGACAATCATAGCTACAGCTACGATCAATTAATTGATGTTGAGCATATCAGACAGACAGTTGAACAACAAGAGCTTGACCAATTTTCTTTATGTGGTGTTGACCCTGATCGGAAACTATACATTTACTGATACATACAGGGAAACGGAACAAACATATGATATCAGAAGGTGCTCAACAAAAGAATACTACACTATGACCGGTTTGCTTTGCTATTCAAACCAAACAACACAAAGAATGAATCAAGAGGATTTGACAAGCGTCTTTTCTAAATATTCCTACAAGCAAAACCGCTTTTATAACTTCATACTTGAGTTATTTATATTATACTTTCTTACATTTGCAGCAGATACTAGCCTTCAATAACAAAAATACTACTGAACAACGTCTTCATTTATAGGAAAACGTACAGAGAGCATGTAAAGAAATTGTCAATATATTAGTAAATGGAGACAAAAAATACAATAAGTATAAAAGAAAGAAAACAAAGCACAAAAGAGAAGCACAAAAAAAGAGAAGCACAATACAAAAGATGAAAAGAAAAGAACAAAGGCAAGAAGGTGCCAGTGCAAGGGTAATACGACATACATATAGAGTCCGTTAATACATCTCAAACTAAATATTTTTACTAATATTTTATGATTAAAAAAGGGCATTAGTGCCTAAAAAAGATTAGAGTATGATCCTAACAAGCTGCCAGTTGTTACTTATGGTACATGAATAAAAGGAAAGGATGCTGTCAAGTTTAAAGGTCATCGTGTTGGTTTGACAAGAATTTTATATCAATCATTGAAAAAAAAAGAGACAAAAGGGTGGAGATCTTCTTGTGGTTGATGTTGATGAGTTCTGAACATCAAAGGTAAATGTGATTGACCTCTCACCCAATATGAAAAGCTCTTAAAATTTACTCTGTTTTATTTTATTTTGTTGTTCTCAAGATCTGCCACACTTATAACACAAACAACCTCACCGAAGTATTAGTAAATTTTAACAATATCCGCACTTGCCAAAGTTGTGGAGTTGTTTGGAACAGAGATGTGAATGCATCAAAGAATATCTATACAATCACAGAAGAGGAATTAAATGGTCTCCACCGACCAGCTCCCTTTTGTCGAGAAGAATTGATATTATATTATATTATACAATATTGCCATATCAAAGGTGGTTTCCCCTGAGATTGGAATATTTACAGACAAATCTTCTACATTGTTTTTATTTGTTTAGAAACTAACATGAATACATAATTTATTTTCGCTCTTTTTCAAATCGATTTGTCATTTTTTAAACAATTGTACTTCGACTGTTTTCTTTTTATATCCTAAAAACCTTTAAGTGTGTAGCCAAACACTTTCTCTTCATACTAGCAATAAGATTGTTATTTGGGACTTGAATCAGTCTTATAGTTTGTCATCATGACAAGCTCGGATTAGTTTTGGTGAAGAATAGTATACCTTGGTTACTCATGCGTTCAGTATTATTAGTAGGTCTGCTTTTAATAGTGAATTTATGTATAACAACAAAATAAAAGTATGCATGCACTTATAATAATTACTAAGTAACAAATTGGGATATAAAGTGTGCTGATTAGTTTATGTCATTTTATAACTATTTTTGTATTAATCGTTTCTCCTATTGAAATACTTAGGCCATACAGATCGGTTGAATGATCGGTATTCTCACTCTTTGCCTATTTTATTGCACTGTCCAATGCTGCTCCAGAAGACTCTTCTTGGTTCATCTAAAGTTTTATTTCTAATTACCATATTGTTATTGACTACTAAAACAGATACCATTTATCATTGGGACTGATCTATGGATGGATGAAATTATGGCTCAGATTCTCTGAATACTCAATGGCCTAATAAAACTCCTTTGGAGGATAGAAAAGGTATTTTTGTTTATAATTTTGGTATCTTCTATCTGTTTCTTTATAAAGAAAAAGAGAAAGAAAAAAGTAACCTTTATTTAGTGTTTATTTAGTCCCACATCATGGCAAGAGGTCTGACCGGTGGCCCAAATACAGTCTAAAATCCAGGAGATGTTTTTGGCCTTTAAGCGAGGATATCTCCTTCCTTTTACGTCACAATAAAAGGTTCCCTTTTATGGACTTGTGTTTAAAATCAAAGGCTTGCAAGTATCTGTAATAAAGGGCACTGTGGTTATCAACAGGACCACTAGAGAGATAAATGTATAGATATTGGGTCTCTATCAGGGATGACGAAATAGAGTATTAGTACAAAGGCTGGTATAGGGAAATCAAAGAGGGTACATGAACAGAAACACAACACGATTTGAACACAAAGGGTAACTAGGCAACTGTTCTTTAAGCAATTCCTTTTCTTTCTAGAATGTTGTTGTAGTCTGCATTACTTTGGTAGTTATGATTAAGCAATCGACTTGTGAAATTTAGTTTTGTTCTCTTCTATTCGGATATAAATGCCTGCTAATTACACTGTCTGTTGTTATTCATAACTTCTACCCTCTTTATTTTGTTTGCCTTTGTCTGGCATATAAACTGACAGTTGTGATCTGGTGAGTGTTTGTGTATGTTTATTATGTCTGACATGTTAGTCAGTTTCTATTTTATATTCTTTTACTATAATAAACCCAGTGAATCCGTTACAAAGGCAAAGACAAGAGGATGGTGCCAGTGCAAGGGTAATATGACATACATAGAGAGTACATTAATACATCTCGAACTAATTATTTTTACTGTTTTATTAGTAAGAAGGGATATTGGCAACCAAGAATATTAGAGTACGATCCTACCAAGCTGCCAGTTGTTGCCTATGACACAGGAATAAAGGTGAAAGATGTTGCCAAGTTTAAAGGCCATTGTGTTGGTTTGACAATAATTTTATATCAATCATTGAAAAAGAGACAAAAAGGTGGAGATATTCTTGTGGTTGATGTCGATGAGTTCTTTACATCAAAGGTAAACCTGGTTGACCTTTTACCCAATATGAAAAGCTCTGCTAACAATTACTCTTATTTTTATTCTCAAGATCTGCCACACTTATAACACAAATATCCTCACTAAGGTGTTAGTGAATTTTAACAATATCCGCACTTGCTAAAGTTGTGGAATTGTTTGGAACAGAGATGTGAATGCATCAAAGAATATCTATACAATTGCAGAAGAGGCTTTGAATAGTCGCCACTGACCAGTTCCATTATGTAGAAAAGAATAGATATTTGTATTCATATTATACATCACCACATCGAAAGTGGTTTCCTTCGGGATTCAGATATTCACAGGTAAATCTACATAATAATAATCTTTATTTAAAAACTAACATGAATATATTTCACTTTTTTTGCTCCTTTTCAAATCGATGTGTCATTTCTTAAACAATTGTAGTTTGACTATTTCCTTTTATATCCTAAAGATCTCCTGGTGTGTAAAATCCAGCCTACCTATTTAATTCTAAGTGCCGACAATTATACTGAAAGATAGAGTTCTCTTAGTAGTGTTTTCATCCAATTTTAGTTCTATTTTTGCCTCTTTTTCTTTCTTACTATTTTTGCTTTCCCCCTTTTGCTTTTATCAGTGAGAAAAACAAAAAACCTCTTATTATTTTTTTCTCTCTCTCTCTCTATTCTGCTCACAAATAGTGTGGGTTTTGAACACTGCAACAACTACATTTCTTGATGCCTTCTGACATTTCGACTTATGCCTTTATCTCTGTCCTCACATTCACTGTAGCCTTTGTAGTTACTATACACTCATTTGTAGAATCGGAAGCATGGAGTACAGTCACTGAGTGCTATTCAATGGCTGACCTATACACCGTGGACACTTCCAGGCGAATACTTCGGGATAGCAGGTCTTTATCAGTTTACTTGTTTCAACCACCAACACCCGGAGTATGCAATAGTTATATAGCAGCCTTGTTGAGCTACCTGGAAACAAAGAAAATGAGTCTGATAGTAAGAAACAGAGTGAGAGATACAATGCTGAACACAATAGATTCATGTCAATATGGCTCTATGTGTATCTATTCTTCTAGGAAGATGTATTATTTGGTTATTTTTTGGAAGCCTATGGGCTACAGAGAGTCAAGTAAGGAACATAAAAATCTATGTAATCTTTCTCATTATTCACTGTTTACTGTAGCACATGTATGATCGAATGTTGAACTTTTTTCTCTTCAAGATCATATTTATTGGGGCTGTTATGGATCCTATATGGAGAAACATCTTAAGACTCTCCATGTGGGTAGGTATACTGGGATTCATACGTATATTTAGTCTATTGAGTAAAGATAGATTTGATAATGTAAGTCTTAGTGTATACTCTTCATATCTGATAGAATTAGCTTACTACAGTGGCCTATACCTCTCCTAAACAATACTACAAAGTAACTGGCCTTCTTGGCATCCTATTTATGTGCAGTATTCTTTGGTATCTAGGAAGTATCATTCTATTTCCTAATTCACTGATATTTCTTACATTGGAGGTATGTTTAGTCTATGGTGTGAGAGTATAAACTTAATTACAATAGTTATTGCCTGTTGTGTTTGATACAGTTCAAACAATGACGAAATACTTTGCACACTTAATAGACCAATGGAAAGAAAATGGCCTCGAGAGTAAACGCATTATCAACTATTATGCAGAATTATCTGCTGATATATTGATACTTGGATGTACTTTGTTACAGTATCTACAGCTTTTGGTAAGTCAGAGATAATGTTCTTTAATAACTTTACTAGTGGACACATGGCATCTCATTTGGACTTGTGGATATTGTTCTTTTGCTTAATGTCAGAAGCGTATTGAAGAACCTTTACAGTAAACTTCAAACTCACCATCAGAGATGGAGAGCCATGTCCTATGTCAAAAGTAGATATGTTTATGCTACTAGTGCCGAGATAGCAGCCTACAATGATGACTGCGCTATTTGTTGTGATAAAATGAAAACAGCAAAAAAACTCTCATGTGGACATCTATTTCATTTGTAAGTATACATTATTGCATTCTTATTAAACAGTCATTCCAAGGCATTGTCTTCATGCATGGATTCAGTACCATATCTCTCAACCAACGTGTCCTACTTGCAGGCGTCCCCTTTCTCCATTAGCCAATGAGCATATTGGCAATCCAATACTACACAGTATTACGAACCCTTATTGAACGGAACCTAGTTATAGTCGTAGCTAACAAGCTGTCCAAGTCACTCATCTCTAGCGAAAAATACCCTCAAGCATTATATCAATACTGGAACACATTCTCATTATCTCTCTTCAACTATTTTTCAGCACATCAATCTCAGCATAAAGATAACCAAATTCATGGAGTCAAAAAAAAAAGAAGGCTGTGGACTATAAGCATACTATTTTACATGTAAAGAAGAGTTGTTGTTTTTTTTTCTTTTTCTTTTTCTTTTTCTTCTTCATCCGTTCCTAATAATGTTAAGCAAAGTAGCTGTGTATCTCAATAGGCTTCTTATTCTTTCTTTTATCCACATTATAGTTTTTGGCTAACAGTATATACTTTCTTTCATTTTTCTTTTTTTTTGGGAGTGGAGTGGTTAATTTATTCTCTCCCTCCAAAGAAAGTATCTCAGTAGTATATGTTCTTTTTCTGGAGTGTACAAGCAAAAGCCTTAAACATCATATTACAGTATGCCTATTTCTTTGCTCAATTGAACTCACAATGCTGAAAAGGAATAAGGATGTATCTACAAACTACAATCTCTAAATTAATTTAGATTCTAAACAACTGATAAGACAAAAATGACAAGACTAATCTACTGAGCAATAATATAAATGTCATATAAATATTAAGTTTTAGTAGAAAAAACGCAGCTTAAGCTTTAAAGCAATGTTATATTTATTGACTTTTATATAAAGATCTGAAATAGGGATATAAAGTGACCAAAAAAAAGTAATGGGATTTTTCAAATGCAGATTTCCTTTTGGTCACTTTACATATACTTTTACAACACAACTTCAGTACATGCAATCTATTCTAAATAAAGGTACTTTGTATAAAATTTATATTGAAGGGTGGAACATGCATTTGTGTGTAATGGGCGGATGCAAAGGTAAATGTATGTGGTAAGAAGATTATTATTACAAATAATGGGGTTAAATAGGTTTTGGGGATAATATCTCCAAATAAATTGACTACGTGTTTTTAATCCTAAAGCTGATGAAATGAGAAACGACAATGTAGTATTGCTCTCAAAAGCCACGCTTTTATTCTCCTATAAATTAAAGTAAAAAAAAATCTATCTTTACTACTTTATATCTTTCTAAGCTACGTAATAATATTCTATTTTCTTCTTTCTTAAGGGTGAGGGATGTTCAACACAGAGTGTCAGAAAAAAAATCCACCAAGGGCGGGTTACTACCACATTGTTGGTTCTCGTTTCAGCAACTTCAAGATTTTTATATATCTGCAATCATTTGTAGTAATTCTTGACGTGTGTTTTTGTTTGACTTTCAGTAGTAATGAATATTATCTTCATCAAACTTATAGTTCACATCGTACACATCAAGAAAATGTTTTATAGACCCCATCGATAGATTTTTCAGAAGATGTTTAGTATTTCTCTTTGCATATGTATCACATACTATCTGCTGTAAATAGCCGAGATGTAGTGGTTGTCATGAACGAGTTGACAATCATCTTGTTTGTAACATTCGATAACTCTAAAATTTTATACTTTCCGAGATAAGTGTGATTGAACAGTGTACTGTTTTTTTTGGAGCCAAGAACACTTCTGTATAGAAATATAGCTGTGCATAACGTTCCAGATCAACATCCATATCTCTAGTTAGCTTATTAATAAAACCATATTTTGTGAGAATGTAGGTATGTCTAATGAGTGTATTGACATTAGACACAAAATTACTCAATGATTGTAGATATTCAGGCTTCCACCTGAGTCTAGAGACAGAGCATTTGACCGTAGTTATTTTAAATCTGTTCATATACTGCACAATGTTAGGAAAGAACACAAAAAGAATAAACAAAAGAGAACAATACTATTTTTAATATCATCGTCCATTTATATGAGTTTACTTGTGTGTATTTTATTTTTTGTTTTATTATTATTAAAATGTCAAACACTATAGATATATAAGATTTTAGGAACTTAACGTGGTAGAACTGGCCTTCTTTTGATACGATAAAATAAGCTTATAATAATTGATTTGGCTTCTTTCCCTAGCACAGGCTTAACTTGAATTTGGACTATTGGAAAATGAAAACTGAACATTTTTTCTTGGACATAATGTTTTCTATTTGTGAGTGATAAGAAATTAGTTTGGACTTATTATCTTCTCATATAACCCTTAATGGTATTAATGTAGTATGAAAAAGTATATATCGACTTTTATATTTTAGACCCATTATTTGTATAAGCACCTATCTTTAATAGTAACAGTTTGACAAGCTTTCATAATACAATATGTTAGCTTTGAATTACTGTTTAAAGGGTTTCTTTTGATGTACCCTTTGATTTTGGATAAGAGTTTGTCTAAAGGATTTAATAAAGATGAGTAGATTAGCATAAATTGAGTTTTGCACCCTATTTGAGAAATAACATCTACAATAAGATCAAAATGATGAATTCTGCAGTTATTTATGAAAATGAAAATAATAAAAATAAAAAAAAGATACTTTATATGTCTATCAAGGACATCCATAGTGTACAAAAAACGGTATGTGCTAATGGAAAAGAATTGGGGTGTTCCACTGTTGGGTTTTCTCGAATTACTTCTTGTAGGAACAGTGTAATTGATTGAGTTCAACTGGTTGAATAAGACATATGTATTGATTCTTTGGATCAAGCAATGATCAACAGCCTTTGGTACATACATTCTCTCTTCTTGCATCGACTCAATAAATAGACTAATTTTTTCAGGTCTATACTGGTTATTATTTTTTTACTCTGTTTTGATTAATGAATACCTTTATTATTTCAGTAATGATTGTCTCAACAACATCTTTCATCTTACACTCAAGAACTGTTATTGCGTCAATGTCAACTAATTTGCTAATTTCGGTATATTGGGAAGCTAAATCTTCAGTATAATATCTGATATAGCTGAGGTTATAGTATGGATAGTCGACATTTTTATATACATGTACGGTGTTGAATGTGCATTAGATATAACTAGTTATAGATAATGACACAAGGAAACAGTATATAAAAACAAAATAATATGAAGATTTAATAAAGTATCATCATTTTTGTTAACGTTAAATATCATTGGAACTTTTAAGAGAAGTATAGATTGCTTAAAGATTAATTGCCTAGTTACTCGTTGTATTCAAATCATGTGTTGTGTCCCCGCCCCCGCACTCCTTGGATTTCTTTAAACCAGCCTTTGTGCTAAAGCTCTATTTTATCGTCCCTGTTAGAGACAGAACTACTACCTATTTATCTCTCTAATAGTCCTGTTGATAACCTTAGTGCCCTTTATTACATATCCAAATGTAGACTTATTGAAGTTAAGCAAAATATGACAGGTTTAGAATAACTTTTTATCCCAGAAAAAAAAGGTTCAATGTTCAGTTTTCAATTGTCTAAATTTATGTTAAAAATATGTATTACTCATGCATAAATATATGAAAGAAAGAAAGTATGTTTCAAAGAATTAATAGGTATTGAAAGAAATGTATAAAAGAAAAGAAAAGATTAGACACCGACACCACCAGTGGCAGCATAGACAAAGAAAAGAACCCATGCAACCAACAAACATATGCAGAAGATTGCAACGTAGACATAGCCTATAGGACGAACTGTAACGCCACTATAAACGTCCAAACCTTGTTGGGTATAGCCCAGTTCCTTATCATTGATTTCTTTCATGATAACAGTACGTTGAGCTCGACCTGCCTCCAAAAGGTTTCCATAATAAAAGCGTTGGACAAGGAGGAGAGCAAGAATGAGAAGAAAACCAATACCACCAAGTGCAAGATAAAGAATCATAACACCCGTGTATGCTTGGTTATGAGTGTTGTCCTGAATCACACCAACCACAATATCAAGAATAGAAGACCCAATATTGTTTGAACTCTTATAAAGACCAAGACCAGTACCAATGTAATCAGATGGCAAGACCATACCAATGGAGGTAATCATAGCAATAGGGCCAAATGCAAGTGATATACTGTAAAATATCATTCCGACAGTGGCGTCAACATAGGTCCAGCCAAGAACACCAGAACTCAGCATCAAGAATATAGCAGAAATTAACACTGGAGCAAGTGAATAATCTTGAAAATAATTATACAAGTAAAATAAGAGACTTACAGATAGAGATACGGTAACCAAAATAGTCCATAACAACACCCAGAATAGCCGTAGCAGCAATAGGGACAGCCTGAGATGCACTGGCTTTATAACCGGCTAAAATACTGGTGGTGCCAAAATGAACTTGTATAAGTTCAGTACTGATTGTTTGGAAAGAAGACCAGACGGCAGCAAATATAAATTCAATCAAAATAATATGCCAGTATATTGTAGGAAATTTCAATATGGAGCGCCAACGGAAGGTTCTCTTGGCTTTCATATGCTGAATCTCTTCCTTTGTAACTACTTTTCCACGAAGATGCTTAACGACAAGTGCATAAACCAGGTTCATAAAGATAGAAAATCCACAAAGAATAAAAGACAACCAAAAGGCCCAAACCCAGTCATCAGTAGCTTTTGCGATGGGATTGGCAACGAGTGTACCAAGAAAGGTGGAAAGACGACTAATAGAGAGCTGAAGACCAATGGCAACTGCAAGATGCTCTGTTCTGAACCATTTTGATAAAAGTGATTCTTGCATTGTTACAATAAGACCACTGCCAATACCAAAGAAGATACGGCCCACAATCATAAGAGGAAAAGATTGTATCTTTGCGGCAATAGCAGTCAATAAACTTCCAAGAATAATCATGAAATTGACAGCAAGTGTACCCCAGACTGAACCAAACATATCAATGAATACACCACCGGCAATAGGGAAAATGGTATTAATAATAGAAACAGCAGAAGCAAGAACGCCATAACGAGTATTATCAATGGCAAGATACTAAAAAAAAATTAAGAATAAGTCAAGTTATAACATCTAATCTCTTATATTAAAAAGAAAAGATAGCCTACGGTTTTGATTGGTGTTTTCATGGCACTCAGTGCACTTCCAGCAAAATGTGAACCAACTATACAACAATTAGTCTTCTTCTTTGCCAGGCTATCAGTCTATCCAACCTACGTGGGAATAAAAGGGCAGTGACAAGTGCAACCATCTTATATTGCCATGGAGCATTTGCAAGGGCAGTGTCGCCGCCATGAGATATGTGTTCCTGGTTGTCTTCCTCGAGTTTTTTGTCTGTATAAACGTTCGAATTTTCTGATACGATTAATTGATCGTTTTGCATTGTGTAATTAGCACTATCAGTCTTGTATTTGGCATCTGCCATAGTGCTTGATGGTTTCAAGAGGAAAACAAGATAAAAAGAATCAGATAACAAGTGTTTATGTTGGCCATGGTATTCTTATATGTGTGTTTGGATCTATTTTAGCGCCCGATGAACACACATTTGATATTTTTCTATATCTTTTTCTATGCACACGAAGAAAAAACAGTGTTCTTGAGATTCCTCTTGCCAGAAAAGTCGAATTTATTTATTTTTTAGGAACACAAGGAATCATTTAGACTCGAATGTTTTTTTACTGGAAAATTTCTTTTCACATAACCTTTTCATTTAAAGATCTTTTGAATGAGTCAAATACATTGTATTGAAATGTTTAACTTTCTTTACATAAATTGTGTTTTTATTTTTAACAGTTCAGTAGTTATTAAATGGTTTTGAAAAGTTGTATTGACCATTTATTATATTTCCAAGACATAGCATATAATAAATGCAAAGATCTGATAAGTAAATATTTTACTTTATCTGATAAGTAAATGTTTTTCTTTATCTGATAAAAGAAAATATTCTACTATACATTCTAAGTGCCTTCTACACTAACCTAACCCGATGTTACATAGTACATGTATAAACTATACTAAAAAGATTGTCCTACTCTATAACACAGAGACTAACTACTTTCTAAAGATGTCAGTAACCCTACTCAGATTCCACTTCTTGAAAACAAAATGATTTAGTAGGTTGTCATAACATAACATAACATAACATAACTAATATTATATTCATTGGCGTTTAATATATGTGGATATATCCTTGTTTGACTTTGTGACAATTTCTCTTGAATTGTAGCAGAGTTTTATACGATTCAAACTGTTTTATAATTTCAGGTCTAAAAGAAAAGTATAGTACAATAAAGATACGAGAACAGAGTTTTAAAAGTACAATTCTGTCGGAAGAAAGACACGTTAGTTTATACAGATTAGGTTTGTAGCTCTTTTAACCTAAGAACAATAATCCGAGAAGGTATATAACATTGTGCTATCTACTAACCTTTTCTATTCTTATTTAACTGACATCTATACATATAATTATAATACAGCAGAAATAAGAAAATAATTGAATTTAGGGATTATTATTAAACACCTGATTTGAAGAGTCAAAAGTTCGTGAATAGTGGATGATGTTTTATAAAATTAAAGAGACTCACATCGAATTTGCCATCCGGGGAGAGTGTTAGCTTATTTGAATTCAGACAATCACACTAAAAGACGATGTAAGCTCACTCTTTAAAAGGCCATAGTAACCTAAGGGCTACTTATAAGTTAAAATCTTATGTGATTTAACTGCAAAATACTCTGTGCCTAAGTTGTTTATTCTATCTTTTTTCAGCTATATTTTCTCTATCGGTACAGCTCGAGTACTTTATGCAGAAACCTCTATATTGGTTTGAAGACAAATAATTGGAAAGGTTTAAGTCATTATCTGCTGTACAAAAGACTCATATATATATATATATATACTCAGTATTTTATTTAGTCCTCCATTGGAGCATCAACCTCTACATATGTATATAAAGTCAATCAAAAAAGAGTGTACGAGTTACTCTTTATCAAGTGGAAATTGAAGAAGAGTACTTGACTTTAGCAAAATTATCCAGATATCAAATTATCTTTTACACTCTGAAGACAATCGTATGCTGGTTTTGCTTGAGTTGGAAGCCATTCTCCATTGTAAATACAAAGCACACGCATACGATCATTGTAATAAAGATCAGATAGAAGTTTAGGTGTGATTAAGAAATACCTAATGCATTGATTAGAGCTATCTAGCACATTAAATGAATAACTTACTGGGCAGTTCCAGACTTGGTGGCTTCTCTTACAATTTCTTCGTGAATCATTCTTTCATTACGTTGATCCATTCCCTGATTAATTTCATCTACTGTACGGAAGGGTGCTTTGGCAAGAGCTTGAAGAGACATCAAATAGAGAATAGTTGAGACGGCTCGTTCACCACCAGATTGTCTCTGACCAGTTAGAAGTTGTAATTTCTCATTGCCTCTATTATTTTGAAGGATTAAAAACGTTAGATCAGCTACTCTAACGTTTTCTCTCTTATGAATTGTGTCAATGCCTGTACCTGAATTTTACTCGGATTTCAATACCCCATTTGTCAAAGTCTTCATGTGGACTTACACACACTTCACCCACACAATCAATACCTACAAAGAAGAAAAGGAGAAAAGGAGAGTGAGGTGCATTATAAGGGTACAAAGGGCATTTGACAATCTTACGTTGAAATGCTTCTGAAAATTTAGCATTGATTCTTGACACAAGCTTGTTTAAGCGTGGTTCCCAATGAAGCTGATATAATGTTACCATGATTTGAAATATGAATATTCATGCATGTACAAACCTTGACTGTCTCTATCTTTTTTGAAAGTTCATCAAGTCTATGTTTGTCCGAGTTGACCTTTGCTGTATATTTATCAATCTATTATCTTTCAGTTAGTTATCTTTCTATCAAGTACCACAAGAACCTGACTCTACTGTACAACATGAACAAATACTTACCTCAGCCAATCTATTTTCATAGTTTTCCATAGCACGAGGATTAGACGCCTTGATCGCATCAGCTTTTGCAGATTCAGAGTTGATCGCATCTTCTAATTCCATCTCATTTTCGTCTAAACCACTTATTTTCCATTTTTCAAAGATCTACAGAATATTATATGGATCGTGAACACCATATAGCGCCATTTTTTTTGTATAGGACAATTGTACTATAGAATACAAACATACTTCTCTGAATTCGCTCAACAACTCCTCTTTAAGATCATTCCCAGCCCTCTCTGCGTCCTTAAAATATACGTGTGCAGTCTTCTTTTTTTCAGCAGAAGTTTCGATGGCTAACAAAAATACATTAATTTTTTCTTTTTTATAATAATAAAAATTTACCTTTAGTATACATTTCTCTCATGTTGGACAGATCTTTCATTTGCAGACGCGAAAACTGTTTGATAGCCTCATATTTTGCAGAGAAATACAGGGCCGTTAATGATCCAGAGTTTCGCTCTATAACAGTATCAACATATGACTGCAATGAGGTCTAGTAATAACAAGTGTAAATACAAACACAAATGCATGAGCAGACTGGGTTACCTTGTACTGGGATGATAGTTTAGCACGAGCTATGACCTCACTCGTAATATGAGTCTCGAGTCTCTTAATATCTTGAGCCGCTTTGTCTGGTCTACTTTTTTTTAAGATTAAATCTTCTTCCATTGACTCTGTGATACGAATCTATTTGAGTTTAATTTCTCATATTGCAAATTCTTACCAATTTCCATTTTGCCTGCCTGCCATCTATTGCGTCGCAAGTTAACATCCTTTTTCAAGGCCTGTTGAGACTCCTAAAAGCACACTTATTATGAACAAGTACACATTTACACTATACAATACCTTCTCGTGCCTCAGCTCATTCTCTTTTTGAGAGATAGTCTCTCTCTGTCTCGTTATATCATTTTTGGTTTCTTGTATAACAGTAGCTTCTGCTTCCAATTCACTTAAACGTTTAGTGATGTTCTGCTTCAATTCGTTATTAACTATAATCATTGCAGCACATATCATCCTTAGTATCAAGAAAAAAGTTATCCCATCATCTGGTATGACAGGCCACTTACTAGAATCGGCCAAGATAGTGGCTGGCTTGAACATACGAATGGCCGTTTGCCGACCCCCTTTTCCATAACTGTACTTATTGACTTCATACAAATTGCTCTTAATAATGAACTTTTTGAATTTATCACTGTTCACAATCTTCTCCTGGCTACATTGGTTTATTGTTACAGGCTATATTCAGAGATAATAAGTATTAGCAAATAATAAAGTAGATTGTAACTTACAATTAAATGAATTTTGGATTGTTGGCATAAATATTTTAAGACAAGAGGAGGACCATCCAGTAGATTAACGACAAAATGATCCATATTATATTCTTTTTTGAGCTAAAAGAATGCTTTTTAATAACATGCTATGACAAATATATTGGTTGTAAATAGTACTTACCTTTTCTTCAGACATGAGAGGCTGAATACTCTTTGCATCAATCTCACCGGGCCAAGAGACTGTCAGCTTTAAATTAAGCTTATCAATTGTTTCTCTCGTGAATAACTGATAGTCTTCTTGATATTCACAAACAAAAGTCTATTATACTACATCAATACCTTCTTTCATGAACATCAATACCTTACCCTTAAATGAGATCCTTTTTCACCGCCAAGAACTGTTTCCACAATACTAGCATATTGTTCATTTTTTACATTGACAGCCAACTGAATTGGGCCATAGATGCGTCCCTTGAACATGGATCTGTTAGCTCTTAGCCATTGGAATCCCTTGTAAGTATCCTCGTGTGTTTGTCGCAGATTTCTTAGGCGTCTTTCTTGAATATTTTGCATTTCAGCCAACCTAACACCCATGCATTAGTCTTTCTTTTTCAACTACACAGTATAAAATACTATAGCAATAATAATAGCAATAATAATAGCAATAATAATAATAATAATAATAATAATAATAATAATAATAATGAATCTCAACTCTTTTTTGTTCTCGGCTATTTCGTTTATATTCTCATTCTTTTTTCGAGAGCATTCGGTATCTTTTTGACGGAGTTCGAGAGTTTTATCTGCGCATTGACTAAGTTGAATATTGATATCTTCCTATATAATGTCAATATAAAACAAACAAAAGAGTGTCTACTTGCAATGGTTTTGTTAATTTCATCCGTGTTGTTTACAGCAGGTTCAGGGCCGAGCTTTTCTTTTGCATAAGCAATCTTGTTTTCCAAAGCAAGAGTATCTGCTTTTCGCTGCTCTTCACGTCTCTTCAACCCCTCAATTTCTGATCTGGCGCTAAGGACAGTTTGTTTCTAAGTGTCAATGTTAAGATAGGGTTTATTTTTATTTTTATTGTTATTGTTATTGTTATTACCATTTTACGCTTGAGTCTACTTACAGATTTATCAATATTATCCATGTCCCGTACTAGTTTTTCAGCGTGTTGTTTGACCTGATCTTTCAATATGGCAAGTGTATTTGAAGCAGAAGCTGATTCTCTCTCCTGTCGACTGGAATAATATGTAAGTAGAGATACATATGTTGGAATAGTTTATATATATATAAATATATAGTATGTGTGTCTTTAAGTCGAATAACATAGACCTTACTTAACAGCTATTTGAAGAGGCCTATGTGAATCTTCCAATGCTTGTAGTTGATCCTTTTTGCTTTTTTCATCTTCCTTAGCCTCATCATAAGCTGTCTTTGCTTCAGAATATTTTGCAAGAGGAAGCATGGCTTTTAAAATAGCCACTTTATTCAAAGCAGCCTCTCTTTGTTTGAGTTTAAAGACATCTTTTTCTAGCCCTGCATTACGATCCATCAATGTCTTGAGATACATCTGACTCCCCTCATGAGACTGATACAGTATTAATATTTACTAGTTTCCTGGTAGATGATTACCTTTTGTAATGTTTTTTGTGTTTGTCTCCATTCAATGAGCTGTTGTAGCCATCGAGACATATTTTTTTTTCCTGCTGCTTCTTGTGTTTTTTCCAGCAGTTGCGATGGTGTCAGCTAAAGAAGTTTGAGTTGAAATGGCATGTGATGAGGAATGCCTACTTGTGCAAATTCAGAGACTTTGTCTTGAGGCAGGAATTGGCTAAACAAAAGTAGTATGAGTTCTATCTCTTGCTAAATAGAAATGAAAACAGACAATAACAATAAACATATATGCTAATTACAATAGTACAATAGTACAATAGTACAATAGTACAATAATAAAAAACAAACAAACAAACGAACAGAAACAAATCAACAAATAACGGTGTTACCAAAGATTATCCACTTGAATATTAAGTCGTGCAATTGTCGAGAGAACTTCTTTATGCGTGGTGGTTTTGTCTGATATTCTATTAATACTGTCTAATGGATGAAATACCTACTGTCTATCTTCCATGGTGTGCTTTTGCTGGATTTTTGTATGGTTCTCTGAATCACAACATTTCTTTCTCTAGTCCTTTTCAGCTCAATCTGTATTGTAGCCTCGTCTGCCCCTGTCTTTATGAATTCTGTGATATTCTTCGCACGCCCCAACAGAGAGGGAGAACCACCCAAACCAAGTGCAATAGCACACACAATGGTTGACTTTCCTGTGCCATTAGGTCCAATGATCATATTCATTTGTGGTCCAGGCTCTATCTCACAGTAGTCATAGGTGACAAAGTCCTTTAGAATGATCCTAACAATGGAGCCCTCAACATAGCTGACAAGAATACTATTAGCACGAGAAGAAAGAAGAAGGCTGTTCTGTCTCACCCATCCCTATCTGCTGGTAATGGGGCATCATTTTCCTCGTCACTGCTGTCACTGCCATTATTATTATTATAATCACTGCTGCTACTGTCTTCGTCCCTCAGTGCTGTAGTATTATTTTTTATGTTCTGTAGATTATCTAGTTTCTGACGTTTGATATCTGAGCGGAGGCTAGTAATGTCCCTTCTCTCATTTTTCATGCCTGCTCTGGAAGACTGACTTGAAGACATGGTGCAGGTCAAAGAGAGGTTCGTTGTCTACTTGCATTAAGTAGAGATCACGTGCATAAGCAGTCACATCGTTTACTGTTTTCCTTATTTCTTGCCCTGTAGAGATGTGTTATTACTCCTCCTGCTCCCTTACCCACACAGTAGAATGAACTTTCTCCGTAGTGCTACAAGAACAGTAGGTCTATTTTCTGATCTAGATTAGAATAGATTTGTATGTGTATTTTATTATTATAAAAAAAAAGAGCGAAATGAACACATGAAGGGAGAAATAGCTGAGACTATACTCTGTCAGGGGATAAAGAGTGGGGAGAAGGGTCTGTGTTGATTTGGTATTTTATTGGAGTCTTCCTTTGATGGTTTTGACTATAATTTTATAAGCATTTACTGACCCAATTCATATTCTATTCTATTCTATTCTATTCTATTCTATTCTATTCTTATTCTTATTCTATATCTCATTGATCCTGTCTCTAGTCTGTCCGTGTTCCTTCCACTGTATTTGCCAATAGCCATGCACGCATCTCTGCTCGCTGGATCTCTGACTCACTGCGCCAGAAAATTGATCAAGTAACCCACACCCAAATAAATGCAGCCATTGACCCTTTGGTATTGTATTCTTAGGATATCAAGTCTAGTGACATTGTTATGTATATGAAGGGTACTCCCGATCAGCCTATGGTAAGTCAATCACAGTAAGAATAGCAGCACCATGGTGCTATAGTGAATGATGCAGGACTGATGGTACATGGCATACAGTGCGGATTCAGTAGAGCAACTGTCCAAATATTGCAGGTGCAGGGAGTTGACTTTAGCTCCCAAGTCAAGACCTTCAATATTTTGGAGGATGATGATTTGAGAACAGGCATTAAGGAATATTCTGAATGGCCTACAATTCCTCAGGTCTATGTCAAAGGAACATTCGTGGGTGGATGTGATATTATGCTCAATATGCACCAATCGGGAGAACTTGAAGACTTATTAGTAAAAGAAAATATTGTTTCTTTAGAATAACACAAGAATAAACAGTAATAGTTTACCAAATAAAGATGAGGGGTTACCTAGGCTTTAGCATGTTTTGTGCGTGTGTGCGTGTGCGTGTGCGTGTGCGTGTGCGTCTTGGTATTTATATATATTTATACGGACTGTCTGTTTATATACATCTATAAGTGTGTCTGCTTCTATGGAATAATGGTAGGAATATCCAAGGAAGAAAAGAAACATCTTAGTTAGTACAAGATAAGCATGTGTTCCGACATGTGTAGATCCATAGTAACTGGGGAATATCTTATATATATATATATATATCCATCACTGTGTTTGGGAAGAGCAGAGCGTACACTTGCAAATATCGGTGGTAGTGTGTCTACACATTGATATCTACAGGTCCATTTCCGTCCATTTCCGTCCATTTCCGTCCATTTCCGTCCATTTCCGTAGGTGTGTGGGTATGAGTGTTGGTGTTTCTGTGTATTTTTTGTCCTCTTTTGTGTAAATAGTATCATGTTTAGAAATGACGAGGTGGCCAAAAACAGTAAGTAACGCGACTGGGAGTTGAAACGAACGCAACACCACATTCTACATGTCAAACAAAATCCCAGCCGCCTTTCTCTTGGGCACAGAGTATAAAAAGGACAGAAAATCCTTATTTGTTTTTTTTTTCAATCATATCAATTCATTTTCTTACATTTCTTTCTCTGATGCCGCCACAATTTAGAGACACATTAGAAGCAAGCGCACCGCTGCTTCAGAAACAACACTGTAAAGAGCATTTTACTCTTACGCTAGAGCAGCTCACAGAACTTGTGGATCATCGACAGCAGTCTTTGCTGGACCGTATGGGTGGCACTGATGGTGTCTGTACTGCATTAGAAGTCGACCCCACCATAGGACTTTTGCCTGACGAATGTTTTGATCCTTGTTATGGTGTTATCAAGTGCAAATTAACAGAACCCTTTGAGGAACGAAAGCGTGCATTTGGCTGTAATAATATCCCGGAAGCACCCACCAAGTCTCTATTCTCACTTGTATGGACAGTCTTTAATGATCAAACACTGTGTAAGTCAGTCCATGCCAGAACAACTACTAACAGGCTTAGTGATGTTAACGGGTGCTGCGTTTATGTCGCTTTTTGCTGGTATCTATAATGATATGTCCGATAAACATCCAAAAGACGAGCCTAAAATTGGATGGTAAGTGGATTCAGGGGAGGAATTGGCTTATGTTTATCTTGCAATCATTAGGGTGGATGGTGTGGCTATTCTTTTGGCAGTCATTGTGGTAGTTATAACAAGTAAGGATAACACAGCCAGGACTAAGATTAAAAAAAGGAAATAAACTAAGCTCGGGTGTTTTAGGTGCAATCAATGACTATGAAAAGGAAAAACAGTTTAGAAAACTGAATGCCAAAAAAGAAGATCGCTGTATCAAGGCAAGTATTTACCTTTTGGATAGAGCCATCTATCGACATATTACCTTCTCTTGTCACGCCACAACAGAGAGTGGATGTGACTATCATACAAGGAGGAAGTCATCTTATTAGTGTTTGAGTACAGGTCTTACGTGGTGGCATGACACATCAAATCCATTCCCATGAAGTGGTTGTAGGCGATATTATGTTGATTGAACCCGGAGACATTATTACTGTAGATTGTTTGTATTTGGAAGGGTAAGCGAACTTGAGTCAAAATAAGTAACATCTAAATGTCCCTTTTTCTTTTCTTTTTTTCTTTTTCTTCGTAGCCATAATGTGCATTGTGATGAATCCTCAGCAACTGGAGAATCACGAACAGTCAGAAAAAGCGCTTACCTCAAAGGAGACTGTTTCTTACTTAGTGGGACACAGATATTACAGGGCATGGCAAAGGTAGGGTGCACACACTTATATTAAAATATGGAATACGCAGAAAATGTAGAAAATCCTGTTAACCTCTTTGTTAGGTGATTGTTATTTCTGTCGGGGTTCACTCTTTCTATGGTCGGGCCATCACAGTAAGATCCAACTTATACAACTTTCAGTTAATTTATTATTATTATTATAGCTTATGCGCAACGCTGAAGACGAGCAAACGCCGCTACAGCAAAAGCTTAATACTCTGGCAGATCAAATCGCTAAATTTGGCTGTATTGCTGCCGGGCTTATGTTTATGTAACTATGAACAGTAGCACAATAAGCTTTGGTTTAATTTATCTTTTTATGGCCTTAGCGCTCTTGTCATGAAGATGGTCGTCGTGAGCCTTTCAACTGGACAATGGACACCACTGAGCGAATTGGCTTCCATTCTCATCAACATCATCATTCAAGCAATTACTATTGTTGTTGTGGCTGTAAGTTTTTATTATTGACTCAACCTCACCTTTATCAGGTCCCAGAAGGACTTCCTATGGCTGTTACTTTGGCCCTTGCTTTTGCTACCACTGAAATGCTTAAAGACAATAATCTAGTACGACACTTATCTGCATGGTAAGTCTCTTTTCTCTTTTCTCTTTTTAATTGTAACTAATATGTTTATTTAGTGAAACAATGGGGAACGCAACCACTGTATGCTCCGACAAGACAGGAACGCTTACTGAGAACAAGATGACCCTTGTCAGTACAACTATCGCAGAAACAAAACTGGCAAAACCTTCGGACATTTACACATGGAAATCCAAAGTGAACACAATGGCCTACAATTTGATGCTTGAGGGAATATCCATCAATTCAACTGCAGTAGATGGCATGACTTTGGATGGTCAGATACAAATTGTTGGCTCAACAACTGAACGTGCTTTGATTGAATTCACTCAAAGACTTGGCCATGATTATCTTCATCAAAGGTAATGTAGAACAGAGAGACTCCGCTCATACCTGTATGTATAGATCTTCCAGCAAATTAACACACATTTATCCATTTGACTCCACTACCAAGACTATGACTACTATTATTGCAGTGAACCAAAGCAATGTCAAATCTCATCATCAGACTCCTTACCGCCAATACACAAAAGGTAAACTATACTGTTCATGAAAGGCCTATCACTAATGCAAAAAAAAATACAGGTGCTACTGAGAATATCATTAAATATTGTACACACTACATTGATGCACAGGGTCAAATTCAAGTATTGGGAAGTCACGCAAGATTAGAGCACGAGATCCAAATAAATGAATACTCTGGAAGATCCCTTCGTACCCTTGGTTTGGCTTATCGGGATATTGATGAAAAGACCCATACAGGTAGGACCAGGCTAATTTATCTGAACTGTACTAAGCCATCGTAATATAGCTTTTAGTCAAGACAGTGCGCCTATGAGTAACCTCGTGCTGCTGGGTATTGTGGGCATTCAAGATCCACTAAGATCGGGCGTCATTGAATCTGTTCAGGCCTTTAGACGAGCTGGTGTATTTATCAGAATGGTATGTTATGTCAGTAGAATATCAAACTCATGTCTATATCAAAGATTACAGGAGACAGTTTGGAAACAGCGAAAGCCATTGGAAAGGAAAGTGGGATCATGACAACGGGAGGTATTGCCATGACAGGACCTGAGTTCCGCTCTCTTTCCGTGGATCAGCAACTTAAAGTATTGCCTCGTCTTCAAGTATTAGCCCGCTCTTCTCCTATTGATAAGGTAAGGAAATGGATTATAAGACTGTCATTCCTTATTTATTATCTCGGTATCTTGTCAGACAATTGTAGTTGCTAGATTACAAGCAATGGGTGAAATTGTAGCTATGACAGGTGATGGTACAAACGATGGTCCTGCGCTTAAAATGGCCAATGTTGGATTTGCCATGGGTGTGTGTGGTACAGAAGTCGCCAAAGAAGCATCCGATATTATCTTAATGAATGACAATTTTACCTCCATTCTACAAGCGCTAAAATGGGGCAGGGCAGTGAACGATGGTGTCAGAAAATTCCTTACTTTCCAACTGACTGTCAATATCACTGCTGTTTTCATCTCTTTTGTGAGTGCACTGGCATCAGAGAATTCTGAGAGTATTCTCAGTGCTGTTCAACTCCTATGGGTTAACATGATCATGGACACATTTGCTGCTCTTGCTCTGGCTACTGAACCATTGACGGATAATCTGATTGAGCGTAAACCGCTTAGTAAAGATAGTAGCCTGATTAACTGGAGAATGAGTCGTATGATTGTTGGTCAAGCGTTCTTCCAAATCATCATTCATCTTATCATCTTGTTCAGTGGTCCTTCCGTGTTTGGTCTCTCAGAATCTATTGAAGATATCAAACTATACCGAACCATGGTCTTCAACATATTTGTGTTTATGCAAGTCTTCAATGAGCTCAACTGCAGGTAAACTAGCATCGATCAAACAGTATGGCTTATTTTGATAGACGTATTGATGATAGCATGAATGTGTTTCAAGGCATCGTACGCGATCGTCTCTTCTTAATAATGCAAACATTAGTCATTGTCAGTCAGATAGGCATTGTAACTTGGGGCGGACTTGCCTTTAAGACAGTTCCCCTTACACCAGCACAATGGCTCTGTACTATCGGCATTGGTGCACTTTCTCTCCCCGTAGGCATCTTGATTCGCTTACTGCCTAGCCACCTACCTTATTTCTGGAGTGAAAACACAGATGACGAGTTCAATCATTCCGTGAGCTACTCTCGTCTTCGATGGGAAGCAGCCATTGCAACCATTGTAGGTGAAATTAAATCCATCTCATTTGATTCAAAGCGTGCAGAAATGATCGCACAAAACCTCTTCAAGGACTCCTCCTACTACAATACCTCCTATAGCATGAAAGAGGAGCTAAATAAGAAGTAGTTCTGGCGAATGCCCCCTTATCCTACATTTGGTATCAATGATACTTAACATTTGAAATCTCCACATTTTTCTCATTTTCTCTATTTTCTTTTCCTTACTTGATCTTTGAAGTATTTTTACCTTTGACTCTACATTATTTATTATTTATTATGTTATTATCTGAACGCATGTATCATAGTCGTTTATTCATTAGAAAATACCAATACAATAAAGTTTCTTCAGAAAAAGATGACTGTCTCTATCTTTTGTATGCCTCTTTAAGAAATAGTTAATACTTTGTGAATGGCCAATAATAAAGGGTATAACATCCTATCTGCCGTGTAGCATTGCCTATCAGTAAGTAATTACTTCTCAGATAATGCTATGCTTAGATTTACACCTATATTTTATAATTTACAGCAGTGATAAATAGTGTTTCTATCCTCAAGACATGTGTTCATCAGGGGAAGTACAGTTTTTATTATGATTTGCCAACTACAATTCTAACAGTGTACAATTCATTATAGTTGATTTATTCTTCTTTCTGTAACACGGTTCTTAGCTTGGTGTATACTATTTAAGAATATTATTTGTAGGCGCAACCCATTGTTTATTACAGAAAATAGTATAATCTCGAATAAAATAGATTATTACTATTTTCAAGAAATGAAATAAAAGGGTAGACATTAGAGCATGTGATATTAAAGCTATTTATGAACCAGGCCTGAAAACAATAGATTTTTATTCTATAGATTCTGTCAGAAAGAATAACAATACTTTTCGATCTTCAAAATGTATACTATTTAGTAGGAAAATATATATTTGCATGATATTGGTAACTCTAAATTTAAACATTTGTTCACCTACAATAAAAGAATACCAAAAAAAATTAACCAACTGCTAACAACTGCACTTTTAATGTCGGAGGCCTACTTCCATTACTATCTCTTTTTGATTTTCTAGGTAATATTGCTGCATTATCTTTATGTCAAAGCTTATTTTCAGCTCAGAATACTTTAGATTATTCTTTTTTAGTACGCCCAAGCTGAGGACAATTGCATGGCATTGAGTTTCTAGTAATTCGATAAAGAATATTCTTTCTCTAGTCATTACGATGAAACACAATCTCAACTTTATCAATAATTCCCATTAGATCTAAAGAAAGTGTGCACAGTCGTTAATCCTTCCTGCTCCCCAAAAAAAAATCTCTCTCTCTCTCTGCTGATCCTTAAATATGATAACAAAATAAGGCAAGTATTAATTCTTTACATGTATAATTATGTCTTCCACATTTAGACTAATCCTATGTTCTGACATCATTGCATTTCTTTTGCATTTTCATTGTACATATACTTAATAAAAAATACAAGTCTAAACCCAAGAGTAGATCATTATTATCATCGCTTTTTATTATTATTATCGATAAAGAGGCATGTAAAAAAAGGCACACAATGACAGTCTATATTCTTTGTGTAGGTTTTCTATCAGTTTTGTTAGTGATATGACACTTTTAATGACATTGTAATAAAAAAATGATACAATTGCTTTACAATTAAACACTTCTAATAAACGTTAGAGTTTTCACAAATATATTCTTATTCAGGTATTATTCTTTTTTTAGGTTTTTTCTCTATAGAAAGCTGTCTTTTATGTTTTTTACTTAGTCATACGTTGCATGAAGAGGTCTAAACAAAACTCTGTACTATGCACAAATCTATCTGCAACATGCGAGAGAGGCTAGCTATTAGAAACCAGGGTATATCCATAGAAAAAAGAACATGAATAGAATCCGTTAACTAGATAAAAACAATAGCATGTTTTATTTTCTTGAGTGAGGGTGATGAGAAGGGAATGGGTATATTGAGAGACTGTGGTAAATAAGAAAGTGATTTGAAAGAATCTGGCCTTTTAAGCATGTCATGTGGCGTTTATTGTAACCTGATTATCTTTCTAGATTTATTTATGGGGTTTTTTATCTTGATGAAAGTATGTACTCCTGTTATTAGTGAAGGTTTTTATATTTCATTATGTTTAGTACTAGTTTAAGATCGATTGACTATTATTTCAACGAAAATTAACAAGTTAAATAGAGTATAATAACAAATGTAATTTGGATGGACAGACATTTGATATCTCTGTTTTATTTTTATTTTTTTAATAAGATATTATTAGAATATAGACGCTTTGAAGTGTTCTAGGAGTCTTTTACGTCTTATCTTAAAGTAGTATACTTATAAGCCAAGTTGAAAGTTTCAAGTTATTTTAAACAGCAAAAAACACTTAATTTTCTTATATGAGGTTTATGAGACTAATTTGGGATCAATTTACTTTAAAAGGGAAATTGAATGCTTTATTTCTTCCGAGCCCTTTTACTTAATTGTTAGGCCTATTGTGATCATGAGAGCTGCTTACTATTTTATTTAGAGCAGGAATATTCTATATTTAAAAACATCATGCTTATAAAACATTATCAGTTCACGGAAACACTTGTAACATTGATGAGATCGGTGAAAGACTGAGCACAAGAATCGGGCTTGGATTAACTGTGATTTACATGTCAATTCTATAATTTAACGAACTAAACAAGTATTTTCACAAATATAAACATTACTATTATTCCTAAAATGTTTTTTTTGAGAGAATAAGCTGGGTTTATGTTTTAAATCAATAGAAGATATGGTCCACATAGTCATATAAAGTGTTTACTTATTTATTCGTATAAAACATATAAATTCATCAAAACAATTAAGCTGATGATAGTTTTTTGTAGATCATATAAATATTGGAACAATATCATTTCTTACTCCAATTTATTTTTCATTTTTGGGAATAAAATTTGGCAATGTCACCTTGAGATCCCAATTAGTTTTAGTTAAGATTTTTTATTAAGAATATATGTATGGGCTTATTTAGCACTATACTATTCAAAGAAACGGAAAGGATTAGACACGAGCAACACACACGAGCAACACACACACACACACACACACACACACACAACTCAACAGGATAAAATAATAGAAAGGTAGTGTAGGAAGAAGTACTAAGACTAATTAGTCTAATACTTAAACTTTCTCTCTAATCTGCCTTGATCAGTTAGAGGGCTTAAAAAAGTGGGTCTGTATGCCTTTGAGTAACACTTTTTTTTTAAAAAAAAAAAAGATACCAATATACACTGTATGTTTAGATTGTCTTTTGAAATACTCAGATAGTCAACACCTTTGTCTTCTTGGAAATATATTCACTACCATCCCTAATAATTGACTAAATATTTGTACCTCTCAAACCATATAATAGATCGACTATACCTGTAAATGTATATCTAGTTCTTATCCGTCTGTTTTTTATTCATTTCTTCTTGAAAAAACCGATAAAATTGTTATCATTTGGTATATGTCAGTATTATCTTGGAAAAATAATATTGATCACTTAAGTTATTTATTTAGTACTTTTCTAAATCTCATAGTCATCTCTTAAATCATTTAGATAATTATCTTGTGAATCTATGGTATATTAGCAGTAAGATGTATTGTCAATAATTGACTCATGTAAGACAACAAAGGCTAAGGCTAAGTTTACTTTTTTATTACAGTGGTTTATTTCTATCTATTGAAGAAAGAAGAGCATTTATTACCAATGTATAAAGTTTGAAATATCTACTTGCAGAAGACTGGGAGACAGTCATTGATACCAAAGGAAAACATACAAAATACTAACTGTATTATTATTGTTCTGTTTTCTATAATTAAAAATCTTGAGCTTTAGTATGCTTAAGTTTAGAGGTTCTAGATCAAATGTAGAGTGTTTTATTTGATGTTGAATATATCATAAATATTTCGTCATGGTATTTATTTTCAAAAGTTTAAATTCAGTTGGGTGTGATTGTATAAGAGTACAACAGCCTTTATTAGAATGTGTGCCTTTTGGTGGTCATTTCCTTGAAGTTCTTCTATCTATGATAATTATTATAATAAAAGAATAACATACAGGTTGAATAAAAAAGAGCAGAGTGGATCGTACGTTAACTAAACCAATACCTTTGGACCTATGAAGCTATTGACGACACTATCACATCAATAGATGATAAATAATAGCTGACACTATTCAATGTTATTAGCAAGTTCTTCATATAACAATCCTGCCATAATAATAACAATCAAGACATCTTTACGCGATACTGGTTAAAGTTCTGAACATTTAACTGTTTTGTAAGATCTGGTCCATAACATCAATACTATTGTTTCTCATACTTATGCATTATCTAAGTATATCTTGATCTATCTACTCGAAAGTAAAGATGAATCTGCTTTGAATGGGTGCATAACCAATAGTCTCTTCTGTGAGGTGTTTTTTTCCCTCGTTAACAAACAAATCAGAGTAGTGATTCTGGTAAAACAAGTCTCACTCAAGATGTGTGAAATAAGCGAGAAGATCAACCTACTAAAAGATGACTGATGTCAATATGCGTCTTACACTCCAATCAAACTATCTAATGATCAACAAATATATATCCATGAAAGCAAAAATATTCACAACCACCCTATCATGAAAAAACATAAGCTATACAGGCGAAAATGTTGATCTTTGGGTTCATATCAACTTAAAATCAAAGATGTTCAAACCAAAATTGTATGAAAGACAAGACATTGAGACTTTGGAACTGTGATCTAACTGCTACATTGAACTTTGGACATAGTCTAATGTCTCCAAGGGAAAATATTACCCTCTCATAGTGCTTTTGTAGGTATAACAAAAGAAAACATAATGCTTTCAACTTTATTTTAAAAAAAAAACTAAGACACCTATAAGTTTATTTCAGTCATAAAGTGACCAAAAGAAAGAATCGGGATTTTTCAGATGTAAATTTCCTTTTTATTTTATTTTTGTAGTTTATCTTGATAGTGTTATAACTTTATGAATTCATTAGATAAAGACGTATAGCCTTCGATAGATACATAGAGGATTGTTGATAATACATAACAGTGGTTTTATTATAAGGTTGCTTGGTAACCACCATCAGTATTTGGCATCTATCACAGCCTGGCATCTTCACCCTATGCTGGCAATGAGGGTATCTGTCACTTCTTTAGATATTTTGCCCTATTCTAGCATCAGGGCAGCCTCCCCACTGAAACAGTCTCATACCATTACTCCACCACCACCAAACTTCTTTTCTAAGACATCCTAAGGCTGGAAGGCTGTGCCATACTGTCTGATGACCTTGATGACATATCATAGCTCATTAGTTCCACATTGAACTCATCTAACCATACTATCTCCTGTCATTGCTCATAGGTCTAATTGATATGTTCTTGGGCCCACCAGAATCAAGACTCTGTCTTTCTTTATAAAAATAAAAAAAGGTTTGCCTACTGGACTGGGTGTTGTTGTTCAGCACCTCATGGAGAATGGCTGAGAGAGTCTCGAGACTGGTATATTTCCTATACATATCAAGGGTCTCAGTGAAAATGTTTACGGTGTTGGAGGGGTCAGACATTAGGGAAAAAGAAGTGTTATGAACAGAGAAAATAGTGTATGTTGCTTTTGATATAAAAATAGCTTGGAATTTGAAAAATCCCATTTTTTTTTGGTCACTTTATCTTCATTTCTCATTTTTCATCATTTTCCCCTCATTTGAGGTTTTGTATTTCTCTGTCTTTCTGTTTTCTTCCTCTCTGTATTTATTTTTTCACCTTTGTATTTGAAGTGTTTCTATGTCTAATTCATTTTCTCAAACGATCTCATAGGGTGGCTGATATGCCCAATGCGCGAATAGCAAATTACACCCGAAAATAATAATAAAAATACTTTGAACTTTATCTTCCTTCATAGCGCTTTCCAACTTTACGCAATACTCTCGCTTTTACATCATTTCCTATTAGGCTAAAATGGGACTTATCCAAACCTACAACACTCTCCCATTAGTCGTCTATCCGTTTTATGTGATCTTTGGCCTAAAGTAATATTTTCTTCGTGTGTTCTTTTGATAACCGAGACTTATGAGCGGTATAATAAGAATTAAAGCCTATATTCTCAAAGCAAGCAATAACTACCTGTCTAGAGACAATAATATCCATGGTCTCTAACTCAGATTGCAGTTGTGTGTAAGAAATAAATGAATCACCTATAATCAGTTGTTTGAGGTGTCTAGCAGCTGTTCCATCTCCTTTATTAGGTGCTCAAAGCTGTTTTCTTGGTATTGGACTATCTATTTTTGCAAGCTATTTAATGACAGAATGAATTAAGATCTTTGATGTCTCAATGGTAGTTGTAATTTCTTTTAAAGAAGTACTAAGCTTTTCAAGGCAAAAAATACCCCAGAATTTCTTTTCTTTGTTTTGCTTAAAGGTCCACGTTTTGCGCTTATTTCTTGATGTTGAGGTCGAATTAAATTACAAAATAGAAAACAACGTCCTAGTTGTTGCTAAAGAATATTTTGAGGCTATTCAAGTACTAATATAAGATATACTGCTTAAAAGTACCAACGTTTTTAATGTTAATATAAAGCAAAGGCTCTAGTCGGTCCTAAATGGCAAAGAAAAATACGTGAAGCATTAAGTATTTTTGTCTATAATATTTTTCCCCATGAAAATCCTTTGCTGATTGATTGGTCGAAGGTTTGAAATCTACATTCAAGGAGTCCATAAAACTGCACACATAGGAAAGTTAAGTGTAAAAAACTGTTTGTTATTTTAAAAGAGTTATTATATTTTGATTATTTTCTTTAGCAATTAATATGTAAGTAGTGCAATTGCCTTCACTTAGTAATGTATTCTTTTACAAGCACTTACACCTAATAGTGTTGGAAAAATCAACTTTAGAAAGAATTCATGGAACAGTCGTGTATATCAACTCTTTATAAAACTAATTGCATTATTCTTCATTTATCGACAAAATATTAATAAACAAAGTGCCAAAAACTTATTGACTAAACATGTGGATCAAATTCAGTGCCAAAAACCTATTCGATGTTTATTAAAAAACATTTCTTTTGGACTTTCAAAAGTTAAGGTATTCCAAATCTTATTTTTGAATTAAATCCATCATATACCCTATTCCTCATATGTTTTTATTTTATTTCTCTTTATAGATAGAAGCAAAAAGATAAATTAATATGGAATATTCTGACTATATATTACAACATTCTACTATTTTGTGAATATCTTTATAGAAAGGTAGAAAAATAATCTTTTTTTTTTAAAAAAATAAATAAATAAATAAAAAAGTCTCATTTAAAGGAGAAACCCTAGAGTTGAGCCTATTGTGAGTGACAATAAAATATACAGTACAAACTGCCTTATCAAATGAGTATCAATACTCACTCCTATATATGCCAGAATGCACAAACAACACAATAAAGGAGTTGAAACGAGGACATAGTTGCTCCATATACATTTATTTATAGTTTTTCTGATGGTTTAATATCTACAGAATTAAACTATCAGTTTATTGATAATATATACCCACTACAATGTGTATCCATCTTAATAGTATACTGATAACAATATATTGCTTAAAGACTGAAATAATAAATGCTTCTAACAGTCGATCGATTCTTTCTTTTAAATTGTTTATAGTTAGTCTTTTGCTCATCTAGTTATGTCGTTTTAAAGTCTATTCGCGTTTCATTCTTTATTTAACAAGCCCAGCCTCTTCTAATACCCCTTTCTAGTGTAGGCTATAAAAGATGGGAAACAGTAAAGCTAGATAATAAGAATTAATCCTAATGTTAAAAGGAGATAAATGGTTATTTTATGTCCATTCTTTTTCAGCTACAACTAATATGCATAAAAACTAAGTTAGTGTTATCATTTAATTTTTTTTATTTTCAACCAAAATATCATTAAAAAGGGCCTTTTATCTTTCTTTATCCAGTCTCTGGTCAATACTTGTCTAATACCTTCCGATCTTTGCTGTTGTATAGAAAAGTTAATACATATTACAAGGGCTTATATCGGAGACTGAATATAGTAGTGTTATGGATTGCTGAATAAGTACTTGTTACAGGTCACATAAAGTTCTTCTATTCCTTACCCACACCCCAAAAAATCATACAACTGTGATACACTCAAGTAGGTGTATCTTTGTACTATCTTTCTATCTATTACTATTTCTATTATTCTATTGAGAAAATATCCTTTATTTTTGATAATAGCATCTATTAATTTCAATAATTTAACATTGTTGTTGATTTTTTCATTTGAATAAACTATTGTAAATATGGTGGGCATTATAACGGTGGAGTTATTTCCTAAAGTTGAAGTCCGATAGAGAGGATTTTAGCGGATCTAGTGATACAAGAGCTTTGATAATGTCACTTTCGGGCTCTCATACACACCAGAACTTTTTGACTTTTAAGAGGTAATACATATTATATTTAAAGAATGTGTATACCTTTTTTATATCTCGATGTTTTAAAATCAAAGGTCTATGAGTATCCAAATTATTAGTTCTTTTTGTAGAATACCTTAATATCATTGTATTATCAATAAAAAAAAATGTTTATAAATAATATAAAAATATATAATTATAGCTACTGCCTAAGTGCATTCTTTCATAGCAATAAAATCCACAACCTAAAAGCTTTGTGTTCTTTTTAGGAGATAGATAACTAGGCTCAAGTGTATACCCTAGACACCATTGACCTTGTAGAAGACCACCTAAGACTGACTTGAGAAGAGTCTTTATTTATTAACAATACAATGAGTGTCTTGTGGAATATATTGAACTCAAGCCCAGATGAAGACACTACTTACCTTTTTACTTTCAGAATAGCCTTTGGTAGTGTCTACATCTTTCTTCTATTGTTCTAATTTGTTAATGGTAACACATTACCTTGATCAGTTACGCTCATCTTGACAAGTACTTAAGTATCAAGTTGTGTGTAGTGTGGGAAATAACGAAAAGAGGAAAATATCGTAATAAATAATGTTTCATTTATTATTCTGGTAATCTTTTACGCTATAGCCTCAACTCTTAAAATCCAAAAGTCAAATTTACAAGTCAAACAACTCACACTCTTTTTGTCTTGGGCTTAAAGGACAGTATTAAAAACAATACACTGTTATCATTAAGCACCATTGTTAATGCGAGTTACAATAACATAGTTACTGAGTTGATGATGAATACTGATTCAATCAATGACTATACTGCTCTTAATATAAGTAAACTTGCTTCTATTTTCGGACAATGGCCACTAGAGTCAATTCAGCGTGTCTTATGATAAGCCTTTCTCAAGCAGTCATACTGTAAATACTGTGGATTTAATAATAACATATTGTGTTAAACAATAGATTCATTTTCTGGGTTTAAACATTAGTCTCATTTCTTCCTTTTATATTCAACTTTATGGCGTTTAATTGCAGTCAATCATCACTGCTAAAACAGCCAAAAAGAGTTTGAAATAGTTTATTTACACATCGAAAAGATTTTTAAAACACATCAGCCAATCATATATATTAATTTTATTCTCAGAATATTTACTTATATATCCCAAAAATCTCCTGGTGTGTAGACAAGAATTAAATTTCTCCTTAATTTTGTTCAACCGAAAAAAGGGGGTGGCTAATTACACACCTAAAGATTTTTGGGATATAAAAGTCAATACACGGACAATAAAATAACACTATTACTCTAATTGGCTGTTGTGTTTTAAAAAGGTATTTTCGCTGTCTAAATGAACAATTTCAAACTCTGTCTGCCTATTCTAGCAATAGCTACACTATTGTCGTAAAGTATTGGTGCATCTTTGGGGAAATTATAGTATAGAAATGTAGTATGGTTCAAAAGAGACTTACGTGTATCTTGGTTTAGTGTAGCGATAACTACACCGGATTCTTTTTTGATGTTTTGGTAGGTCGGCTACTACTAGCTAATGGTGTCTCCTTTCTTTTGGTACCAACAGACTGTACTGTCTTGGATCGACAAAAGCGCTTGGGTCGCTTGCCTTCCTCTCGTAGTCCAAAAAGAACATGACGAAAGTTCAATGTTGCTGCCATGTCCCGATTCCAAAAGCGTTGAGAAATTATCTCATCAGAAACTCCAGCAGTTTTAGTCATGATCTTCAAACATTGTTGGTTTTTGCACCTAAATAAAAATAAAAATAATAAACTAACTAGTCTTTTCTTTGACTTTTATAGAAGAAAGAAGAGTATTTTTACCTTAAAAAACCATGACATGTCACTGTGGGGTTCTTCTCTCTTCTGAAGGGTCTTGGGTTTTGTACTTTCTTGAATTTCTCAAGCTCACCGTTCTTACAAGAAGGACAAAAAATAGATGTTTTGAACTCATCAATAAGGAACACCTTGAACCCTTCTTTCTTCAACATTCTTCTTATTCCAACACCTCTCACTGGTTCATGGAACTTTGTGTTTCCTACAGACCAATTGCCAATCACCATTACAGCATCATCGCCAAACTTTCTTCGAAGATTTCTAGCTAGCCGTTTGTCTGATTGTTGCTGATTAATAAAGATCAAAAGCTTCATTCTAAGAAATAGGATCAAGCTATTGACATTCTGGTTTTCCACAGCAGGAGTATCTTCATTTGAATAATAGTTATGCAACACTGGGTTGACTCTGGCTCTTTCCTCAAGGTATCTTGCAAACCTTTCACAATTGACTGTTGAAGATGTATGTCCTGATAGAGACAACTCGGCTGCTTTCACTTCATCAGGCTTCAAGTTCTCACGGAGCTTCCTGAACTTTCTTGACTTGTTTTCAACTGCACTTTGATTGCTAGTGTATCGATATGTTCTTTTGTTCTCTACAGTGCTATCTTCATGCATGCAATAAAGTACATCACGACGACCAGGGTCAATCAATACACACTTGCCGATACTAGCTGCCAATTCTTTTTCCCCAAATCTTCAATGTATTGGAATTCATCGAGTTCTTTTGTTTCTTTCTTGATTCTTCCACCGCCACTTTTCTTTGTATCATGGTTTTGTTTCAACACAGATACACCAACACCGTCAGTCATTACCATTCCCCTAAACTTCATTGCATTTCTTTCACCCTGTAGCTTCATTGCTTTTGTTGTGGTATCAATAACAGCCCCCCACACTCTATCTTTGTCCAAATGGCTGATAATAGGTCTTTTCAATAGATGGGTGTTCAATATACGCGTATCTATTGTCATATAAGATGGTATGAATGTTCTTCTCAGCGAAAAACAGTTGAAAGGCTTGTCTTGAAGGACTTCACACATGCTTGATAGCTTATAATAAGCCTTCAGATGCTTTGGGGTGTTTGCTTTGCAGTCATAGTAAATAGAGTTTTGGAAAATTGATAGTTCATGGGATAAGAGCTAAAGATATCATGAATCATATCAATATCATGAGTAGAGAGGAATTCTTTTGGTAGATTGTCGATTTTTCCAGACGAAATGGCTGTTTTGATTCTACTGCATTGTTCAACAATATCCTTTACTGCAGCTGATACTTCCATCTCTGTGCTGCCCTTTTTCTTCATTTCTTCCTTTACTGTCTTTATTCGTTCATTCTTTTTCAAAAGTATGTTTAAGAACATGCGCAGCTTGTTTCCAAAGTGTAATGAGACACCATTGAGGTACACTGTGTTTATTTTCCTTGCTTCATACATGGCTATTTGAAAGACATACTTTAAACTGACTGGCTCATATAGACTGTGTTGAAAGTACATGTCTCGATGTCTGTTGATAAGTTCTCGGTTGGTTCTTGACTTTGAAGAATTTGCTTGTCTATTTGGCTTGTAACTCTGAAGAAGCGACAAAAAGACTTCACTGTAAAAATCAACATTGGCAAAATCCTCCAGAGCAAAGGCAGGGTTATTTTCCAATTCTTGAATGAATATGTACTTTAGAAAAGCGAATGTATGCGTTACAAGAATATGGACAATAGATACAAGTGTCTTGAGCGGCAAAAGATACTGCGGTTTCCATCCAATACCAGTGATTGAGCTTTTCACTGCTATAATCTTTAGAGCAGGCTCCATGAAGAAAATAAAATAAAGACGAGTTGACCTTTTCTTTTTATACTATTTCTGTTTTATAATTGGTTTTCACATGCCATTGATTCAATCCGTGATTTGAAAACCAAGAAGTTGTGCTAAAGCATAATGTTTGTATTTTTATCAATGAAAACTCTGAATCCCATGGGTTTTCTATGCACATATACAGTCCCATACAATGAGTGAGTGGACAGGATTTATTTTCTATTTCATTTTGAGAAATAAAGGTATATTTATCAGTCTAAGATGTTCATAATAAAAGGTTCATGGAATTACACAGGATTTATAATTGTTGTTCTTTAGATGATTGTCTACATTTTTATTATAAAGATATTGCTCAGTGCTTTGTAATAGTCTTTATTTTTAATCACTCTAGTCCCTTTATTATTGTACACAACTGTAAAACAGGATTTGTCAGACCAAACAACCTTGTTTTTACATCATTCATATTTCTCAAATCTTATGCAGTTGTTTGCATAGGGTTTCTACGAATAGACAAAATGATAGCCAGTTTTGAAGTAGATGACACCTTTTCAGGTTTTCCTGTATGTATTGAGTTGAATTGTACCTTTGTTTTTATACAATAGGACACTCTTGCCCACTGTGCTCTTTGGGATGTCGACATTGTCAGCAATCTCTTGATAAGTAGCACATCTTTTCTATTGTCCTGTGATTTGACCTCTAATAAACATATCACGCTCTCTTCTATTGGTGGGACTATCTTTATGTTCTTGGCTAAGAGTTGGTTGATTTTCATTGTTTGAATAAACTGTAAAATAAAAATAGAAAATTGATTTGCCGTCTACTCATTTATTACATGGGACTGTTACCTCACCAGAATAAGAATATTTTTTATTCTTTGTTGTTATTATTTTGTTATTTTTCACACTGCACATACAACTTAACGCCCAAGTACTAGTCAAGATGAGCATATCTGAGCAAGGTAATGTGCCATTATTAACAAAGAAAAACAATAGAAAGAAGTTGTAGACACTACCAAGGACTGTTCTGAAAGTAAAAAGGTAAGCAGTGTCTTCATTTGGGCTTGTGCTCATTGTATTCCACAAGACACTCCTTGTATTGTTATTAAGCAGAGGCTCTCAAGTCAGTCTTAGGGGGTCTTCTACAAGGTCAATAATGTCTAGGGTATACTCCTGAGCATATTTATCTATCTCCCAAGGATAAATCACAAAGCTTTTAGGGTGTGGAATCTATTGCTATGAGGGAATCTACTTAGGAAGTAGCTATAGTCATAATATAGTATTATCTATACTATTATAATAAACAATTTTATTCATAAACAATATATTTTACTGATAATACAATTTGATATTGAGATATCCACAAAAGAAAACAATTATTTAGATATCCGCAAACCTCTTGATTTTAAACACAGTTCTATAAAACGCAAGAAATTTTTAGACGTAAAAGGAAGGAGATATCCCCGCCTAAAAGCCAGAAAAATCTCCTGGTGTGTAGTAAAATTGCCAAAGTATAAGACTAGATTCCACGTAACGCTTTATGTACCACAAATGAGAGAGAGAGACACATGTTTATCAGTCATATCAGTCATGAGTAACATAGATATGCCATTAATCCAAGAATGGAGATTCAGTAAAAAAACTTTTATCTAGAACTGACATACACTTTCTTTTGGAAAAAGCAAGTTTACATGCTGTTTTTAGAAAGATCATAATTATGAAAAATCTAATAGTAATGAGAAATAGAGTGTTTGATACTCTTCACTGTGTTACGTTATGTCTTTCTTGAAAAGAGTTTTTCTATTAAATAAAAGCATGGCAAGTCAGAATATAGCATCCTGAATATTCTCAATTTAACGTGAAGAACCTTATTAATTATCTACTGTAGTTTTTTCTGTTATTGCTATTTATCCTTTCCGCATATTCAGACCAGTAGAGAAAAATGAAATATAACAAATGACTCTGGGATAATCATATCGGCTTAATTAGCTGCACTCACCAAAGAATTCAGTTATATCCTACACAATGCTATATTTCTGTAATATAAAGTGGCATACAAAAATACATTTAGCATTTTTGATTATGACTTTTTATATATCTATATTTTTATGATATTTTAGCTTAACAATAAAACCCTTTTAAAATTAGTAAAACATCTATTTATTGAAAGCTTATTAAATATAAAAAGAATCTATGAGTGAATCGTAGTAAGACTGTTGGTGACTCTATTCAGTGTTCTTTTTCAACTCAACAACACATCGACCTCAAACTCTTCAATGGTATTGAAAGCAATTGTAGTCTACCTCGTTTACAAGTAAAAGACCACTTAATGCTCAATAAGTTTGTAAGTTTTAGCTCTTTATTATAGTTTACAAATACTATTATATTTTCTGCCTCTTTATTAGTATAGTAGTTTTTGGTGTCTTAATGATGGAAAAAATATAACCCCCTTATATTTAATACAGAAATGGGGTAATTTTTACTATTTAAAATACCAGAGTTGATAAAACTGATATTACCTTTTATAAAGAGTTATCTTCCTAAAATTTTACTGGGGTTTTTGGACTCTATTCATCTAGATGATGGTGTCTTTTTATATCTATTTAGCCCATATATGAAAAGATCTGTGTATTTCTTTTTTAATTTTTCTCTAGAGTACATTTACGCATGACTCGGCACAAAAAGACTGAACTCTTTCATCTATTCTTAGAATATAGATGTTGTAACTTTGATACTTATTTCCTTTCGAATAACGTCCATTGTCTCTGATTGAATATGTAAATATTCATAAGATGTTTATCTTGTTTTCATTTGGAATGAAAATCTTTTTATACTTTTCAAGAATATAGTAAATGGTCCTGCTGTTAGGTTGAATATGACTTCAGCCCCAGTTTGGCTCATATTATTTGTTATTGGCTCTTTTATAACAAGTGTACAATCAAAATAATCAATATTCCTAAGGTTTGAAAACAGTTTGAAGATTTATTCAGCATTAGATGTAGACATTGTATAACAGAAACACTATAGGAAAATGCATAAAAAGTTATGACTTTCTATTGTTATCAAAAAGTGAACAGGGTTCAACAATAAGATTTGACCATGTTGAAGTACAAATGACTAAGAATCAATTTATTATCTTAGATAACAAATAATTCATAAAGTTTTGAAAAGTTATATTCTAGTCCCAACTATCCAGGTGTAAGGGGATTATCACTCATCTTTTCATTGGTAATCAATATACTTTAAAAACATCACTAATCTTAACTCAGTTTTATCACTTTACACAACAGCTATGACGCACTGCATAGATGGGTGCAAAAGTAATGAATAGGCTGATCGTTGCTAAATGATACAGCTATATTTTTATGAAAAGAGCTGTTATAGATAGAAGTGTACTATAAACTTTTACTAACTTTGTTTATGAGAATTGGTGCCGGCAAGGAAGTATATGGTACAGAGGCTGTTTAGTATAACGACCAAGAAAAGTTTTTTACTGACGATGAAAAGTTATGGAAGATATTCAAGTTCTGCCTAAGATCTCTTTTTTAATAATAATAATAATAATAATAGTAATAAAAGATATTAGTGTTTGTTTAATTTTATGAGCTTCTCATACGCTTAAATCTTTTAATGGTATTCTTATACTCAATGTACTTTATTTATGAACAGAAAATACAATGATCCTCAGACTCATTTCATTAGTGTGTATGAGTCTGGCAACAACAGTATGTCTAATACTAAAACAACACTACTATTAGTATAATAGAAGATGCTCAAAACTCATGAATAATAACAGCATGCATGCCAATAAGGCTTGATACAAATCTTCCCTCAAAGTAACTGACCCCCATCAAAAAACTTACTATATATTATCACATGGTGTATGGATGTTTCAATGGGGAAAGCATTGTGGATTAATGCACTGAAAGGAAATACAAACTATAGTAATACGTGAACGTCTTAAAGAAGGTGTATTGTTCCGAGTCCTTCAGACTATTGCACCCAAACCCGAGTAATACCTTCTAGGTACAGCAATATAATATAAGTTATCATAATAGCAAAATAAAAAAAAACCTGTGGAAGGTGGTAGGCAATATGGCTACAGTTACCTAATAACCACTTCAAACTCCAGACCTGAGTCCCATCAAGTGTTTGTAGGTCTATTAATAATCCATTTAGAAAAGAAGGTGCTACTATACGACTGCGTTGTAGCTAAAAACAGACTTTGTGATAGAATGGAAGTAATGTCCCAATACTTCACTAAAATTCTCCATGCTATCATGGGTTAAAAATAGCAGGCTGTTATAGTTACTAAAAGCAGATATACAAATTACTATTCTTTTTCTAATAGAATCTTTCTACTGCTACAAGCTATTGTTTTCTTTACCTATTGAATATTTGAAATAAACCGTCCAAGTAACTTATAAAGTTATAATCATGGGAAAGTTAAGTAAGAAAATGAACAAACAGTCGAATGCTGAAATCCTCGTATTACTTATCGTGGTCATTATGGAAGTGCATAAACAAAAGGTGTTATTATTATTAAATTTATTATTAGATTTATTAATACATTCATTAATAGACACTAATTTTCTATTGCCATTAGTCAGTTCACAACACTAGATAAAAAGGCACAGAGTTATGATAATATGAAAGTAGAGTGAAAACAAAACAAAAACCTGAATTTGAAACATCGTGTTTTTTTTCTTTTCGCATTTTACCTTATTAGTAAAAACATGTATATATCACACTTTTTTGAGTATTTATTTATCAAACAATCGACCACTTTCTTAGCAAGAACGCCATTATTCGTGAAATAAAAGGGTCAGTTTCTTTTATTTAATGCAGAAAGTATAGAAAATGTCGGTTATAGTAAAAGGTGAGATACAATGGTGTTTTATATTGTCTTTGAGTCTTCTCCTTTGTCCTCTTCTACTATGTCTCTCATATTTTCTGTATAGCTTGATATTTCTTTGATAGACTTTTATAAATACATATCAAGGTCGTTACTCTCTAGTCTATTGAATGAATTTGAGGGTTTTACCTGTGGCCTGTTTTGTGGTGAAGTTTAAGATTAGGATGTTCCTTACACTGAGACATGCTACAAATAATCCGCAGCAGAAAGCTATCTGTAATCTGACACTTCACAGACCACTACCTGTGTCTATGCTCATGTCCATACAGTATTAACTCTCTAAAAATAACCATGGGATTAAACGAATATCATCTTTTCATCTTTAATGTGCAGTATTTTTAGGACAAGTTGGGTACGTTTTCTTTTCTGGGTTTTCCCAGCTGTATTTTCTTGTCAAGGGAAAGTATGTATATTGTTCAAGCATAAAGATAAATCAATGCATTGTCTGCTATAAATACTATGACTAACTGCTACAAAAGTGTCAATTTTACTGCTGACATGGAGGTAGAGTTAAGCTAGATCAATAAAACACTCATGCTTAGAGATATCATTAAATACTGCGCGCTTATAAATATACTCCAATCAGCTAGCATGACAGAGCCTACATCCTTCTATAATTACCTTTTATATAAAAGCTTACTTTTAACAGTTAAATTCAGCATATAATAGAAGAGCCTTTATTCACAATGGAAAATAGATTATCACAAAGGTGTTCCTACCACAGCCTGACTCTATTCTGATACAAAAAAGGAATGTTATTAACAAAAAGAAAGTTAAGTAAAAGTACAAACAAACTTTAATAATAAATATCGATCAAAAACATATTTTGAAAACATTCATTTGCTGCCCACGATTCCTATTTTAATTATTTTCTTCATCTTCCGATGAATAAATTATCTATCATATCATAATCGATAATCGATAATCATTTCTTCATGCAAAAGATAGGTTACATGAGCAAACTTGAGTTGTTGGAAAGGAGTAAAGAGTAGAGGGAGAGGGAGAGAGTAAAGTATACAAAAGAAGTTACTGCAAGCAAAAATAGTAAGGTGACTCGGGGCAGGTACACAGTTTGGGATGCTGAATAGTTAGAGCAACCTAAACACCAGCAAACCAAACTCCTATAGACTAATCAATGAAGTACAATCACTACATTATTCACATTAAAAATGCCTACTTATTTTTTATGCATTTTTCTCCATCTTTATTTAATAAAATATAATTCAAAGACATTTATTCAAATAATAAATAATACTATTTATTACTATTTATTATTATTATTATTTTATTTATAGTTATATTCATTTTTGCACTGTTTGCTCACCCCAGTCTTTACTTTGTTTGCAGGTGGTATCTATAGACTGATGACAGGTGTGCAGACCAATAGCTAAAATAGGGAGATTTTGGTATCTTGTGTTTTAATACGCTTATTATCACACTACCGCTTAAGACTACCCTTTCCCTAAAGATTTAATGATGCTTGTTGCGTAAAGTATCAGTCATATTCTCGAATAGGAATTATGACATACTTAGAGTATAAGTAGTAATAATGGGAATAATGATATTTACCTTTCTATCACTTGAAGCAAAAAGGTGTGTGTAGAATAGACGGCAGGGACAACAATAGAGACATCAGAATTAGACTTTTTATATTCACCAGAAACTCCTGACTTTGAAGAAATGTGGCCTTGGTTAATAATATCAATAGATCTAGCATAAGTGAGTGATCTAGGGGACATCTAGAACTAAGTGTGCTATTTTTTACATCTCCTATATCTACATTTGGAAGTATCCCAAAAAGAAAAGCTCTAATTTTATTCAATCCAGAATCCTCATATTTTTAAATCGGCTAAAATCTCATTTTCCCATGTCACAAAAACAAAGAATTTTTCTATTTTCCCAATTTAGTCTTTCTTCCCTCTACAACACTCTTAGCATTTTGGTTCACAGTTTTAAAGTCATTAGTGAGAGGTAAGTTTTTTCTCTTTTGCAAATAGCCTCTATTTTTCATTTTTCTCTAATGTTTCATTGCTAAAGTATCTTTTACTAGTTGATTATACAGTTCTTCATATTTTGTACCCAACAACACGTGTACATTAAAAAATCTATAGATTTTACGTCTGTCCTATTATCTTACTATGGACTCCTTGCTCCGTCGTTTCTCAGCCAAGAAGGCATCACCTTTATCTGCATCAAATCGAAAGCGATCGTATTCTTCGGCATCCTCTACATCCAGCTTGCCTTCAGAAAATGTATCTTCTGCTAATAGTTCATCTGACTCTGGGTCATCTCCTATAACATCGGTAGACATCAATACTCATCCTAAGAGAAAGCGTCGGACTATTTCAGAATTAACCATGCTACCGTCAACATCAAAATCCTCAAATTCGACTTTATCATTTGGCACCTTTGGGCCAACTCCGAATCAACCCACTACTCAAAAAACCGTTCCTGCTTTCCTAGACAAGCTCTACAAGTAAATACCCCCCCCCTTCCCAGCCTCACAACGACATACAGTATTTTAAAATAGAAAGACAAACATATTCACCTTAATTTTTTTATAGCATGGTAGAAGACAACTCTACAAACAGTCTTATTCGGTGGTCAACAGATGGTACTTCTTTCATAGGTAATTTTATTATTGGTTCAAGTGTTAGAACGACAATACTTAGTTTATTGTTGCTTTTTAAATCATAAAGTTGAACAACATGAGAAATTCGCAAAAACTGTTTTGCCTCGTTTCTACAAACACAATACATTTGCTTCATTTGTTCGTCAATTGAATATGTATGACTTCCACAAAGTACCTCACTTGCAACAAGGCGTCTTAATATCTGATTCCGAAAATGAAATATGGGAGTTTAGCCATCCTCATTTTCAAAAAGAACGACTCGATCTTCTAGCGTTAGTCATAAGAAAACGAAGTCGTGAACGCAATACAGAAGAAGAAGATGGTGTCAATGTGGCTACACTTGTCAAAGACATTGATGCCATCAAGAAAACTCAAACCACAATTAGCTCTGATATCCACACCCTTCACAGCGACAATGAGATTCTGTGGAAAGAAACACTGCTCTCTAGAGAAAAACAGCACCAACACCAAGATGCAATTGAGAAGATTCTGCATTTCTTGACGACTGTATTTTCAAATGACAAGGCCATCAATGATACATGTAAGCAAAAATATTATGAGAAAGAGTCGATGAGTGTACCAGTCTTCGGTGTCGTACTTTCTTTATTTTTACAATAAAAGAAGACCCATGTTACAGGTAAAAAAAAAGTACGTTTGCTTTTAAAAATAATAATACTGTGGGCAATCATCAATTATTCTAATGAAAACAAAAGGTATATGTCTTTGCATTGACTTGAACAGAACCTTTACATGTGATAATCGCGAAGACTGTGCCTCATTCATTCAGTCTTTTTTCTTCTTCTTTGGTATGTATGGATACTAATATTTCTATGGTTTTACAGATTCGCAAAAAGATAACATTACAAGTGGAATGATCAGAGAAAAAGATATTCTTTTTGAATCACCTCTGAAGTTTCTTAACCCCAGAGACACATCAGGTATGTAGTTTATTCTATAAGCAGTATCTTCCTACTGTTTATTCTCTATATGAGCTCTATAACAAGGAGAGAGTGTGAGGGAGAGATTGTGTGTGTGTGTGTGTGCGTGTGTGTGCGCGTGTGCACGTGTGTATGCGTGTTGAGTCTCTGAAATCAACACAGAAGATGGGGTTGATGAGATATTATTCAACATTGACCTGACTTCTTTTTTGTCTTATTCTTATAGAACCTGTTCAGGATGCTTGTAAAGTCAAGATGAACGATTTTACACGTGCTTTTCATGCAACAAGTCGCTCAGCAAATTCTATTTGTCAGGAGATTAATGAGCTCCAGAACAATATAGAGTCTCTTGCCTCAGATCTGGGCATTGATCCTACTCACTACGCTGATGGGCTTCATGGGTCTATGGATAGTTTCGATGAAGATTACAAAGCCATGATGATCAGTATAGACTGCGACAATCAATCCAGAGAAGACAAGAGTACTGCCAAGCCCAATGCCAAATCATTTGAGGAAATGGCCCGAGATACCCTTAACTCAATTATATCCCAATCTCCTGGCATGACTGCCAATGCAAATACCACGTGTAAAGAAGCCACTATGCAGCAGTCTCAGAGCCACAGCCAACACGCCCTAAACAACCTGCAGCTTATAAATCCTGATAGCCAGCGTCTCTATGGCTTTACAGATGATTATAACAGACTTGGACTACTTGTAAGTAGAGATGCAAGATGCCTCTGAGTTATTCTTACCCATTCTTACTTATATCTTGCCTTTAGAATGATACTGGATCTTCTATGCAGTGGGAGACTGTAAATCCTCTCCTGTCCAGTACAAATGAATTACAATGCCACAACTCCTCTCAGCTTAACCAACAATTTATTTATTACAATGGAAGTGGGTTTTCTGATAACCATCTGTTGATGCCGACGGTCAATGCACTGACTGATAGTGTCCGACTCTCTCACAGACAGAGATTGAGCATACCAAGGAATACTTTTGGATCCACGTATCCTACTGCTGCTGCTACTGCTGCTGCTACTGCTACTACTACTGCTACTGCTACTACTACTACTAGAGAAGATTCCAATGAAAGATTAGGCCAACACACATTCTCTAAAAATGTGTACCAAGCCAAGAAATAAGTAATTGCTTTCAACTCCACGGTAAAGCAGCGTTCTCTCTTTTCGAACTCTTTGTATGATCTTTATTCTCTTTATTCTCTTCATTCTTTTGTTGATTATTTTACTTAACTCTCTTATCACTTATGCTACCAGATTGTGCTCATAGACTTCCCATCTACTAATTCCATCACTACCCACCCCTCTTTCTGAAGACATATATGCTGTCGAGTCTGAATGCTACGTATTTTACATAATCTATTCCACCCCCTCTGACTCAGAGCCAGAAGAATATTCCCTTTTCTTTCCTTTCCATTGTCTGTCCCTCTTTATTGTAAATACCTACATTTTAACTCATAGATCCTAAGAATCCACGACTTTATGTATAACAAAGTTTACTCTATGTTAATATGCATTTGTCATTGGGGATTCTGATGGAACTCCGAGGTGACGTCACCAGAACACGGCTTTGATCGGGGTGCTTTTATCTTGTTTTCTTTTGGCTGACTATTATGACCGTTCCTGGAATATCAAAGTGTAGATTAAAAGAATAGGACACAGTTGGCTTTGAAGATGTTGACCAACACAACTCTTAGATTTAAAGAGAAAAGAAGAGAGAAAGTGTATTTTTATATCTGTATGTTTGTTTGTTTATGTGTGCATGTATGAATGTGTGTGCACCCAAAAGAATAAACAGTGCCTGTACTTTATTGACTCAAGAGAAGAGCTAAATGATGAGACCTGTCACTCTGTGTGTGTTGGTACTAACATTTGTACTAAAGAGAAGGAGAGAGGAACATAGAGAGGAAGAGAAAGAAAAGACATTCTTCTTCTATGTATTCTACTCTAATACACTACTAGCAGAGGAGGTAAGATGAGTTCTTGGAAAGCATAGAACAGGCTTAATGTCTGTAATTACAGTCGTAGAAACATGCGCTTTGAATTGATGTATTTTAGTCAGAAAGATGTTATTATGCACAGCTACTATATTTTATATCTCTGGCTAACAGACAGGAAACTGTATTATAATTCAGTTCTTAATAGCATCCACACTTGATACCTGTGCTTATACATATGCTCTTATTTAGGCCTGTAATCGTACTTATACTTATATACTTATATACTTATATACTTATATACCTATATACCTATATACTTATATCTATACTCGGGCTTCATGATCCTTCTCTGAGTTGTAGTTGCTCTCAAATTTATCCACATCAACAGCATGGGCACTGCTAGAAATATGCATTTCAAGTGTATACTCTTTAGAAAAAACAGATCCACAGCCTTCAAAAGGACAGCATAGTCTTTTCTCAAATGCAATAGGCCTAATAGGAGGATGCTTCTCTTTCTACAATTCAACCTATAAATACCTATCTATACTAAATTATATTCACTATTGACTTACCAGATGTTTGGCTAAATGTCTAGAATAGATACTCTTGTAGGGGAACCCCATACTACAGCCATCATAGCTGCACTTATACTTATTGATTCTTTCATGCACCAGATTCACATGCATTGCTAGTGTCTTATTCTAATGCAAGCATGAATTATAAGATACAACAGCCTTACTTACTGTCACAAATGTCTTTTTACACCCATCATAACTACAATGGATGGGATCCTTTGTCGAATGCACATTTCGTACATGCCGAGTTAATTGAGATTGACGCTCAAATACTTTATCACATAGCCTACAGTTTTTTGGATGGCTTTCCTTGATATGTGCACAGACACTAGTCCACTTGGAAAACACCTCACTACAGCCATCGTAAGAACACAGATACTGTGCGTCTATGTCAAATCCCTGTTAATGCATGCACTAATACTTCTGATACTCACTGGTATGAGCAGACTTTGTATGTCGCCTCAACTTGGAGGGCGTATTAAAATCAGCACCACAGCCCTCCACCTCACAGGGCCAGGGTTTCTTACTCGTATGAACACACATATGAGTACGCAGCTGATGCCTTTTCTCAAATGTAGCAATGCAGCCTTCATATGTACACTAGAGCTGTGTGATAATGTATTCGTTTGTTTGTCCCTTACCTTGAAAGGATGTATGTTCTCATGTATCTGTTGGTGTCGTTTAAGGTGATGACTTATAGTGTAGCTTTTTCCACAGCCTGCTATTGAACAATGATACATGTTCTCTTGTTTATGAGAGCGTGAATGAACATTGAGATGTTTAGACGTTCTGTAAGTCTTTCCACAATCAGGTACTGAGCAGACAAAAGGTCTCTACTAGTGGCGATGAGAGAATAGTTATTGTCTTATACAGTACCTCTCCAGTGTGGCTAAGTAAATGGTCTATAAGTCGGTCTCTTCTTGTATATAAATTCCCACAGCCTGGATAAGTACACTCATGTCTCTCTGTGTAGTCTTCTTCTGATGTTATGGCCTTGAGGGGTTCTTTCTCAGATATGTCTTCATTTGTTTCTTCATCATTCTCAGATACTTCTTCTTTACTTTCTCGCTCTTCTTCTTCAGATATTTCAGTCATTTCTCTGTCATCATCATTCTCTTCGTCATCATTCTCTTCCTCCCCAAATGTCTCTTTATTTAATTTACTTTCTTCCTCTTCATTCCTGGAGACTTTCTCTTCTGAGATCTCTTCAGATTTTCGTTCTTTCCTGAAGGATTCTTCTATTGAAACTTCCTCAAATATCTCCTCATTCCTTCTTTTTCTGGGCGGGTTTAAAAGACTTGTTTCTATGTGCTTTGTTGATGATGGTTCTGTAGTGAGCATGAGGCACACTGATGGTTGTGTCAATGGAAGAGACTGCTATCCCGTTTCTTTTTCTACTATTTAATCCCAGACAACGACAGTCAAATATCAATGATTTAATATTAATGCACTACAGCCAGCACGTGATCTAGGGTGCTTTCTTCTCTTTTTCTTTAAAGTGACCTGAAGAAAGTAATTCTCTTCTTTAAACTCAGTTGTTCTTTTATATCTATACTTTATCTTAATAATGTTATCACTTTATGAATTCATTAGATAGAAAGAAAATTCTTCCATACATAAATAAAAGAGTATTGATACTACACAACAGTGGGTTTATTAGTAGGCTAATGACACACCTAAAGATTTTTGGGATATAAAAGTAAATATGCGGACAATAAAATAACATTATTTCTATAATTGGCTATTGTGTTTTAAAAAAGGTATTTTCATAAAGTATTGGTGCATTTTTGGGGAAATTAGTATAGAAATGTAGCATGGTTCAAAAAAGACTTGTGTATCTTAGTTTAGTGCAGCGATAACTACACCGGATTCTTTTTTATATATGTTTTGGTGGATTGGCTATTAATAGTTAGATGTTTATCTGATTGTTATTGATTAATAAAGATCAAAGACTTCATTCTAAGAAATGGGATTGAGCTATTGAATTCTGGTTTTCCACAGCAGGAGTATCTTCATTTGAATATTAGTTATGCAATACTGGGGGTGACTCTGGCTCTCTCGAGGTGTCTTGCAAACCTTCCACAATTGACTGTTGAAGATGTATGTCCTGACAAAAATAATTCGGCTTCTATTCGATACCAGTGATTGAGCTTCTCACTGCTATAATCTTTAGAACAGGTTCCATGTAGAAAAGAAAAGACGAGTTGACCTTTCTCTTATACTATTTCTGTTTTATAATTGGTTTTCACATGCCATTCATTCAATCCGTGATTCGAAAACCAAGAAGTTGTGCTAAAGCATAATGTTTGTATTTTTATCAATGAAAACTGTGAATCCCATGGGTTTTCTATGCACATATACAGTCCCATACAATGAGTGAGTGGACAGAATTTATTTTCTATTTCATTTTGAGAAATAAAGGTATATCTATCAGTCTAAGATGTTCATAATAAAATATTCATGGAATAACACAGGATTTGGAATAGTTGTTCTTTAACTGATTGTCTACATTCTTATTATAAAGAGATTACTCGGTGCTTTGTAACAAAGTCTTTATTTTTAATCACTCTAGTCCCTTTATCATTGCCCATAACTTTAAAACAGGATTCTTCAGACCAAATAACCTTGTTTTTACATCATTCATATTTCTCAAATGAAATGCAATTATTTGTATAGGGTTTCTGCGAATAGACAAAAGTATTTCCAGTTTTGAAGTAGATGACACATTTTCAGGTTTTACTGTATGTATTTTGAGTTGAATTGTGCCTTTTCTATATATATACAATAGAACGATCCTGCCCACTGTGCTTTTTGGGATGTCAAGGTCGTCAGAAATCTCTTGATAAGTAGCATGTCTTTTCCATTATCCTATGATTTGACTTCTAATAAACATAGTCTGATCTCTTCTTCTGTTAGGACTCTCTTCATGTTCTTGGTTAAGAGTTGGATGATTATCATTGCTTGGAATCATTGTTTGAATAAATTGTAAAATAAAAATAGAAGATTGATTTGCTGTCCACTCATTTATTGCATGGGACTATATACCTCACCAGAATAAGAATATTTTTTATTCTTTGGTCTTTTTATTATCTTGTTATTTCTCACACCACACATACAACTTAACACCTAATTAATTGTTCAGATAAGCATAACTGAGCAAGTTAATGTACTATTATTAACAAAGAAAAACAATAGAAGGAGGTGATAGACACTACCAAGGAATATTCTGAAAGTAAAAAGGTAAGCAGTGTCCTCCTCTAAGCTTGATATTATTGTAATCCACAAGACACTCATTGCATTGTTATTAGGCAAGTAAAGACTCTTTTCAAGTCAGTCTCAGGTGGTTTTCTACAAGGTCAATAATGTCTAGGGTATACTCCTGAGCATAAATATCTATCTCTTAAGGATAAGGCACAAGGCCTTTAGGTATAGATTCTATTGCTATGAGGGAATTCACTTGGGCAGTATCTATAGTCATACTATACTATTAGCTATACTATTATAATAAACAATGCTATTCATCAGCACTATATTCTATTGATAATACAATTTGTAGTAAGGTATACTACAAAAGGAAACAAATATCTGAATATCCACAAATCTTTTGATTTTAATCATTTTAATCATTTTTCATATAAGGTAAGATTATCTTTTACTTAAAAGGAAAGAGATATCACCGCTTAAAGGCCAGAGAGTCTTTAGGTGTGTAATATACAAAGGCAATTCGGAATTTAAAAGAGTAAATTACTTTTTTCAGGTCATTTTATTATCCCATCTCCTGTCTTTATTGTCTCCTTTTTATTCCCCCTTTATTTGGTATTTCCTAATATGTAAAGTACAAAAGAGGATTACGCCATTTTCATAAGAATAAAATAATCAGTCAAGTTAATCCCTTTAGTTTATCACTTTTCAAGCAGGACTACATATACAAAAAGAAAAGAAATTGTTCCCCTAGCAACTCTGTTTTTTATCTCTATCTTTATATATATCTTTATATAGATATATAAAAGGGTTTTATTCTTATCTCCCAAGATGACTCATCACAATGCATTAAAGTATATAATGTTTTTATTGTTTTTTATTTATTTATTGTAGAGTAATGTAGTGTGTGGCGTGTCATGAGAGCGGGCATTATTTATAGATGAAAGAGAACAGGGACAGTGAAGTGTAATAGTTTGGAATGTACATTGGGAATAGCCTCAACAAAGCAGCAGGAGAACTCATTTACTGCCAAAGGTACTGCCATAGGACATGGAGCGTCTTCTGGCACCTTCGAATGCATTATGAATGGAAAGGGCAGTAGGCATAAAGAAGCTAGAGGTCATGGTATCATTTGTATCAGATGAATGTCCAGTAGGGGAACTTGTTTGTGAGGTGTATCCAGAGAACAGGCTGAAGGATGTCTGTACAGTAGGCAGAGCACTTGTGTCAGACATTCGCCTGTGGTGGAAAGGAGCACAGGATGACGTATGAGATGCGAAGGAATCGGTCTTTTCAAAGGTTCTTCCACATTTGCATCGGAATGGCATTTTGGAATAAGGAAGAAGCAATGAATAAAGGCTTTATATAGTGTGAACAGAGAAATCAGCAGATCTGATGTTCACTGTTCATGTGACGTTAACGGCTTATTACTGCTTGAGGCCTTCTTATCTTGACCAACCATGTTCTGTCCCACACTGATAAGATGCACGCCCTTTTTTTCTGTCCTTTGACTTCTCATTGGCTCAGGAAACTTATTCTTTTGGTAGAAATGGTCGCTTCATATTCAATTGCCGTCTTGAACTAATGGCTTCTAATCGCACGCCACGCATTACCAGGGATTGGTCCACAAGGTAGAGGCCTGTCATGGCACGCTGTACACCCAGCCTAAGCACCTTGCACGGACTGTGTTGGTGGCCTACTATGGGTGGGCGGGTGTTTTCCTGTGCAGCCTCACTGTCTTTGGGATGCTGTGGAGAGAGCGGGGTGTGTGACATGGGCGACATGTGTGCATGCTGTGACGTGTGGGGACATTGAAGACATGTCTCCCAGCCTTTGCAGGTCAACAGGCCTTCCAATGTACTCCAGGAGCCATCATCTATGGTCAATGCACAGGTATCGTCAATATGGAGCTGGGGATCCACCTGGGCTGCCTTGACTGCCTGAGCAATCTTCATTAGCTTCTGGTCACTGTCCTTTTCCAGATCCATGGACACCCAGAAACTGCCATTGTAATGGACCTGGACAAAGAACCCAGACAGCTGAACAAGAAGTGCATAGACAGTAGTGTTCTTTTTATACTGGAGCTGGCATTCACTCCATTGTCCATGCACCCATTCTTTTGCTCTGGGCAGCTGTACATTGGGAATGCGGACATCTGTGAGTAATAATAGGACATCTGCTCTGTTCTGGTCACTAAAGCCATCCAGGGCTGTGTCTGCAGTAATAAGCTTATCCGCCAGCTGCCGAAACACATAGTACTGGGCATCCTTTAGAAGATTCCTACGATGCACCTCGTCTTTGATTTGGATTGTATAGCCTCTTAAATGGCTAATGATGTCTGCAAACAGATCGGGATCACGCTCAATGTAGACAGGAGACATGACAGTAACACCTGGCTTGTAATGAGGGGAGAATATGTTATCCATCAATGGACCTGTAAAGAAGTTTATTCCTTCTAATTAGTAGATCAGTAGATTAGTAGACTGCTAGACATGATTGAGTGGGCTTCAATGGGCGGATCTACCTTTACGAAACAAGTCCCATGACACCTTAAACACTCTTCCCCCTACATTCACATAGAGAAACTCAAGGAGCACTCTTGTTAAAGAGGTGAGTTGGTAATAGTAAGAATCACTCAACAACGCCTGGTGTTGCATATCATCCACAGGACGCACATGATAACCACGCAGATGCTGTACAACGAGCTCGAATGTCTTTGCACTTCTGTCAATGTGCATAGTACGGGTCTTTTTCTTTGTAAAGTATCTGGTAAAGTAGTTCTCGGGGCCATCACTCTTGAGAGACTCCCAGCTGATACGAAATGGAGATCCACCTACAATAATGATAAATAGGCTAGAGTCATTAGGCTCCTCTGTTTCAAGGGGTCTTTTCTGGCCTAAAGAAGCTGTCTTTGTGGATAAGTATTATTTTGCCTGTTCTTCTTTCTTCACTTCATTACATGAACTGGACATTGGCTGTGTTGTGCTTATGGGTGTAGTTACAGAGGCACCATCATTGACAAACTGAAGGAAGTTTTCTGGAAGAGGTTCATCAAGGAATGTGTTTGGTAGTAGTAATGGAGGGTCAAAAGAGAATGAAGAATCAAAATTCAACAGTTGATCAGGGTCTACCAAGTTATCGTTTTGTTGCTGCTGCTGTATCTGTTGCTGCTGCTGTATCTGTTGCTGCTGCTGTTGTGGGCTGCTGCTCGTATGATAGTCCATTAGGTGAGATGTCTTTTTTCATTCTCAAAGGAACCACTACAAACACAGCCAAGTGGTGAAATTAAACAGTCACGCACTACTTATTGTAATTTCAATACACACTGTAGAAATTAGAGATTGTAATTTTCTGTAAATTGAGACAGTTCTATAAAGGGTACAGATAGAATTGTGTTGATGCCAAGACAATGCCTTGATTAATCTTCTTGGCTCTGGCTAATGGCAAAGAGGAGGATGATGTCATGTCATTTTACAGAATAAACACATTTCAAGTGTAACTACGAGTGAAGAATACCAGTGTAACATTCAAGCCATGAAGCTCACTGGAGCTAAGGGTAGTCAAGGTGATTAAGGTTTATTGCAGTTTTATTTTATTAGTGGAACCAAATTTAACTTTTTTATTTTTGACGTTCATGCATTGATACCCTGATAGATAGTGTCTGGTTCTTTTCTTATAAACAAAGGATAGAATAGACAGTAGATTATATTTACATACATAAATAAAAGAACTGTATTGATGGGACAAAAGGCAATGGTGTTATCCATGGCACTAGGAAATGTCACTAGAAAAGGAATCGGGTACATAATAACATAGGCTCACTTATATTCTAGGGGAGGAGTAGGACTTCCTTGAGAGATGGGGCCTACACTCATCTTGAGCCTATGCTATTAGGTGGTGTATTCTTTAGACACATGTATTCTACTCTATTCTAATCCATTGACTCATTTCTTCTGGTAAAAAAGACCCACTGTGCTGTGTATTCAAGACACCAAGGGCTAGAAGATGATCTTTCCTTTTTGTAGAGGCACTCTAGTGTATTCTGTAGGGCAATCTCAGTTACCCATTTAAGGGGGAGGCACTCTAGGAGGACAGGAACGTGGGAACAATTAAGATGATGGCACTCAGGGTATAGTTTTACCAATCTTTGGTAAAGATTAAGTCACTTGCCACTTATTTTACCAAAGAAAGATGGATGAATGTTAGTACTAAACAGTCATAAGATGATTCACCAGTTATTGCTGAGTTGGTAGTTAATAGTGAGAGAAGTAGCATGGGCTTGTGCCTTTTTCCCAACCAATAGCATCTTATTCTTCTTGCATAAGAGTGTGGCATTGAAGGAGATGGAATATATGCATACACCAATAGTAGCTATACAAGGGAGAGGTCAGGTGCTACTTCTCTACGTGGAATATACTGAAATAAAGAAGTATTTTATATACCAGTACCAATGAAGAGGGGTGATAGCAATGACCTTAGGTGCTGTACACCATTTCATGTTCTAAAAAAGACAGGGTGATCGGCTAGTGCCTTTACACCCATACCTCCACCTTACTAAAGTTTAGAAATGTGAGGCTATTCCTAACATTGCTGTTTCACTACTAACAAGAAAAATCGGAGACACAACTCCAAGAACCTAAAGCTATTGTTTCAGTGCTATCAATAAATTCATCCTTGACTCATTTATTGCTGCTCTGTGATTGTTATTATTATTATTTGCATTATAACAAGTAGTGATGGGAGAGTATTCTTTGGTAGGGAGACTCATCATCGTTGGTAAACATTTTTTTTCTTTCTTTTTTCTTTTTTGAAAGGGATACAATTAGTAGATGTATGTGCATAATCTATAGTGCTCTGTGAATGTAATTTATCATGTCATGCAGACATTGGGAATTTCGATAATCTCATGAGGGCTAGAAGAAAATGATTAAAAAAGAAGTTCAAATAAAACATCCGAAATGTCGGAATAAGATAAACAAATACACATAGAAATGTATAGGAAACTGTACATGGACAAAGATAAACGAGTAGTGGAGGATACTCTTTGTAGAAATATTAAATCTAAGGGATGACATTAAACCCTACATTATTTTTAAAACAGTTTGCTTGGAGACTGCAGCATTTGTATGTAAGTCGGCTGAAATGCGATGTCTTCCTGCAGTAATTAAGAAATCTATAAAAGTAACACAGTTTTAAACTATAGTCAATCAACTCAAGAGAAATCAAAATAATAGCTATTTCTTGTAGTTTCAGGTACTACTCAACAGTCTAGATGTGGAAATAATAAGGGTATTTCTAGAGACATCTAATAAGTATATGACTACGTTGGTATAATATTGAATAAATCCACCCATAGCCTTGGCCAATAGTAACTGTTCCACGTATAAAATAAAGTACTGCTTATTGAATCCCAACTACTAGAACACATGCTTATGCTTAACCTATTGATATGATGACTGAAGAAAAAAGACAGGGTGATTATCGAAATATGCAAAATAAAGGAATTAATAGGGAAAATTCAATTCTCCCATTTATTTCCTGTACATTATTCAAATAGCAATGAACAATAAAATGATCAATTCATAGTGAGCTATCAAGTAATGTTATAATGTATGATTTCAAATAGTGTGTATGAAAACAATAAATTCATTCATTCACAGTTCACTGAGAATAGTTAGTGTTTATTTGACATGTAGAGAGTTTTACTTTAAGGAAAATCATGATGGTTTTCCTTCATCATCGTGGAATCTGTTTCCTTCCACAGAATATGCTTCCATGAATTCCAGAAAAACCAGGCTTTTCCCATTAGTCAATCATAGAGAGATGACAAATACATAGAGTCTCCAGTAGAAAATACATAAGCACAAATTCCTATTCAGTCACTATTAGTACACTCAATTGAATTCAACACAGAAAATATCTCATATGAAAGAAAACCACACATTTTGTTACCTTTCTTAACTCACTATTGGGTCCATTATTCCCTAGATGAACTAAACCTTGTAAAGAAGGATAATCAACTACAAGGATGTGTTAGTATAAGTTGTTTAACTAAAGATAGTAATAGTTTGAATATAGAAAAATAAAGCTCGGCAGTGCTCCCCAGAGATCGAATAGAAATAATTGACGTTTGGTTATCTTTTGTCTAAATTTTTATTATTATTAAAATAATATTAAGGACAAAGTCTCTTATAGAACGGATGTTCTACGAACAGGTTCTTCTTGAAGTTTTACCTTAGTTATTGTTTTCTGAAGGAATAAAAAGGACAATGTAATGTAATGTAATACAATACGTTGTGCTGCTTTATCCTATTCAAGGCTATTTGTTCTAGTATAGAGTTTTGCTGTACACTATGGGAAAAACAGGATAGTTAAAAGAACGATTTTATTTGTTGAAAGCAAAGATGTAACACTATTAAGATCAACCATTCTTGTTTAAAGGTTGCGTGATAGGTAGAGTAAGACTGTCCTACTCCAATGACTGATTTCCCATAGACAACTAAACATGCAGTCTCCGTTTTAGTATACTAACATTAATCTGTACTTCATAGTATGTAAAGTAGACTATCCAACTCTTAGCTGATTTTAACTGTCTCAAATGTTCTCTTTAGTGTACTCGGGGCACTGAATCACCATGAAACAAGACATAGGATAGATTAACCTAATGGCAAAGAGAATATAACGAAACAAATAAAAAAAGACTGGACAAGGTTGTCATTTTTGGTAATAAAAGTCACCCACTCTAGCAATGAAATCATAAAGACATATAACGTCAGATAATGTCGATCTTCAAATGAAACAGATACCAAAAGACATTAGTAATGGGTATTCTTTGTCAAAGAGAATATATCACGTTGAATTCAGTTCAAAAAGAAAAGAATATCTTAGTATCCCACCCTACATGCTGTTTCTTATTGCTGTTGTAGTTTTACTGTAGTCTTCTAGTAATAATCTCAATGATACTAGCATTCTATTTCACTGTTCATTATCTTCACTGATAAACTCTTTCTAAAGTTTATTTCTTGATTTACCCTTAGTAATAGTAATGATCGACTACTATGATTTAATTGTATTATTATATTTTTATTATATTTTTCACTCTATTTCTTTACTGGTCTAGGTATGTCTATGCACCATATGGAATAAATATTCACAAGTTTTCGAAATAAAAATTGGCGTATAATTAGAATAAGATTTAGTGTACGTGCAAGGTAATAAAATAATTCCTATTTCCTAATCACTAATGGTATTCGTCAAAATGTAATTTAACAAACAACATAAAATGTTCTTAAACTATTGACTTTATCAATAATTTTGGGCTACATATTGTATTTCTTAGTTTTTATTTTATTTTATTTTATTTTTATTAATATTAATATTTCAAGCATGATAGCTAATATTCTGAGTGTATAATGCCGTAGTGGACATCCATTTATTAACGGCTGACCTTTTTTTTGTATTCATTGATGGCTAATATTTTAGTTACAAATAATAGCTAAATGTGGGGAAATTTCAAACTCGTCAACTCAAGCCAGTTTGTTTTTCTTTTTAACTCCCTATCTTTTATATAAAAATATATATCTCGGCAAAGTAATTATATGAAGCGTCATAAACCGATTGAATGGAGATTTTATACATTTATGCTTTCATCATATGAATACTTAAGTAAAAATAAAATAACCATTACTAATATTCTTCTTATATTCTTGGGTTTATGGATCTTCTCATGATTAATTTTGCTCTGGTCTGTCCTTTATCTAGCTATAAGATTATACGTAAATAGTAATGACAAAGATTGGATGATAGCCCAAACAATTATATAAAAATACCAATGGTATTAATAAATTTCCACACTTTAATAATGTACAGCACTCTTGATTGGCTTACTACACTAAGAAAAAAGGGTAGGTATTGAATCATTTGCTATTTGAAATGAAATCATTATAATTAAATACAGCCGTTCAAAGGGATTGACATAGGCTTTGTTTATGGCCTATATTTATTTCAAGTTTTATCTTGTCATCATTATTCTATGAAAAATACATGTGATTATCATGCGCTTTTTAGCTCACATGTAGTGTGATGAATAGACTTTTTTTTAATACTAATACGATAAGAATTTAGACTACAGCCTTCCTTAGCTACCTTATCAGACTCTTCAATAGATCCTCATGAATAGTATACTATGTTATTTCACCATCTTTTTAATAATAATAATAATAATAATAATAATAATACAAGTTTATTTATGCCACTATTCTTGGAATGAGAAAAACTATATTTAAGATATGCTACGATACAATCACCCGTTAATTTATGAGAAAAATTCAGTACATTTAACATTCAATACGGGTTAGTCAATAGGACTGATAAAAGGCAAACGAATACAAGAGTAAAAAAAAACAATAACGTTGGATGTATTATTTACATCATATTACATGCTATATAACGATACTTCAATTTATATTCCATCTTGATACTCATAGAACGTAATTTAAAAATATTTGTTGAATAAATAGAGTAATAAGCATTTTATTGGAGGAATGATTTGATAACAAGCTTTTTTTTACGGAGACTAGGCCTGAGATTTATTTTGTACGCCTTTGCCAAAATTTCAGAGAGCAGTAATGTTGTTTTTCTTAATGATGTGATCTTGAGCTGTTTTTAGAAGGTTTAGTGTTTTAGTTTGATTAAGAGTTAAAGATCAAAGCCTTGGTTGTGAAAGTGTCTAGATTTATGTCACCCAGAATTGCTGCCAAATATCAAACAAGAGGTAGCTGAAGGTCGACGGATTTCTGATAACAACTATTTCTTAACAAGAAAATAGATGTCCGAATTAGAATGATACTTAGACAATTACATTATCACTATTCCCCTATAGATATTAGTAGTCATTTTTTAGAAAATAATTTATTACTTTAAGTATTTCTAAAAGCTAAAATAAAAAAGCTACTGTAGCTTTAGGTCTAACTGTGGTCATTCAATCATGAGGTGTTTCTTATTTTATGGTCACATGAAACCATAGTACTCTTTACAACGACACTAAATATAAAATTAAGGAAGGATAGTATACAGAAAGTTTTTATTTTATTTTATTTGGAAAGTTACATTAGTAATTTTCTCTGTTTGACAATATATTTCACTAGCACTATCAGTTTGCAGATCCCACAAATGTACTAATGGAGTTACAGAAAGCAATTCATGTAATGTAAAATTTAGGCGATATTATTAGATTGGAGAAACACGTTTGTTTCTGGTGCCTCTCTTGTCAGCCTCAGTTTGAAAATATATTTCATATTTAACGCTAAGAAATACTGTCTTCTATAGATACGACTATGAGCTACTATATATTTATAATATTTCAAAATGACACAGCCTTTACAGAATACAGACAAATCTTCCAGAAGTTGATCACCGAAATGACATCTACATTATTAATAGGCTATTGCTTTTTATTTTCTCCGAGTATATACTTTTATCATCTTTTGCCTTAGTTGAGGTCATACAGCTCATCTATTTTTTTTCTCAATACTACAATATTTATGCATTTGGGATGTGTGTACTGATTGGTTATCATTGAGTTAAATTGACTAGGGTGTATTCTCGATGCAGCTGTTTGGCTCATGAAGTTCTGAATAATTATTTTTCACTGCTAAAGAGACAAAAATAACTTACTTTACTTCAGACATAAAAGATACTGGAATTTTCTCTATGCACTGATGTAAAGGCTTTGTTTAATGTTAATAAAAATGAAAGCAAGGCTTTAATCTGTAAATATTATTTAACATTTCCACTTGAAAAATAAGAGATAAACTGACATTGGATCTATAGAGTAAGGTCCTAAGTCATGACAACATTGTTAAGAGCAAAAAAGATAGACTCTTTTGCCAAAACAGCTATCAAATTGTAGTTGATAATGGCACATTTATAAATATGTTTATGGATATACACAAAAATAAAAACATAAACACATTATTGATACTAGTCTAGCTATGAATGCGTTAACTTCCAGATTGTCAGAAAAACTTCTACCGAACTTTTTTTTACTTCTACAGCCACATAAAATTAGAAAGGGTACGACTTTAATTTATACATTTTTAAACATGATTCTTCTTTTAACCACAGAATCACATCCCATTAAACAATTTCAAATGTCAAACTCAGAATCCTCAACTAAAAACTATAGAGTTTATAATAAGCTTGAAAAAAGAGAGTAATGGGGTGTTTATTGGCTTGAAAGAGAAAATTACTCCATGGGTACCATTTCAAAGGTCGTTGGCATTAGCAAGTCTACTGTCCAGAATACTATTAGTAGAATCATGACTAATGGTACACCTCTACCAAGACCTAGTTCTGGTGCACCAAAAAAACTTAACAAGAGAGACCTCAGACAACTTGAGGCCATTCTAAGAGGCAGCCCATTTGCCTCCTATAACTACATAAATTTGGAGCTTAAGGCTCATGAGATAATCATCTGTAAAGCAATATTCATAAAATACATACACCAGATTGGGTTTGGTTCTGACTTAGTAGAACACAAGCCTGGGTTATCTGAAGAAAAGATGAAGAAAAGGCTTCGTTGGGCGAAGGAACGGGTCAATTGAACTCCTGAGGACTGGAGACGCGTCGTATGGTCTGATGAGTCACGGTTTGAAGTATAAGGTTACCAGGAAGGAGCCAGAGTGATTCGAAAGATCGGAGAGAGGTATAAGGCGGCTCATATCATACCTACAACCAAATGAGGGGAAAGGCAGCATAATGATCTGGAGATGTTTCTGGTCTGGTGAATTTGGGTCTTTTGGTCTTTGTTGATAGCACTGTGAATCAGGACGTATATGTCAACATTTTGGCAGAAAACTCTCTGTTGTGGTTCATTGAATTGAACGAGAATGAGAATAGGGACTTCATATTCCAAGAAGATGGGGTTAGCTGCCATACAGGCGGCTATACAACATGGTGGAAAAACACACATGAAATTAGGCGTTTTAATTACTGTCCTGCCCAAAGTTCTGATCTCAACCCCATTGAACATCTCTGGGGCTGTCTTGATAAGCTTATTGATAACAAGAGGGCCGGTATCAAAAATATTGATGAGCTCAAGACAGCTTTAGAATAAGCTTGGGGAAATATCCACGTTGATCTTGCTGAACGTTTAGTTGGCTCAATGAAGGATCGCTGCCAGGCAGTTATTGATGACAAAGGTGGCCCAACAAAGTATTAAATAAAAACTTTTTTATATACATTACTATAAACAATATGTTAAAATATCTTTGTGTTAAATTTGAGGTTATAGCCTTTTCATGCATAAAGCATATTCTTTCTCAGGATCTCAAAAAATAAAAATCGTATACTTTTTAATTTTGTGTGACTATATAGGTCTACACTTATTATAGAGGTCGGTTAATTGAACTTTATATGTACAGAATATCAAAGAAGAAAAAATAATAATCAAAAAACGTATTCATGATAAGCAATGTGTATTGTTGTGCAGGGGAGTTCGTTTAGGGGACGTGTAGGGCCTTGGGAGGCTGGCTACTGACACGGAACAAGAGATGTAAGAATAGGGTATGGAGATGTGTTCGCAGGTGCGAGAATGTAGGATAAAGGTGAGGTATAGAATATACCACGAACAAAGTGGGGTACAGAGAACAAACAGGTTCATAGTCTGGCTGTGGCACTTGGTGCATACACAGCTCAGAACCAATGAAAAGGAAAGAGAAATAAAGAAAGCAGGTTGGGATCAAGAAGCAGTCCACTATCCAAGTCAAAGAAAGTCTATCTTGTTTATACTTCAGAAAGTAGCTCGTATCAAGGTCTGTTTTATTAAAGATGTAATAAACTATACTATTTATACTAATTGCCAGTTTATTCTCTGTGAGGTGGGGTCTTGTCTTATCATTGTAAACGTAAAGTGAGAAAAAGAAAGTGTTGTAATTTTTCAAATGCATATTTCTTTTTTTTATATTCATACTTTTCTTAATAGTTATAGCTTCATGAATCTATTAGATAGAAACATAAAACTTTGAATAGATACATAGAGGATTGTTTAAAATACAAGAAAAAAGTTTTATTGTAAGGCCATTTAGTAACCACTATGGCCACTCTTGGGATCTATTACAGTCTGGCATCTATCTGTCATACTCAGAACTAATCGTTGTGCAAGTTCAACACCAACCTTCTTCCACTCCTCTGCAAGTAGAGTCTTCAAACATTCTACATTTTTAATAAATACCCTTTTTTCTTCAATTCGTCTTTTAAAGGCCCACTAGATATGTTCAATTGAGTTCAATCCAGGACAATGTGTGGGCTAGTACTCAGAGTCCCTGATTTTATTGATCTCTTTCCACCATCTAGCATAGGCCCCAATATGACAGTTAGTACTATCTTCTTTTAACAGAAACTCGTTGTACTTCTTTATGATGCAATTCCATAAACCAAAGATAGAACTCACCAGCCAAAATATTGATATATTCGTCTTGGTTTACAGTGCCATCAACAATGACTAATGGGCCAAATCCACCTGTCTAAAAACAGCTCCAAAGCATGAACCTACCACCACCAAACTTTGTTGTTGAAACAATATGATTAGGATCATAACGTTCTCCAACTTTTCTGATGACACAGGCACCTCCATCGTTCCCTTTCACGGTGTACCTGGACTCATCAGACTAGACGACGCCTTTCCACTGGTCGTTCGTCCAATTGACATGTTCTTTAGCCCAACAAAGCCTTTTCTCGTGTTTCTCAGTCAAGCCTGGCTTATGATCTACATAAAAAGATCCAAACCCTAACTGATTGCAGTAGCTGATAAGGATGGTTCTACATGCATCTACTTGGAACTTTAGAATCTCCAGCTTTAGTTGATTATATGGGGCAAATAAACCCTTTCTAATGACCTTTTCTGGGTGTCTAAAGTACCTCTCATTCACTTTTAGGGTTTTCCGAGACTTCAAATACAATGGTGATCCACATTCTTTTATGTTCTTAATACTATTTTGAACTGTGAACCTTTTTTTTATCTTAACTATGCTTTCAATGACAGTCAAACTTAATCCAGCTTTAAACATGTAATAAATGCCCTATAGCTTTTTATCTTTTACATTATATTTCCTATGGGCGTGAGTTTCTGATTATCAATCTGAAATGTTGTGTTGGTTCAATGATATTTAGAAAGAAAAAGAGTTTTATGCAAAAAAGAGTTCTTTTTTAACATTTTGAATTCCTATTTGCTTGAAATGTGAGACATGTGATTGTCCAGTTTATTTCTCTTTCTTAGATTCCAAAAAAAAACCCCTCCACTTAAAAGATAATCTTGGTGCTATATTCTAAAAATCTAATAAGAAAGACATAAGGTGGTATCGAGACCTTATCCTACTCATTCGTATAGATATTGAATTCAAGTCCAAAGAAATACCTTGGGTCTTGTTTGAAGAAGATAAGATATCGGGAAAATAAAACATCAATTTATCATTAAGAATTCTATTGGAAAATTTTATGTTGAAATAAAGGGAAATGTATTGAGAGGACAGGCGACCTTTATTATTAGTATAAGATAGAGATGCCAAAGAGGTATATGAATAATACTAACTATTTTTGTAATAAACAATAGAAGACCACTAAAAAGTACTTTTTCTTCTTATTGATTATATATTTTGAAAAAAAACTACTCAAGAATCCATCGAGCAATAATAAAATAAGAAATAAAACTTTTTAGGTTTAGAAACATCAACAATTACTATTTTCTTGCTCTGCTTGCAATTGAAATAGAATGTGGATAAATTGAACGATAATACTATGATAAATGTGTCATGCTACTTTGAAAAACTTTGTCATTTTTATTCCTAAAAAAATCGAGTAATGTTATTTTTACAACATTCACAAAGCAGTGATGAGTCTTATCTATTAAAAAATCAGACAATAGTTTTTTCAATGCGAGGTCCAAAGACCCTTTTCTTTTTTTTTTATTTGTAATTACTTCCAGGTGTGAAATAATTTTAGAAAAAATAGTATCTGTTTTCATCAAGTAATACATGTTTATCTATTTAAAAGAAGTGTTAAGTTTAACTAGATTGATAGACTTGTTATTTTACACTAGTGGATAGAATTGATAGAGTAATCATACAGGCATAATGGACAGAATTGATAGAAATACTTACTATTATTCACTAGAAAATAATTATTAAAGTAAATAACAATAGTTCGACAAGGCAAAAGCTGTGGTTATTAAAGAAGCCGTTGCCTGTTCTTATGTTCTTTATGTTCTTTATCCTTTAAAAAGAATGAGATAAAGATAGATATAGAGATTTCATTTATCATATACCAATAGTATTCATACTCCCCGAAAAAATATCCAATTTACTATTTAAACACTATTTCTCAGGTTACTTTGATTTACTTCACTTCAATTTATTATAGTAAGTCTAAAGATAAAGGTAATAACATACACCTTTTACTTATCAAGCAATGCTCTCTTTTAGATGAAAGTACTACCAAACCCTCTACCTGTGATACCTATTTTTATTGAGGCATCAGCAGATGATAGACAAAAGATACTCAAAGATACAAACGATGCAGTAATTTCAGGATTCGAAGACATCAAGAAAAGAATGATTGATAATACAGAAAATATCAACAATCTAAACAACAACCCAATGAATCCTACAAATACACCTAAAACTACATCTGATTTCTTTGATATATGCAATAAAATGGAAAAATCATGGATAGATACTTGGGAAAAGAAAGTTGAGTATACAAGCTCAAGAGACTTATGGAAACGTATCTACAGAGGTTTGGCAATGAAAAGAGCAGAAAGAAAGCCTTATATTCAAGGTAATTTATACAAATAATAATAATAAAATGAAATTTTACTAACACATACACATACACATACACATACACATACATATTTATATATGTAAATGTATATAAATACACAGACAATTGGTTTACTGATACACAAATCAGTGAAAAGGGGTGGGATGTTGTAAGAAAGTTGACTTTACCTGAAGATTTGACAGTAATAGTTGGACTTTATGCCTCTCTCTTGCTGGGCACTTTACAAAGCCTGGAAATGACAAGTCTGTACCCAGACATAGAAAAAACAAGTTCTTATCCAGTCATAAATGAAAAAGCAGATACACAAAAGATAACTACTGAGAAAAAAGAGACATCCTCCAAGACCCAGCTTGCTGAAGAAAAGGAATCTACTAAAAAGGAAAAAGAAAAAGCAGATGATTCTGATAATAAAGAAAAAAAATCAACGATTGAAGAGGTGATATTGGAGGATTCTGAAGGAGAGATAAAAGATGATCCAAGAAAGAAAATTAAGAAATCCAAAATCAAAGAAGCAACATCAGATGGAGCTAAAAGTACAGAAAAAGAAGAAGATTCAGAAAAAGGATACACGAAAGAAAAGAAAGACGAAAAAGAAAAAATGTCCAAAGAAGAAACAAAAGAAGATCCCACCATCGATGAAAATGTCAAGTCCACAGAAGATAATGATAAGAAATCATTCATGAATACAACAGAAAAAGACTCTTCCACCAAGTCTTTTATATTTAACCCAGAAGACCATATCATAGCATCGTCTCTCAACCTCTTTATGTTGGGGGTAAAAGACCTGATTCAGATATTATTGAGAAAGCAATCAACACTTGAGGCCATGGAGTGTCTTGTTGACTGTGTGTATCAACTATGCCAATGTGCTGAGAAACCTCGATCCCAATGGACAATGGAAGCTACTGAAATGAGTGCCATTTTGAAGAAGTTTGCTGATCAAGAAGAACAAGAAAAAGATGTTGATTGTTTGATTGTTTGCTTAAACAGACTTGCTGTTCCCAATAATGTATTGATTAGTTTCTACGATATGTGGATTCGACTGAAGGAAAACAACGATGACACAGGTATTTGAGAAAAAGCATATCTATAGTAGTTATGTATTTCTCTCTCTCCATGTTAACAGTCAGTAATCTTAGCTAGCTTGGAGAAAATTACCGTACAAATGGGAGACATCCTTATGGACCTTCCTTATGAAAGAAGAAAGGCATTGAAAGAGATTATTCAGCATACACGAAGATTGATTGATCCTTATCCAGGAGGCTTCTCACCTGAAACTGTTCAGTATGCAAAATACTTGGGAAGATTAATATTCTGGGCGCCTGTGAGTCAGCAGCCTACACTTAATGAAGATCATATCCGAAATGCTAAAGTCGCTTTTAATGATTTGTATGTAATGAGTAGTTTATTGCTGCTAATAGTTGATGTCTTTAGATTGACGCGATACAAAACAATTAATATTCCTTACATAGAAAGGTATTATTGAAACTAGATGAGCTATTTGTTTATTTTGTCTCGTTGCAACCGCACTAGTTGTTCTGATGATTACGATTTCTTGTTGCAGAATATCATTATTGATATTCAAAATATCTTTCCTCAGATCATTAAGCTGAGGGGTCCTGATATAAACATTGAAAAGACATTGCTTGAGTCAAAATGGAGCAGCACAAGAACAGAGAGTATGTCTTCTTTTGTTAATGAAGAGGAGAGTGATGAGTGCTATAAGTCGATCTATGAATTGTGAGTTTTTCTTATTGTTTATTTGTATCCATACTATTGACCTCTACTAATACACTTATGTGTATAGTAAGAACTTTGAACTTATATGCACACAATTGGATTACATCTTTAATACTAAGACGGGCCTTCCATTGTACAGTGATTTGGGAAGTGCTTCTGGTATTATCTCTGGCATCCATATAACACTTGTATGTATTGCACCTGCCAAAGGACTGCCCTACCACGTTCAGAAGTGTGTATGTATAATCAACAAACTGGTTATTCACTTCGAGAAGACACAGCACAGGCAAGACACTCATTTAACTTATTTTATTGTATGCTTATATCTACATTATTATTATTACTGTAGTCTACTGAACAAACTCTCCATCAAAAAGTTTGCTAAAACCATCAAGAATTCACTGGCAAAGCATCTACAGCAAAGTGTGACCGCCATGTTTAATGAGTTCCTAAACGAATAATAAAATATCCCCCCTTGTCTATGCACACACTTTCTTTTGTGTTTTATAGGTTCTGTTTTTATTTTATATATTGGTTTGTTATATCAGACCATTGATTAGGGCAGGGGTTGCTGGACATTCACCCAGCCACATGTAAAGCACTCGTACAGTTCTTTTGTACCTCCACAGGGTATCAGTGGAATAAAGCAAAAAGTAAAGCAGTCATTAGTCTTCACCAAGTAGACATCATGAGCAGAACAATGAGGACAAGAGTAGTTGTTACTTGTCTTACGCTTGAACTTTTCAAGACCAACTAAAGCCATTAACAAGTGATATGAGTTGTATAAATTCCTTACATGTAAAGCAGAAGAACATTAAGAGGGATTAGAAAGTGGAGAATCCGGAAGAGTTTATTCTTCTTTGTCGAGTGAATATCCTTTATTTATTATTTTTATTATTTATTTTATTATTTCATTATTTCATTTTCCCTTGCTTCTGTCAGTAGTGTGTGCGTCATTGGCACTAAAAATGCATTCATTCATAATAAGTAATAGGATGAGAAAGCGTCTTCTTCTTCTCAAAGCACTAATGAGTGAGTTGTGGGGACATCTATTGCCATTCAATGATTATTCCAACTACAGTAAGATGTAATAGACATTATAATGTCTTTTTGCATGAGAAAATTCAATGACACACTTCATTATTATTTTATATAGTTTTCCTGTAGCATAGGTTTCCTTCGGTGAGTCAACCGAGGCTCCAGTGATCGCTGGGGAGGAGAAAGATAATCAAGAAGGCTTGGATCTTTTCTTGGTTCTAGTTATATCTTTATGTTCTCTTTTGTTCTATCTACAAAAGCACTATGAGAGGGTACTATTTTCCCTTGGAGACATTAGACTATGTCCAAAGTTCAATGTAGCAGCTAGATCACGATTCTCAAAGCCTCAATGTCTTGTCTTTCATACAATTTTAGTTTGAACACCTATTTGAAGGGAGAAAAATGACCTGAGAAGACCATAACATTTAACTTTGGGCATTTTTTGTTCATTGATAGGGCCTGGGGTTCTTGATATGTTTAACTGTTTCCAAAGGTGAGTACTTGCATTCAGGACATAGGGTCGATGTTTTGAATTCATTGATAAGATAGAGTTTGAATCCTTCTTTCTTCAATATCCTCCGCATGTCTTTTCCCTTTATTGTCATTACTCTGGTAGGATTCGTACCTGGATGACTTGCTATAGTCACCTATAGAAATCAAACACATTTAAGAACTTTAGATTGATTCTATAGGCATATTGTATTTACTTTACTTTATTCGTATCTTGTTGGCTACATAACATCTTTAGTTCAGAAAGAATAGATAGAAATACAATAAGAAGGAGGAAATGGATAGCCTTTGATAACATTGTATAGTATCAGCTACTGTTCATCCTCTATTGATGTGATAGTGTCATCAATGGCTTCTTATGTCCAAAGATATCTGTTTAGTTAACGTATGATTCATTCTGTTCCTTCTTTTTTATTCAACTTGTATGTTATTCTTTTATTCTAATGATTATTACAGATAGAGGAACTTCAAGGAGATCACCACCAGAAGGTACACATTCTAATAAAGGCTGTTGCACTCTTATACTATCTCTAAAAGATCTATCCACTGCATTCAAATACACTACAACTTATCATAAATGCTTCATTCCAGACCATTTATTTTGTAACTGTTTGTTTTATTTATTTATTTACAAACTGATAACTACTAACTACTCGTTTTTAGTGTATAGAACCTGGAGTAACAGTATCATGTACACCACTTAGTATATCTCTTCTCAGTTTGTCTTTGTTATGTTATATAAAATTCAGACAACCTTGTTCAATGTTAGTATATATTCTGTACTGATAAATGGGCTTTTCAAATAAATACAAGTGATTTATCTCTATGTACATCAATCTGAAGCAGTAGTGTTTTATTGTGCTTATCATAATATCTTGGTCATTGATTGAACATGTATTTATAGTCCAACCTAACTGTCCTGTAGGAAGAAAGAAGTACTAAGCTCATAGGATTGTATGACTGATTTATTTCACTCATTCTTTACAGTATGCTACCATTTCTTGATCATATCACAATGTCTCTACTTTCTATCTGGTTTATATCATTATTTAGACAGCTACAATGACTTTTGCGCAAATAGCCATACTTATAACAGCTTGTATATCTATTTTGAACATAGTTCACTCAAATAATGCTATTGGGTATATAATTAGGATAAACATACTTGTTCAAGAAAGTGTTAATACAGCCACACTCAATTGAATTGAATACTTTTGAATATAAATATCAGGATGGAATAGATAGAACATGTTCAACACCAAATGAAACACCACATTTGATCTATAAGCTCCAAACTTAAGCATATCAAGTATCGATATCTTTATTTATCGAAAATAGAATAATAATACAGCTACCATTTTGTATGGCCACCTTTGGCATCAATGACTGTATAGTATCTGTCTTTCATACTCTGAACTCATCGTTGTGCAAGTTCAACACTAACTTTCTACATTGATAATAGATACCCTTCTTTCTTCAATTCATATTTCCAAGGCGTATCAGACATGTTCAATTGAGTTCAAGTCAGGGATTTGTGTAGGCTAGTAATCAAAGAACCCTAATTTGATGTGTCTCTTTTCACCATCTAGCATAGGCCCCAGTATGACAGCTAGCACTCTTTTATTGTAACAGAAACTCGCTGTTATTCTTTATGGTGCAATTCAATGAACCAAAGATGGAACTCACTAACTAAAACAATGATGTATTTGTCTTGGTTTACAGTGTCATCAACAACGACTAATGAGCCAAATCCATTAGCCTAATAGCAGCTCTAAAACATCACACCATCACCACCAAACTATATTGTTGGAATAATAGGGTTATAACTATAACGTTTTCTAAATATTTTAATGACACAGGCATCTCTATTGCTCTTTCTCATAATGTATGTTGACTCGTCAGACTAAACAATACCTCTCCACTAATCACTTGTTCAACTGGAATGTTCCTTAGCCCAACAAAGCTGTCTTTCTTTGTGTGTTTTTCAGTGAAGGCTAGCTTGTGGTCTACAGAAAAGGATACATACTCTAACTGATTGCAGTAGCTGATAAGAGTGTCTCTATATGCATCCATCTCATTCACTATTTAGGGGTTTACATGACTCTCTAAATGCAATAGTGATCCTCACTCTTTGACGTTTCTAACACTACTTTAAACTATAGGCTTTTCCCTCACAATCACACTCATAGCCAACTCTAATCCAGTCATCAACAGGCAATAAACACCCTATCATCTTCCATCTTCTACCTTTTCATATTCCCCACAAATTTAATATTCTGAATATCCATCTGAAATACTGTGTTGACCTAACACCATCGAGAAAGAACAGAGCTCCATACAATAGAAATAAGTCTCTCTTTTTCCCTTTTATCACCATACTTCCCAACAAATATTAAATATTAAATTCAATTATTATATTATATTATATATATATATATTAATATATGAATATAAAGGGAACTCTTATAGATTGGAATAAAGCACAAAGGACATCTATATTATGCTTTAATTTATTCTACATACAGTACCAAGACACAAAACCATAGTACACTGTATTCATTACATTAAGAAAGCATCTTATAAGTGTCTAAACAGAGTCTATAGACACAGAGAATGCCCTTTTCTCGATGAAGCATTGTTAAATGGATTTCGGTTGATATTTGTGGTTGATCCTTTGTATTGGAAAGGGTTGATACATAGACACATCGAATACTATTGCCACTGATGGTCTGTACCAACTCACACTATCAATGTAGGTATTAGTATTATTATCAATGAAAGTGGACAAACATGTATGTATGTATGTATGTATGTATGTATGTATTCCCCTCATATTTACTTACAGTTCCTAAATGTCTTATTTCTATCACACAGGAGGAAAGAATAATTAAATAAGGATAAACAAACAAGACACGCTGGGCACACGACTCAAAATAGAGTGCAGACAATAGAGCTTCCTCTTTAGTCTCAGCACCACCATAGCTCACAGGCCATGCAGCAGTAGCAGTGCATATTAAGCCACAACCTTCCTCATCAAGGGGCACAAACTCCACCACAGCCTGAGAAGACTCCTCAGAAGACAGCGACCTTGTACTGCTGGGTGGGTGAGGTGGCACAATGTATTCATTCTCTGTATGAGGAGAAAGTATATCAATACGCTCTATACATAAAGAAGACTGAACAAAGATAGCATTATGAGCCACTTCTACACTGATAGGATCTGATAGGCAGAGGGGATATTCCTAATGCGCCACACATGCCAGGGTGTAAGGTGAGTTATATTCTCTTGGAATCTTTACAAGTACAGGACAACTTACTTTGTACTGTTGATATCCTTCCATAGACAAGGATAGGTTGCTAGGGTCCAAGAGAGTCACCACAGCTGTAGCATGGCCTGCTCTGTGTCGCTTGATATAACACAGTACAGACTGTTGCTGAATACATCCTACTGCAAAACAAACTACTGAGAAAGATTTGATAGTGAATCCTGTCTCTTCTACAACGGGTGTGTCTACAGTGCATGTCTTCCATAATAGATCTAAATCATAGACATAAAGATTCTTGCTTGGGTATCGAGAGTGCACCACCATAAAATTACTCGAACCTGGCAGCATTGCCATGTGTCGACAGTCATGGTGGTGAACGGCCAAATGAAATGATTCAGAGCCATCACAGGGTCCTAGCCATAAGCCATACTGTGTTCCAAGCGCAATCATACTCTTTGCATCCTCAGATCGTTCTTGAACAAATGTCATAAGTATCGATACACACTGCCTTATCACTAGAAATGCACTTTATATTCTTTCATCACCTACCGAAAGGCAGAGTAGATCGTATTCGACCATAACCCATAGGTATTCTATAGAGACCACTGACTCTCCTGGGCTGACTACAGATCAAAGGTACATCACACAGTAGATCAAGAACAAAAGGACCTGAAGAAGATGGATTGAACTGTAGATGTTTCTGCCACTCTAGTTTCTCCTGAACACTAGAACATACAAAATGGAGAGTCTCGTCCAAGTACCCTAGATGACGAAAGGTTAATCTTCGAGAAGGTCGTACGAGTTTTGTGGTGGAGGACAGGTCCTCGGGTAATTCTATTGACAGCCTTTTTAATCTTGATGACACAGATAACAAGGAGTTGGCCTTTTTCCGTTTTATACTCTGTTCTATACGTGACAAGGGAGAAGATCCCTTTTTAGATTCAATAAGGGGATGTTTAAGAGAAGACAAGAGATGAAGTACGGGCCGGGCCGCACGAAGAGACAGTCGACGCCTTAGTGAGTCTTCCAATGCATCTACATGTAACATTAAAAATGGCACAGGTCGGCTTAATAAAATAAACTCTTCATAGCCATTGGGATAAACATGTCTGGATGTGATTAATAGTCCATGGGCAAATACAAAGACATAGGAAGGAGTATTAGTGAAGGTGCGTCCAATGCGTGTAAGATGAAGAGGGCCCTCATGAAGAAGCACGGGATGATGAGGAAGACATTGGGATAAATGGTAGTGATAGGGAATAGACAAGGAGGATACAATTTGTAGTAAGCGAGTCTCTTTAGCAGACTGTCTTGATACTTCGTTCATTTGAGAGAGAAGAGAGCATAAGAGTTTAAGAGCAGCCTCAATGGATTCTCTTTCTTCTTCTATTTGTGTGTATTTGAGCACAGCTTCTATGAGTAAACGGACTCTACCAATGCGTAATGTAGGCAGTGTCAAGTAATGCCTTAGTCCAAGGCGTCGAGTACACTCTTGGCCATCCTGCTGTTGGATGAATTCAGCAAAGGCACTATTCCTGTGTGTTTCTGAAGTGACTACATAGGCTCCCCTGGGATAAAAAGAAGCATACAAGAGATAGGGCTCAATATAGGTGCTTATATGTTGATGGAGAATAGATCCAACTCTGTCCTTAAAAAGACCACTGTCTTGATCCCACTGACAAGCAAGGTCTATTTTTAGTTGTTGGTGCATTTCAGAGATAATCAAATAGTTTGAGAACACAATGTTGTGGAATTTTTGTTTTCTGATGTCTTCTATACAAGAGGTGTCTTGAAGGATGGGTTCTGCATAGATAGTATGGAGAACAGAGAGATCATGGATATACTGCTCCTCTGACATTAATAGTTCAGCAATTGCCGCCTGTAGTTTGAATTCCATAGTAGAAAGACAGTGGGCTCGTTGTAGATGCTGTTGATAGTCAATGGACAAAGACAATGACTCCACAAGAAGATTAGTTGGATATTCTACATATTCCCTACTTCATCTCCAGAATCCACTCTGTTTAGCCTGAAGGTTCTACTGGGTGGTTTCGATGGGCAAAGAGAAGTGTAGCAGCCAGAGCCATCACAACTTGGAGAATAACAGGCTGTCAATGGAGTAAGAATACCATTGACTGGACTGGTAGAGACTTGGTAGCAGTCCTCTAGGCGGGTGAGGATCCTTTGCTCCACAAGCACATCAAATACGAACTGTGCATAGTGGGGTTCTACAATAAGATCAATGGCCTCCTTATATTCTGTAAGTTAATAGACACTCCCAATAACTGAATGGGCTGTTTTATTACTTGGACTTCTTCATAACTAATTCGACAGTAGATGGCTGTGTTTCTGAAGGCAACGGACAATCGAGATAGACAGGCAGTGACAGCTGAGTGACAGATAGACATGAAATAAACAAGGCTTAAAAACCTACACTCTATAAGAACAGGAATAAGAAAAAGAACAGGAACAGGAACAGGAACAATAAGAACAGAAAAAGATGAAATAAAGAGAGAAAAAACAAGCAACTCAAATAGTAAAACGAAGCCTTTCCTGCACTCATTGGATTGAATCCCCGAACAGTCTTCGAACAAACTGAATCTCCTTTTTTCCGAGTAAGTGTGGCTCTTTTCTTTTCTTTCTTTTGCTTTTATACGATAATCAACAGATAAAAAAATCTTATTGGATTGGAATATTCTTTCTTAATAGAATGTTTCTATTTTATTTATAATAAAATCTACTGATGCTTATGGAAACCCACTCATCAAGACAAATACCCCACAAGTGTTTATTGAGTAATTTATGCCTACACACCCAAAGATTTTTGGAATATAAAAGGAAATATCTTGAGAATGAAATCGCAATATACTTATGATTGGCTAATATGTTTTAAAAGGCCTTTTTCGCTGTGTAAATGAGCTATTTCAAACTCTACTTGCCTGTTTAAGCAGTGACGATTGACTTTGCAATTAAAAAGTATAGAATTAGCTGTAAAGACAAGAGATAGAACAAGAATCACCCCAAAATTACAACTCAGTCACTGCATTTATTGTTTAACATAATGTGTTATCCATAAGTCCACAGTATTTGCAGTATAACAATGTTTAAGAAAGATATATTATAGAACACACTGAATTAACTCTAGTAATTATTGTCCATAAAATAGAACCAAACCCGCTTATATTAAGAGAATTATAGCCATTCATTGACTCAATATTCATAATCATCTCAACTGTCTCATTGTAACTAGTATTAACAATAGTACTTAATGGGAACTAAGTATTATTTCTAATAATGTCCTTTAGGTCCAAGGCAAATAGTGTGAATTGTTTGACTTGTGAATTTTATGAGTGGAGGCTAGTGAATGCATCACTAGAATAGAGAAAGAAGAATTATTTGTTTTGATATTCCCCTCTTTTTGTTATTTCCCACATTTCACATACAACTTAACACCTAAGTAATTTTCAATATGAGCATATCTGAGCAAGTTAATGTACTATTATTAACAAAGAAAAACAATAGAAGGAGGTGATAGACACTACCAAGGAATATTCTGAAAGTAAAAAGGTAAGCAGTGTTCTCCTCTAAGCTTGATATTATTGTAATCCACAAGACACTCATTGTATTATTATCAGACAAGTAAAGACTCTTTTCAAGTCAGTCTCAGGTGGTTTTCTACAAGGTCAATAATGTCTAGGGTATACTTCTGAGCATATTTATCTATATTATAAGGATAAAACACAAGGCTTTTAGGGTATAGATTTTATTATTATGATGGAGTGTACTTGGGCAGTAGCTATATCTATAATATAGTATTAACTATACTATTATAATAAACGATTTTATTCATAAACACTATATTCTATTGATAATACCATTTGATAGTGAGGTATTCTACAAAAGAAAATAATAATTTGAATGTCCACAAACCCTTTGATTTTAAACACCGGTACACAGAAGGGAAATATTTACATTCTTTAAACGGATGATCGTGTTACCTCTTAAAAGCCAGAAAATCTTTGGGTGTGTAGTTAGAACTACTTATATTCCATGTACCCTCAACATTGTGCATGCATGGCAAAATGTCGAACTATCCACACTATAGCCCTGGCTATATATCACACATCTCTTCTCCCCTTTCTCTCTTATTCACTCCATGCATAGAAAGAAAGAAAAAAGAAAAAAGAAAGTAAAGGTAATAGTAACAGTAACAGTGCCTTATTCTATTGACATTTCAATAAAGAACAGTCCTAGAGTAAAAGACAGCGGGGTTATTTCAGAGATCCATCAATATATTATTTAACACAAAACATAATACATAACATATGATAACTATAAATACAGTTGGCAGAAATAAATGTTTGGTATTTATACTTATTATAATAAGTATATGAGTGGTATGGAGATAGTTAAATAAAACAAAGAGATCTGACGTATTTTGGTGAAGAAACAGATACAAACATTAGTCAAGCAATAAAAATACCACAAGTTAGATAGAAATTCAACTCTTTTTATATAAAATAAGGTTATTGATAAATAATATATTAACATCGTTTATAGCTAGAGCTCTCTCCTGTCTCCTACGAGGTGAAGAGTGTGGACACACGATGAAGATATCCTTTTCTCATATAATATAATAAATGAAAATAAATCTGAAAGTTTATTTACCCTGTCCTTTCTTTTGTTTGTTTGTAAAACAAGAGGTCGTAAGTGTATCATGCCATGCCATGTTAATGGCTTCCAAGTTATGATAGTAAAATAATTTGGTCCATGGCGATAAATAGATAATATAAATTCATGATTATTATAACATTCTAAAGACTTAATTTATGCAATAGCGTGTTTTTATTATTTATTGATGAAGTGAGTGAAAAAATGGAATGATGATAATGTTGAGTAAGTTGTTTGGTGTGTGGAGTGTATCTAACATTGAGAGGATAATAAATCTAACAGTATCAGAAAAGTACATGATATAGAATGAAAGTTATAGATGTAAGCTGCAGGGGTGAAATGAACAAAATAAGAAAAAGTAAAAATATAAAAAAAAAAAGAGTTCAAAGAATAAGAGTAAAATAATAAAATAGTGAAGGGATCAAAAACATCTACTTTTGTCGGTGGTAGCGGCTAGTGATCGGTGTGCGGTTAGAATCCCGCATAGTGGGTTTACTAAGAGGTACGGTGTCATCATCATTGTCTGCCTCTCCCTTAAGATCACCCATGGATTTGTTATTCCAGGCACCAAGGTGTTGTTGTTGGTACATTGTATTTCCGTGCATGGGTACGGGTGGCATTCCCATAGGTATCTGTGGCATCATCGATGGATTCTGCATCATCATGTTCTGCATCATCATCATGTTTTGCATCATCATCATATTGGTCTGTGGATCTACCATACTCGGTAATCCCATGTTCATCAAGTAGGGATTACTCATCATTTGTTGCTGCTGTATATGCTGCTGCTGCTGCTGCCATTGCTCCATCATAATTCTATCCCGTTCGTACTGGTGACGATCCTTCTCAGCTTGTATCTTTCTCTCTTTCTCTTGAAGTATGCTAGTGGATCCTGACTTACTATCATTTGGAGGAATGAGGTTGATAAGGCGCTGTCCAGCATGTCGTGAAGGGTCGTGGGGTCTTGGAGATGTCATTTCTGAATACGCAGGGTCCATTAAGCCGTTTGGATGCAGATGGCTATCACCATAGTTGGACATGGCTTGTCTTTCTCTTCCACCAAAGTAGCCAGTAGGATATCCATAAGGATAGCCTGTGGGTGGGGCTGTGAGTGGGGCTGTGAGTGGGCCAGCAGGAGAGCCAGCAAGGGGACTGGGAGAATAAACACTGGAATATCCATTGGGATAGACATTTCCACCATACATACTGCCTCCACCATACACACTGCCTCCTCCACCATACACGCTGCCTCCTCCACCATACACGCTGCCTCCTCCACCATACACACTACCTCCTCCTCCTCCTCCATACACACTGCCTCCGCCTCCTCCATACTGACTGCCGCCATACTGACTGCCGCCACTGTAAGCATCTCTTATCATAAAACGAGGATCCACAGAAGCTGTATCTTTAGCAGATAATCCAGAGGGGCGCCTTTCATAGTCTCCTTGTACAGAAGAAGTGCCCGAGGGACGAGGATGAACAGACAATTTGGAACCTTGTTTCTGCTTTTTAGGACTCTGTTGAGCCTTTTTTGCAGGTGACGTTTGTACTCTTGTCTTGGGAGAATGACTGCTACCAGATTCACTTTCTGTTCTACTGTGTACACTGGAGTGGCTTGCTACACTACTTGCCAGCTTAGCTTTGTAGGAGGGCCTCGAGGGTTTATAAGCTTGGCGAACAGGTTTAGTCATTGGTGCTTGCTTCACACGAGAGAGAGACTCATTCTTCTGGCTCACACTGCTATCAGAAGTATCAGATTCACTACCCTTTGAACTCAAGCGATCAATCTCGGATCGTGTCAGTAAGTCGGGTCTGGAGGAAGATGGACTGGCGCTGTTGGAAGAGAGCGAGAGTTTGATAGGACTGTGCATGTGTTCAACATCACCCAGAATACTCTGTGCAAAATCATCGCTGTCGGATAACTTGGGAAGGACAAGAGAAGAAGACTGTTGGAATGTGTTTAGTAGAGGGACAGAAGTAGTGGAGGACAAAGGCATCAAATGGGTAAGTCTCGATGTCTTTGGATCAAGAATAGAACCGTCATCACTGTCCTCTTCTATATCTTCTGTATTATCACTTTCATCACTATCATCACTTGCAAATATTTGGTTTTGTGAAGATACTTTCTTGGATTGAGCCAGGGGTTGCTGCTGATTTTGCCAGGACGAGGGTGAGTTGGTGTTGGGCAATTGATCTGAAGAGAGAGGGTTGTTTATGAGCGGTCCGTTCAACTGGCGACCCCCCAAGCTATGAGGAGGTGAAAGAGGTGTAGCATCACGCTGTCTAAGTTTATGAAGCAGGACATCATTAAACTCTGTTTTGTTATCCAGATAGGTATTTGCATGCACATTGACATTCTGTACATCTTGTGTTTCTAGGAATAAACGTGGGGTCTCTCCGTACATGGGCTCACCAAAATTGAGTGCAGCCTTGTTTGTCTCATCTTCCAAAAGACGAGTAGGTCTTCCATAGAGCTTAAAGGCATCAAATGTACTCATAAGCCACTGTGCCATTTCCTTTGGACTGGAGGCCATGAGCAGCACACCAGCCGAGGCACTGACAAGGTGTTGTTCACCCTTTTGCATTGTGTACATTCCTCCATCAATCTTTAGCATGGTAGCCATATCAATGAGTTTGTGGGATTCTGGATAGACTGAGTAGGCTTGAATAATGTCTATCATCAGCAGACAGGGTAACTTTGACTTTTTGGTTTCATAAAAGGCAAACTGGCCACGAGAAGGCACTGATTTCTTACTGAAGAGTCTTCTCTCTGTGCGCAAGTCAGAAACGACTGTCCAATACTTTTGCCAGCCAACAGCACCTTTGATGCGAACTTGTAAATAGCCCTCCATTTTCACTGATTTCTTTGCTACTATGCCTGAAAAGAGTGGACGAATCAGGAGGCGTCGAGTGTATATTTCCTGTAGCTTTGTATATTCAAAACAAGAGAGCCTAATAGCACCTATCCACATAATAAGCGTGCGTTCGTTGGGTGCTTGTAATAAGACATAGCTGGTGCCTGTGGAGGTAAGAGCAAGAACATGATGGCGTGTGGGTCTTTCCTGGGTAATATCTCCTACACTGTCTACAGTAGCATCTGTAATGTTGATGTAGTTGGGTAGTACATTATCAATACTCTCTTCTGTTGCCTGCCATAGACTCAGGATAGGTCCACACAGTTCGACATACCAGCGAGTCCATGTCCCTTGTCCGGGCCTTTTTTCTGGTGACTTTGTATCTTGTTTATGAAGATAGCCTTCCATGTAGATCTTGTGGTGGTAGTGCTCATTCAGTCGATGCATAGGCTGCATATCCAGTGGTATGGATGAGGTGGGCTGAGGTGTTTGAGGTGCAGGCTTAATAAATCTTGCTGGTCGAGATGAATTGGCATGCTGTGCGAGGTTCCTCACAGAAATAGGACGAGACATACCGAGAGATGAAGCAGAAGAATAAGGTGAGTTTTGTACTGATTGTCTATGGACTGGCTGCTGACGAGTAGGGTATTTATAGTCTTCTTCCTCTTCTTCCTCTTCTTGCAGGTGACTATCTGCATCGGGTGTTGTTTCTTCATTCCATCCAGGTGTCGTTAGGCCGTACTTTTCTGCATAGAGCATACGTGAATGTCGTCTGGATGGTTTGGGTAGGTTACCACGTGGCGAGTGCTCTTTAGGATGAGTTGAATAGTCAGATAAACTCAGTGTTTCTACTGTAGAAGCTAGGTCATGAGCAATAGAGTCTTCTGAATGTCGTGATATTCTAGCGTGCATTGTCAGTAGGGTGGTATACAAGTGGTTATTTCGCACTCAGAATACAGTCAACAGAAGAACAAGGGCCTAGCAAGGAGTGAGATTATGACAAAGAAGTGTGTTGATGTATTTCCTGTGTAAAGTTCCTGAAGAAGAAACTAGTGAAGTGCATAAGAGAGAGAGCGGGTGATGAAGCAGGTTACCTTGACGACAGGACGAGAGAGAGAGAGAGAAAGAGAGAAAAGAAAGAGAAAAGATGAACAAATCCAACACCAAAAATAAACAATCAACAGAAAGGCAGAACAAAAAAAGGTGAACCGTGCTAAGAGTGCACTTTTGGGTAAGAACACTCCTTTTTAAGAAAGAGTGGAAAGTGAAAAAGTGAAAGTGAAAATAGAATACCAAAGGACGACCCTAATGATCTTGCACTCATCTCTCTTTTTTACCCCTTCAGTCTTTCTTCCTCTTTTTCTCTTTTTCTCTTTGGTAGAAACACTTGCCTATAGATACATCCATGCATAGAGAAAGAAAAGTATGACTACAGGCACAAATGCAACTACAAGCACAGATAGAAATACAAGTACAACTACAATGACAACTACAGACAGATGTAGTGGAATGCCCGGACAATAACTCCCAAGACTCTTTCTAACAATCCAATCCAATCCAATCCAAAAAAATAAAATAAAAATAAAATAAAAATAAAATAAAAATAAATAAATAAATAAAAACACTGCCATACCAATACCACCCATGGCTATGTTGGCTCTTTCTTTATTACCAGGGCTCTTTTGCTATGGAATTGTTGACTGAGAATATTGTAATAGGAGACAAGACTTATATCACTTGAATTGGTGTGTAACATTTCTTCCTCTTCAAAATGGAGAACTACTATTTGTAGTGAAGAATAGTGTTCATGAAAGAAACACGGAGGTTATTTATTCTAAAAGGGGAATTGTGAAATCATTATGCTGTAACTGTTCTTATTCTTTTGCAGTCTAGCACTGTGCATTTCTCATATTGGCAGTAACCATTGCACCTGGTTACCATGTACATATTAGCGTTAAGGCTAGAATAGATTATTACTGCTTGTAAGAAATAGATCCATAGCATGTATTAAGTCGTACATTCTGCATTCTCATCATGCCTACGTTCTTATTAGGGTGGTATCAGTGATGGTAGGGCAAAAGACTTTTCCATGTCTACTCGTCTCTGTCTATTGAAAAAAAGAAACCCCTCTTAGGGTCTGTTCAATGCATTCCTAAATATAAAATAGATAGCCAAAACTATCTGCTCATTGGAGATGTCCTAATGTACTCTGTCCCATAAATAGAATGAGATAGAGTGTCTTTCTCGTTCCCTCTGTAGTGGTGCTATAATCATCCTTGTAACCTATCGTATGTCATGTCTTTATCTGTTATCATGAAGATCCACCAGATCTATTTCTTTTTCTACATCTGTTGCCATTGAGATTTGCTCGATATCTAAAGGGTCCGCTTGTATTAAAAAGAAGGAAACAAACAATACTAGCTACGAATAGAGAAATCCTATAAATATACTAGTGCAATACACTCTTCACAGGATACTTGGAACGGATCGCCATTAATTCATGTGGCGATGATTTGGGATGTTTGATCCAGTAGAAGAAAAGGTCAACGAAGAAATATGCTCTCTTTTTGAATACCAGCAGTGCGTAGACATGTAGTTGGTCTTTCTCCAAGTACTGTTCTTTGATGATGATGATGATAATGATCAACAGCATCTTTCTTCTTCTTTCCTTTCTTTCAGCGAGGAAAGAGAATAGATGAGGGTCATGGGTTAGATATTTATCCGATCTCTCCTTATTCCTTGGTTTCCCTATTTATTTTTTATTTTTATTTTTATTTTTATTTTTATTTTTTTATTGATACAGGGCTTTAACCTAAAATTAGACAGTGTTGAAAAATCAATGACACTTCAAAAAGTAAGACAAAAATGCGAGTATTCAACACACTGCCTTGTATTTTAGATACATTTGAACTTGTAAAGAAATAATACCAACGCCACTCGTACTTCTAGTGGTTTGCACTAATACTGTCCAACTTCACTTCATTTTTAGACAGAGAATGTTTATTTTGATCCGAAAGAAACACACAATTGCCTATAATAAAATAGTGCATCGTCTCATTCAACTTACAATTCGTCTCTTTTTAGAGTAAAATACTGTAATTCAATATAAAATGTCCATTTCTTATTTCAAGGATAAAAATAGTGGAAGACTCCGACCTACTGGGGTGTGAAGGATTGGCATTGAGACAGAATAAAAGAAACTATAGTCCTTGGATTGTAAACCCGAGCCTACAGAATACATAAGTAATAGTATCAATATTAGCAATACCAGTCAAAATAGAGATAAAAGTAAATACATGATAGAATAAAGGTTATTTTAATCGATAGTAATAATAACATACAAAAAGAATAATTAATAACATTTATACAAAAAGAATAATTAATAACATTTGTATAAAAAAAGAGTGAGAATGAAGGAAGATTATTAAGGAGAATAGACACACACACACACAAATATGCTTTCTCTATGTGAGAGGAAATGGACTCCTAATAATATATTTGTTTAGCTACTATCCATTGAGAGGGCATAGAAACCCTCCAGTAGGTGGTGTAATTGACAAAGTAGGAACCCACATAAATCCAAAGAAGTGAAAGTCCATCTAAATATAATTCAATCATTATCAGTTTGTATTTCTGTTACCATGTGTTTCTTACATGAAGGATGACATTAAGAGACGGATTTTCTCCGTTCTTTTGAGTTCCACATGCCTTGTATAGATTCTGATAGGTCGGATCTATAGCAGAAGCCACTGAATAGTCCACAGTAAGCTTAAGTTGAAAAGAGGTTATCTTGCGTGGCTGAAAGACCATTGGCCCATGAACACCCCATGCAAACTGACGAAATGTCAAGCTGTCCATCATATTAAATCCCAATTTTGTAAGATGAGTTGGGATCCAGTTCTGATTGTTATCAAATGTCACATTCACTAGCCATGTTGAACGCAGGGATGGACGTTGTTCAATTCCCCAGCTCGTCGGGTCATCGCCACTCACAATGGCATTTCCCATGGTGACAAGTGGTGTGCGTGGCCAACAGAAAAATGCTGCAATAGAGCCCAGAGCAATGAATATAAATGCAAATATAACACATGCTCGAGAGACTCTTGATCTGTGACAGCACTTTCTCTTTCTTTTCTCCATGTCTTCCTCCATTATAAAAGATGGGTAGTAAGATTCAGCATCTTTGTTTTCGTAATTGGTAGTGATTTGATTTTCAACATGGACTTGATTTGAATTCCCTGTTTTGGACCGGCCATCATTTGTAGTATGTGAACATGGTGGGCGGTGTGGATGAGAAGAACGGTAGGTTGGTTCTTTCTTAATACACTGTTCAGCTTGAATATAGGTCTCAGATGTCTGGTCATAATAAGAATTGTAGGAATGTACTTCATTTGACCCGTGATACGGATAGCAAGAGTGGCAGCTTTGAATGTCGATATGCGTACTACTGTTGAAGGGGTGTGGGTCATCTACTTTAGAAGGAATAGTATCATGAAAGTTGCAACAAGACTGGCAATGATCCTCTTTTTGAAGGGTAGAATTGGCTTTACTAGCTAGGAGGTGTATTTGTTATTAGGTCTGTCTTCATTCATAGAATATTTAAGGGCTCACTTTGATTTTTTCTTTGACTTAAATGTCGGCAATGGCACAAGTCAGTGGAAGAGTCGTATGGGAGGCAATTGGAAGAGTCGTATGGGAAGCAGTTGGAAGAATCATGACACTGCATTTTAAAATAAATATGAAAGAAAGACAAAAGTTTAGTTTAACAAAATGAAGATCATACACTAGAAGGCGATGAAAAGATAGCTGTCTTCTACTTTAGATGCAGAGGCATACAAGAAATAAGGAAGGGGTGAGAAGTGATTTCTCTCCTGACTTACAGCGTTTGCTCTCTACCATGGTCAGTTTTATTTTTGCGCTCTGCTCATCCACTTTTATTTTGTTTTACGAATATAACACCATCCATAGATAGAAAATAGAAAAAAAGTGCTTTATGAATTTATACCAAGTTAACGTATTGAATATCTTTTGACGAAAGATAATAACCTACCCCTGAAATAGAAAATGCATAAAGATGCGGGGATGGATTGTACCATTATACTTTTATCTTCCTGAAAAAAATGCATCTTAGATGGGCAATGATAGTACTGAATTGCCTTTAACAGGCACTATAGCAAGTGGCTATAGAGAGATTTTTGCTTCATAAAGGTCTTCTTAAACTACTCTATGTTTCTACATGCGTCTATCTATCATCTGACTCCATCTTTAAACTGGTATAAAGATATATTTAAACATCAAAAACCACAGTGTTAGCTTGTTTCACTGATTCGAGAAAAAATTATCACAAGCGGTGGAGATTATTGAAAAGGAAAGGGATTGGTTTATGTTTCTATCCATGAGAACACTTATAACATCAATCGATATTAATATTGCCAAAGAAAGAATAAATTTAGGACATTCAAACACTTCAATGTCTTTTTCTTTCTTTCTTTCTTTCTTGATACACTATGATGTACCAAGTATCAAAGATCAACAAAATAAACTTGGTATTGAAATCATTAAAGAAGATCAGTGAAAATACTAGACATTATTATGTCTTTTTGTATGACAAAATTCAATAAGACACACTTTATCACTTTCTAGATAGTTTACCTGTAGCATAGGTTTCCATCAGTGAGTCAACCGAGGCTCCAGTGATCATTGGGGAAGGAGAAGGATAAACAAGAAGGCTTGGACCTTTTCTTGGTTCTAGGTGTATCTTTATGTTCTCTTTTGTTCTATCTACAAAAGTACTATGAGAGGGTAATATTTTCCCTTGGAGACATTAGACTATGTCCAAGGTTCAATGTAGCAGCTAGATCACGATTCCCAAAGCCTCAATGTCTTGTCCATATAATATTGGTTTGAACATCTTTGATTTTAAGTTGATATGAACTCAAAGATCAACATTTTCGCCTGTATAGCTCATGTTTTTTCATGATAGGGTGGTTGTGAATATTTGTGCTTTCATGGATATATATTTGTTGATTAGATAGTTTGATTGGAGTGTAAGAAGCATATTGACATTAGCCATCTTTTAGTAGGTTGGTCTTCTCTCTTATTTCACACACCTTGAGTGTGAGACTTGTTTTACCAGAAGCACCACTCTCTCTGATTTGTTTGTTAACGAGGGACAAAAACACCTCACAGAAAAGATTATTGGTTATGCACCCATTCAAAGCAGATTCATCTTTAATTTCGAGTAGATAGATCAAGATATACTTAGAGAATGCATAAGTATGAGAAACAATAGTATTGATGTTATGGACCAGATCTTACAAAACAGTTAAATATTCAGAACTTTAACCAGTATCGCGTAAAGATGTCTTGATTGTTATTATTATGGCAGGATTGTTATATGAAGAACTTGCTAATAACATTGAATAGTGTCAGCTATTATTTATCATCTATTGGTGTGATGGTGTCGTCAATAGCTTCTTAGGTCCAAAGGTATTGGTTTAGTTAACGTACGATCCACTCTGCTCTTTTTTATTCAACCTGTATGTTATTCTTTTATACTTTTATTATACTCTGATTGTTACTATAGATATGAGAATTTTTAATTATTACAAACTAGGAAGTACTCAATCCCTGACATATATTAATATATGCTGGGAATCCTCTTTATGCTTTTGGAAGTTATTGCTTTTGTGATTTATCTATAGTCTAATGTGTTGAATAAAAATAGTATATAAGCCATCTATCAGTTAGATATAAAAAGGTTTTGTGAAATATATTTCTTATATTACAAACACACTTGCCTCTTTCCTCAGCAGCCAAAACAATGATTGAAACCAAACTTCGTGAAGGATATAGAAAAAGAGATACTCGTATTGCTATCTAAAACAATCGTGCTGAATACATCAATTCAAATCTTAATGACGGAGAAAGTACTTAAAATACAACTATCCATAGAGATCAATTGGTCCACTCCACTGAGATATACAATATCTACAAAAAGATCCAAGGAGTATTTTATAAGCGTGCCGACACCCAGGAAGAATTTATCAGAAACTGGTTGGAAGAGCTTCAGCAAGACTAGAGCACCATGATGGATCGTGACTTTGATACTCTTGTTTCCTTTGGCTTTGTTTTCTCCCTGGCAGAAAAGTCTTCTTCTTACTTATGAGAATGTCTGTTTTGATGCCACTCTTCTTCACCAAGGATCATTTAATGTCACCAGTAAACAGTTTTATTTATTTCTTACACTACAAGATTGGCTTCAGTACATTGAAGAAAATCACAATTGACATGAGTAGTGCTGAACTCAATGCTATTGCTGCAGTTTATCCCCGTGCCATAGTCCAGTGGTGTTTATTCCATGTTACCAGAGCTTGGATGAGCAAGATTCAGGAGTTAGTCAAGCTAGGCAGCTCAGCATTAAATGCACAGACCCACAAAGCAATCATTTCAGCACTCAAGAGGTTGATGTGTGAGAGAAACAGGCCCGCTTTTGTGATATTGCTTGGTAACCATTTTGGATTTCCATATTTTTCGTGGCTTCATGGAGTACTTCAAAGAAAAATTATCCTGACAATGATGTCTTTGTACGTTGGTCAGCAACTTTTCAGCCATATATCTTCACAAATATAGAGACCAACAACTCTATGGAAAGCTTGCATAACCAGTTAAAGACAACCCACTTTCAAAGAAAAAGAAACAGATGTGTGTATTGTTTGGTTTATATCATAGTTTAATGATATATTACCTGATTATATACAGAATGTTAAGAGAATTTATCTGAACATTGGTTGTATGGGCCTAAAAGAAAGAAGTGTTAGGAGAAAACAGTTCACTACTTCAGAGTCAGCAATGTTACCAAGTCAAGAATCTCCAACTGAACTAGACAGAGTATTGGAATGAACAAGCATTGCCAAGTCAACCAAAGCAATGGTTGTGACAGATCAAAGAGATTCAATTAGTAACTTAAAGTTCTACATTCTCTAGAATAGAAAGATATAAAAGACTTCCTAAAGACGGGTAATAAAAAGTATATTTATCTTGTTTATATAGGACTTTACTAGTGCTGCTTCTAGCACATTATAGGTGTTCATATGAGATTAGTACAGAGAGCATCAACGAAGCCATAATTTAAGCCAAGGCAAATGAAGCATTCAATCCCGACATAGATAATCAAAGCTATGGCCTCTGAGTAACATCATTCAAAGACCAATACATCCAGTATGCAGTTATTGTTGAGAATGAGCAGATGAAGCCTTGTAGCTGTATATAAAGTGATCCGATAAATGTAATCGACCATTCCAAATTCCAGGCTATTCTTATACCAAAAATAATAAACATTATTCTTTCTTTCTTTCTTTAATAATAATTTTTTTTCTCTAATATCTAACTCATCCAACACCGTGAACATATTCAATAAGACCCCCGAGATGCATGAGAAATAGACGAGCCTCGAGACTCGTTCAGCCATTCTCCATGAGGTGCTGAATATGAATACCACTCAAGCTGAGGTCTCTTGTATGTTCAATGTTTCTCCCACCACTGTAAGGGACATTGTGAGACACTTCAAGAAGACAGGCTTGGTAGTGCCTTCTCCCAAGAGTGGCTGAGGAAGAAAGTTGGACGACAGGGCTCTCTGATAGTTGAGAAGAACAGTAGTCAGTGATTCTCATCAGACCAAGGAGGCCATTAGGGCAAGCATGGCCATCAAGGTATCAGACAAGACTCCAGTGGGCCCGTGAGCAGATTGGTTGGACACTTGAGCAGTGGCAAGGGGTTGTATGGTCCAATGAGTCCAGAGTGGAACTGATGAGCTATGGTAAGAGAATCAGAGTCATCAGGCACCCTGGTACGGCCTTTGAGCCTAAGAATGTCCTAGAAATGAGGAAGTTTAGAGGTGGTGGAGTGATGGTATGGGGCTGTTTCAGTGGGGAGGGTGTTGGGATATTGATCGTAATGGAGGGTAAGATAAACTCCGTCAAGTACATCAATGTCTTGGGAGAAGTCTACTACCATGAACTCGAGTATCTCTCTCTACTAAACCCTGGAGTCAGTTAAAGCCTACAGGATGACAATGATAGACCCCATACGAGCAAGGAAACTCGTGAATGGAAGGCAGAAAAGAGTGTGGAAACTCTTCCTTACTGACCCTCACAAAGTCCCGATCTCAATCCAATTGAGCATCTATGGGCCCACTTCAAGAAGGTTATTAGGAAGAACAGAAGGGTATATTTCACCAAGAAGAATTTGGAGGCGGCCCTGATGATGGAATAAGGTAAAATATCAAAGGCAATAGACACCCTCATTGCCAGCATGGGGCAGAGATGTTAGGCCGTCATTGATGCCAAGGGTGGCCACAGTGACTATTAAGTGGCCATTTAATAAAACTTATTTTATGTATTTTAAACACTATTCTATGTATTTATTGATATTTTTATGTCTTTAGCTAATGAATTCATAAAGTTATAACACTATTAAGATAAAATATCAATCCAAAAAAGAGAATCACTTTTACTCTGTGACTTAATTATAGCGAAGCACTTATAAGGTTGTGCTACGGTAATAATAGGACTGGATAAACAATACGAGTGTTTACAGATTCATGATACATCCTAACCACGGTTATTGATTAAAAGCCAACTGCACAACACAACACCAGTAGTGGATCAATTATCATAGAGTTAGGTCTATCGTAAGGATCAAACCAAGTCTGGGAAACAACGTACACACCCAAAGATATTTGGGATATATAAGAAAATATCCTGAGAATAAAATCAATATATATATGATTGGTGAATGTGTTTAAAATAGCCTGTTTGCTGTGTAAATGATCAATTTCAAACTCTGCTTGCCTATTTTAGCAATGACTATTGACTCTGCAATTAAATACTATAGAGTTAGATATAACAAGAAGAAATGAAGCCGATATTATAACTCGGTCATTACTATTCTTTTAGTATAATATGTTATTATTAAAAAATCAAAAATAAATAAATAGATGAGATAGATAGACACCACCAAAGGCTATTCTCAAAGTAAAAAAAAAAGGTAATTAGTGTCTTCATCTGGGCTTGAGTTCAATGCATTCCACAAGACATAGTACTGACTCTCAAGTTAGTCTCAGGTGGTCTTCTACAAAGTCAATGCTGTCTAGAGTATACTCCCAAGCATAGTGATCTATCTCTCAGTAATAAATCATTATGGTTTTAGGGTATGGATTCTATTGCTATAATGAATGCACTTTGGCAATAGCTACAGTCATAATATAATATTATAATAAACAATTCTATTCATCAACACTATTCTATTGATAATACAATTTGATATTGAGTTATCCTACAAAAGGAAATAATAAATGGTATATCCATAAACCTTTTGATTTTTAATCATATTTTCATAAAAGGAAGATGTGCATATTATTTAAAAGAAAGGCGTACCACTGCTTAAAAATCAGAAAATTCTCCTGGTGTGTAATATAAAGCATCACATTGCTCAGCCTAACCTGTAATTGTAAAAGAACACCAATTTAATGACCCTATCTCTACATAAACAATGCAAAGGAGTTATTGTTGGTGTCGTTGTCTGTTAATAAGTTGATTAGATGTCTATTCAGTGCTATACTACCAGATAGTATTGAGACAGTAACAAGGAAGAAGACAGACGGTTGTATTAGAACCACATTATGATATATATAAATATATAAATATATAAATAAAAACGAGTTATAACTGTTATTATAATCACATTCTCCAATTATAGCGTTCACTCTATTATCAACAAACACAACAAAAGTCTATGTATTCATTCTTCAAGCAGACATCTCCTTTGATAGTTCACTGAATCAAGCCAAGGACTCAGTTTCAGCCAGCGACACTTCTCACAATGTGTCCATACACTGTAGGGTATGCTAATTCGTCGCATAGGAGATAGAAGCGAATAAGAATTAGGGCTAGTATAAATATTAAGACCAGTACCACAGACTATTTATTCACACTAAGCGTCTTATTGAGCTCTCTTTCTCCCCCTTCTCCTTTCACCATGACGACTCTTCTTATCGATAACTATGACAGCTTTACTTATAATGTATACCAATACCTCTCTATTCATGGCGCAGACGTAGTAGTGTACCGTAACGATAAGATTACTATTGAGGAAATAGAGACATTAAGCCCTGTCAATATTGTGATATCTCCTGGACCTGGACATCCCTCTCAGGATGCAGGTATCTCCCGTGAGGTTATTTCTCACTTTTCGGGAAGAATACCAATTCTTGGTATCTGTATGGGAGAGCAGTGTATATTTGAAGTGTTTGGAGGCACTGTCTCTTATGCTGGTGATGTACTGCACGGTAAAACATCCCACATCAAACATGATGGCTGTGGCATATTCAAAAACATACCCCAAAACAACCAGGTCACTCGATACCACTCTTTGGCAGGGGTTCCAAAGAGTCTTCCTAGTTCGCTCCAAGTCACTGCCACCACAGACGAAGGCGTTATTATGGCCATCCGCCATAAGGAATACACTGTAGAAGGGGTTCAATTCCATCCTGAGAGTATTCTATGCCACCACGGACAGAATATGATTGCCAATTTCTTATCTCTGAGAGGTGGTACGTGGGATGCAAATCCTGCAGCTGGCATTCTTGCTGAAAAAACAGTGTCCAATGAAGCCAAGCCCGCACAGGCCCCATCGAACCACACTGCTACGAACAGTGGAACCCCCTCGATTCTCAATCGTATCTATGCTCAGCGTATTAAGGATGTTCAAGCAGCAAAGGAAACACCTGGTCAGACACAAGAGGATTTGGAGAAGCTACTGTCACTGTATGAAGCACCTCCTCTTCGTGATGTAGTAAGCCGTATCCGTGAAACCGATCTTGCCTTGATGGCTGAGGTAAAGCGTGCCTCTCCCTCCAAGGGAAACATCGACATCAAGGCCAATGCTGCACACCAGGCACTACAGTATGCACTGGCAGGTGCTAGTGTTATTTCTGTCCTGACAGAGCCAAAGTGGTTCCGTGGTACTTTATCTGATATGCGCCAAGTTCGTAAAGCAGTAGATATACTCCCTAACCGTCCATGCATTCTTCGCAAAGACTTCATTGTGGACCCCTATCAGATCCTTGAGGCTCGATTGTATGGTGCAGACACCATTCTACTGATTGTGGCCATGCTATCTGATAAAAACCTGAAAGAACTCTACCAATACTCTCTTTCTCTGGGCATGGAGCCACTGGTGGAGGTCAATAATGCAGAGCAAATGGCAAGAGCAAATGCCATTGGTGCTCGACTGGTGGGTGTCAACAATCGCAACTTGCATAATTTTGACGTGGACATGGAGACTACATCGCGTCTTGCTGAGATGGTGCCTAAAGGAACGATTCTCTGTGCCTTGTCTGGCATATCAAGTCGTGCAGATGTTGAGGTGTACGTGTCTCAGGGTGTCCGTGGTATTCTTGTGGGAGAGGCTCTGATGCGTGCCTGGGACTTGAAGCAGTTTGTTGCAGAGTTGCTTGGCCATGAGAAAAAGGCACCTTCACCTGCCATCTCCGGCACAAGGCATGTCCAAGTAAAAATCTGTGGTATTTCATCCGTGGAGGCCGCAGTGGAGGCTGCCAAGGCAGGTGCAGACATGATTGGCTTGATCTTTGCAGAAAAGTCCAAGAGAAAAGTGAGCCTTGATACAGCAAAGGCCATTATTGATACTGTTCGTGCTGTCCCTACTCTTCATCCCACCACCACAGGCGCTGGAGTGACGAGTGTAGACTGGTTTGATGTCCAGGCCGAATTACTAGAGCAGCGACCACGAAAGCCATTGGTGGTGGGTGTCTTTGTAAACCAGTCCATTGAATATATGTTGCACATTGCTTCTGAGGCTGGACTCGATCTTATCCAGCTGCATGGTACTGAGTCATCAGAATTAGCTCGCTTCTTGCCTGTTCCTGTGATTAAGGCCTTCCACATGGATGCAGAGTCTTTCCACAAGCGCCAGATACCGTACCTGACTCAGCCTGGTAACAACCACTTTGTATTACTGGATGCCAAGGTGGCTGGGATATCTGCTACCAGTCAGGGTGGGCATGGTCAGACATTTGATTGGAGCATTGCAAAAGAAGTGGTGGATCATAGACAGACAGATCACAGTTCAGGCAAGCCTTTCCCTATTCTCTTGGCAGGGGGTCTGGATCCTACCAATGTGGCCACTGCAGTCCAGCAGGTGCGTCCCTGGGCTGTTGATGTTTCTTCAGGCGTAGAGACAGAGGGTGTGAAGGATTTAGACAAGATTCGTGCCTTTGTAGAAAATGCCAAAGCTATTCGATTGTAAACTTTATTCTATCCTTGAATGTTTTATTCTATCCTTGAATGTTTTATTCTATCCTTGAATGTCTTATTTTATCCTTGAATGTTTTATTCTATCCTTGAATGTCTTATTCTATCCTTGAATGTTTTATTCTATCCTTGAATGTCTTATTCTATCCTTGAATGTTTTATTCTATTCTGCATAAAAGATATCATAAATAATGATCTATTTTTACTATTGCTATATAAAAGCAGTTTCCGAGTTTTTTTTTTATAAAAAAAGTATTTATTGATATGTTTAATTTTGTTTTGTTTATATTTCTATTCATCAAGTAGCGATGGCTTGTATTGACGCCAACAATCCATTGTTTGGTTGTGCAAACCTTGAGAGAGAAACAAGAATAAATAAATAAAACTACTGTTTATTCCTTTTCCAAGACCCTAAAACATGCATCTCCTACAGAAACATCTTATTCTTAGCTGTCTAATGTTACTCCCGTCTTGTTCTCATACTTACATCATTGTATCTACTTGGTAGGAGTAGAAATCTATGGACTGACATCGGAGAGTATACTTCTTTAAGAAGATAGGACATCTAAAGTGGTAGTTGCATTATAAAAGAAAAAGAAAAAGAAAATAAAGGGCCGTCTATTTCATCCTCAGTGTATTTACTACTATCATTGCTGTTACTACTAATGTTACTAATAAAAACGCGTGAGAAAACACTGGTGTTTATGAATGACTGTGAGAGAAAATAAAATACTTTTACAGATGAGACTGTAGGACGGATACTTCACTAGTGTTAGTAAAGAGTGATAGAATCGGGTAATCAATACCAAGATAGAAATGAGTGAGTGGGCGACGGTAGCTTCTTTTTGAAGAAAACTCACTTTTCAAAGCTATAAATCAGAACAAATAGCATCCACTTGTTCACTTGTTCTGATATTTACCCATATTCCCCATAACCCATGCCATTCATAAACGAGTTGAAGGAGGCTTTTGCACTGAACAGTGATATTAAAGCACGTCAAGAGTCTATCCACCACTCAGCCATTAAGAATTCTCCTGATGGCTACTACTATCAAGGCTTGCTTCTTCTCCAAAAGCTAGGAGATGGATTGGAAACAAAGGATCAAGCACAGAGCTCCAATGAAACTCCAGATACTATGATAAGCGAAATACTTGAATTGTTAGCGAGCTATAAGGCTTATATTAAAAGCACTGGTGCAAGTGAAATGGATGATACCCAGTACAAGTCCCTTTTAACCCGATACTACTTGCTATCTTATCCTGTAAATAAGACAGCTTCTTCAAAGTATATCCAAGAGAGTATGGGACTGGATGACTGTCTAGATCTACCAGAGGATCCCGCCCTATTTACAGAGTCAACAAAAAAACAATACCCTTCTTCTCTTTCACAAGAGAAAATTGATGCAAAACATGTGGTAGTGTGTATGCTTGAAGAGTCTACAAACAATGACAAGGTCCTCATGTTTGGACCCTTGGCTGTGCCTCTTCTCATTTCTCTAATGAAAGAAGAGTGCTTGGTACCTTTTCATAAGAAAGTCATTATCAATACATTTATGCAATACCCTCAAACTCAATACTCCTTGGGTGGAAAAGGCATGGATATATCCGAGCTGCTAGTCGAGATGTGGCAAGGGCAAGAAAAGACATTCTTTAAAAACAACATGGATAATATGATTCTTCAAAATCTAACCTTGCATCAGATGGAGAAGATCCAACAACAAGTACCTGATGTGGTCTACAGTAATCAGTTTGTGACAGATTACTTGGATAGACTAGTACCATTGGAATATGAACATCATGAAGCTACAAGTATATTGGACTTTGCATGGGGTGAGGGTGAAAATAGAATGGAGGCGTATTTGTCAAGAGTATGGGAATACCTCAAGTCATTGCCAGATGAGTATCAGCCCATGAAGGCCTGCGTTCTTTTCTATCAATTGCGTTTGGATATCATCAGACATTGTTACAGTGAAGAGCGTCTTCTCCAGTAAGTCTATTCATTCCAAGTTTCATCATTATTAACAAAGACGTATCTATTTATACATCGTCTTGACGATTAGTTACTTGATGCTTACACGTATAAGACGAGAAGAAGCCACGATGTCTCCCATTCCAGGCCATAGAAGACTAGAAAATGATAATAAAATAACAACCACTCTTCAGATAAAAGTGAGTGCCACCAGATCTTCCATCATTTACTCACATATGCACTCTAGGTTCCTTACTTGAATTCATATGAAGAGTTGACAAAAGGAGATTCAGAAATGTTGGAGGAATACCTTGTCGGATTATTCACTACACAGCCTGATACTTCCCTTGAACCCCTAAAAGAGTATTTTGATCATAAAAACTACCTCAAGTCACTGTATGCTACTGTTCGATTAACACACCCTCCTTACCAAGTGTCTGCCTCGACATGGACTTCTGAATTGTCCTTTTCAGCACTGGAAGCCCTTACTAAAAAATCCACTCTTCGCTTCAGCCCATCAACAGTCTACCAAAACAAAAAGTACTCGGCCCACTCTCTTATTCACCTAAGTGTACAGTTGAAACATGTGGATTTCCTTACGATACGTGTTTATCCTATGGATCTTTATCATTACTGGAGACTTCATCCATTCGAAAAAACACTTCATATTAGCAAGCAAGATAGTATGTGTTTGGATGGTCTGTGTCCTTTATGGGAGAGAACATTGGATTACAGCCATGTACCAATCCTTCATTCATGGAATGATGTGTTTATATTTGGAAGAGACAATTTGGCCTCTGAATGCATGCAAGGTCGTGGTGCTTGGGTGATTGATTTCATGAGTGGTAGACTACAGTGTCGTGCAATTGTGCAAAAGGTAAAAGAGGACACTTCATATATAAAGAAAATAAACTCACACTTTGTATATGGTAGGGAAACTTACACCATTTGATACAAGACACATCTGCAGGACACTTGATTCAAATACTGGACGAAAATAACCAATCCTTGAAGAGCAAAGGACAAGTGTGGTATGCCGATGCGTATTATAAGGTAAATAATAATAATAATAATATCAAGAGATAGACCATAAACGATTACACTATTTTAATAGCCTGATGAGCGTGGCAATATCTTAATTCCTTACCGTAAAGAAGACACTAAAACAGGCCGTCTACTTCTTTTGTCTGAGGATGGATTTTGTGAACCTGTGTCATTTACTCACAGGCATGAAGAGTATACATTAACTGCACAGTTTTATATTCAATCTGAGAGCATCTCTACTGGAAAAAAGACTGAGGTAATCCTATATATGCATACAGGCGATACAAAAAGATAAAACAAAGATGTATTTATAATATATGTTATAGGTTGTTGTAGTACCACAGCTCTCCATTCATGGTCAACCAGCTTCCTTAAACTTATTAGAAGATATCTCTTTAACAGTTGAAACAACAGACATAGTAAATGTCAAAAATAGTTCTGTCCAGTACTATGCAAATATATTACCAGATGTTTCTTTGAAGAATGGCATCATAGTTCCAGATAGATGTAAGGCATTCTTCTATTATTAAATGCTCTTTGCTTAACATTTCTTATTTTGATAGTAAGCCGCATTGAAATAAAACTTTGTGCCAAAGTTAAATCAACCCTAGGCCATGATGGAAAAGGGTGTGATGTACACGTCAATTACAATACATCATACTGTCCCAATGAAAAAGCATTAGCACAAGTGTATCTTCGTATAAAAGAAGGATCCTACTACCTTCTTTCCCTTGGAAAAAACGGTAAGAGTTTATTCCCTCCTCTATAACATGAGAATACTATAGAGTGTAGCTTTTGTTTACCATTATTGCTTCTTTACTTATGGTTCTAAATAGGGGATCCCTGGAAACATCAGACTTATACAGTTCGCCTCAAGCACACTTTTCTACATGAAAGTATTAATGTAACCATGCAGACAGACGATGAAGGTGTCATACAGCTGGGTTCTCTGGAGTCTATTTCCTCTATCACTGTCACTGATGATATATCCATGTATGAGCAATGGAATCTGCTAGAGGAGAGTGATGCAGTTCTTCCATACACTATTCATAGTGCTGCCCAGCAACCCATAAAGGTGCCTTTTGTTATTAACAAGAATCGACTGTGTTCTCTTTATCAAGTGGGAATGTACAGGTGAGACTCTTTCTTTCTATAGAATAATATCTAGGCATTGATAATAGCATCCATTACAAATAATTGAAAGATTCAGTAACTTACCTTTCTATATTTTTGTTGTGTTTTCTTTTTATTAGCAAATTATTGCGTGATTACTCTGATCAATTGGTAGAGAAAGATGGCTGCTTAGAAATAGCTGGTTTACCCGAAGGCCATTATATAATTTATCTTTCATCTTTTCGAAAACCAACACATCAGATTCACTGTTGGATCATAAACACTGGTATCTCTGGACTGGCAGAATGTGGTAGCCATTGGTCTGAGTGGCTGTTAGGAAAGGCACTCCTAGGTAGCAGTAGTCGATGGCTTATTCACAACCCGTTGCGAGTAATTGATGTCTATATTACTCAAGAGGATATAAAAGTTCAAATTGGAGGATTCAATTCATCCACTTATGCCTTGATAACAACCACAGCATTCGTTGAGTCTTCAACAAGTTTTACTACAGAAATGTTGAGTCGATACATGATAGATCCTGAGCGTTTTCAAACAAGTATAAGTGCACCCTCTATCTTCATGAATGGAAAGAGTATTAGCGAAGAGTATCAGTATATCTTGGAAAGAGCTGGAGCAGAAAAATGGCTTGGAAGTACACTGACCAAACCCTCCTTGCTCATGTATCCACAGGTAACTAAATTCAAACATTCTAGTAGATTGAAGTCTTTTTGTATCTATAGAAATCATCTGAAGCTATCTCAAGCTATCATGAATCAGAGAAAGAACATGATTTTGAAGCAACTCCACTCTCGCTAAATGCTATGTCCAAAAGGGTAAATTACGCAACGCCATACTGTGCTCGAATGCCTCTTGTTTCTTCTAGAAAGAATTTTGGTAAGACATCCAACCCATTTTTTTGTTATGTATGGTAGAATATACTCACGATAGAAATCTATAACCTAGGATTTCTTGACCAGCACTATTCTCTTCTACGTGTCATCCCTAATGATAAAGGTGAAATAATCATTGACCGCTCAGACTTGGGAGATGGCAATATCCTTCAAATAGTTATATTCTCTGGCCATCAAGTAGTATCAAAAGAAATGGTCTTGGAAGATGTAAATACAGATTTATGTCTGAAAGACTTAAGACAGAACACAGAACAATCTGATGTAGAGCAAGCCTATGTGCGCACAAAGTCAATTTCTCTTCTTTATCCAAGCCATCACCCTATAGATCCTCAAGAAAAATGCCTTAAGTCTGGCACAGAAACTTATGCAACTCTTGAATTGGAACATGGTCAGCATGACTGGAAAGTGATAGACAGTTTTGAGAAAGTGTTTGATCTTTTCAAAGCAGTGGCTGACCCCCAAGTTACAAAGACCCTCGAGTTGTTTGGATTTCTCTCTCAGTGGCCATCTTTCACCTTGGAGAAAAAAGTGAATTTGCATAGCACCCACTCATGTCATGAATTGAACTTTTGGCTAATGAAAAAAGATACTGACTTCTACATACTACACATTCAGCCATTTATCAAGGTGGGTTTGACAGCCTTTCTTCTTTTTTTTTTCCATTCATCTTACTACTGATATTAATATACATGTTCATCTACACTATAGAGCAAAATTCAGAAATCTTTCATGGACCATTATTTAGCAGGGGATAATCTTGAGCATTATGCTCGTCATTTACACCTCTACAATTCTTTGAGTGTACCCGAAAAAGCATTGTTGGCAAAATCTATACCTGACTATTTACCTGCCATTCTTCGTTCTTTTGAAGATATTCATACACTTGTTCCTGATGCTACCCAAGACAAACACTTTGACATTATTATGGCAGGCAACAATAATTTAAACCAGGAACCACAAGCTGTTGGGTTTGGATTATCAGGCGTGAATATGGCCGAAAATCGTACTGCATCTTTTATGAAAATGAGAACCCAAAAGCCATTTTTCAGTAAAAGTGCAGATACCTCTCAAGTCATTGATAGCGTTCGTATCATGGAGGACAATGATGGTAAATACATTTTTGCCTATTTTTGTACATGATATTTATATATAAATATGCAGATATAGATATAACCGAAGAAGAAGATACAGAAGAACACTCTAATGTGCAAGATAGTAATGATCATGAAAGGGACTTGGAGGAAGAAGCACTCCGTCAAAGAGCCATGAAGCAGCAGAAAAAATCTTCTTACAAATGTGTTGAGACTACCAGTGAATGGTTTGAAAGAGAATACTACTCTGATTCTGAAAATCCTCCAGCCAGAGTAAATCAGTTTTGGATAGACTATCTCAAATCATCAGGTTCTGTGTTTTTGTCTGGTGTAAGTACTGTGGGGTCACCTTATAAAACACAAGTCAAGCTAATTCACCTGTATTGTCTTATTCAACTTAGAACTTTTTATCTGCTTCAGGCTCTTTCACTCAAGCAATATTTGCATTGGCGCTTATAAACTTGCCCTTCCACACTCATTCTCAGTGGAGTTATGAGGAGAGATATGGCAGTAAGACTGCGTCTATTGTATCCCTCACACCTTCCATAGTATTTCATCGTAGGCTGCAGGTAAACACTTTCTTCTTAAATAATTATACATATAACAAGAGTTAAACTTTATTACCTATAGACATGTTCACTACCACCCACCAATCCTACAATACTCGTTGGACAAGGTCTTTTCATCAAGCAAGCCCAATACAATGACTCTGATACAGTTGAGATGATTGAATTCAGCAAACTAAGAACTGCTACAGAGTATGCCTGGCACCTCTCTGTAAGCAGTAAGTCACCTATGAATACACATATACCTTTATTATTATTATTAAAAAAAACTTTATCTTCTTTCTTTCTTTCTACAAACCATAAAGATATTTCTTCAGAGCCATGTGTATGTGAGGCCACTCTCCAGATACCTTTCGGGGCTGTACCAACAAGAGATACACTCTATTGTCAATCAAAAACTATCTTAGTCAGTCCTTACTCTACTTGGCGCTCTGTTATGGGCAGCTTTTATTTTCCACAAGCAGGAAAGTTTGCCCATCTTCCTATTGCCATAGCCAACAATACAACCTTGTTAAATCAAACAAGTCATGCCGTTCTTTTGGTGTCAAGCGAGGACTCGTATTCTCTAGAAGACACTCACTTATCCAGGATTCCTTGGGGTGTAGTAGCTAGTACTATGAAACAAGAACAAGTACTGCAGTATTTGGATGAACAAAAGAATCTTAGTGCACTGAACTATGCATTAATGACATGGCGGATGTCAGACAAGAACTTTGCTCGTAAAGTGTTTGACTTGCTAGGACACCAGAAGATGTTTTACTGCCGTCCATTATGGCAGTATAGTCTGCTGCATGATTTTACAGACGAAATAAAAGTACTAATTCATATGGAAGGAAAGTATACACTTCTGAATGAAGTGGGAAAAGCATTCAAGTCACCTCTCTTGTGTGCTGCTCAGTCAGAATCAAATACCTTGAAGATACTTGACTACTATCCACTGATAAATGCACGAGGTAAACATACACACCTATATATATAGATACATAGGAGTGATGTATTCACCTGTTTTTAATTATTATTATTATTTATTATCGTAACTTTTTGTTAGCTCATCTTCTTCGATCAAGGCGTGAAATTCTAAACACCAAATTCTACCATCAATACAACGCCTTTCTTGATTATCTTTGTGATAAAAAGGATGCTTCTGTCCATGATCTGACAGTACTTGCTATCTACCTTTTGTTACAAGACCGTATTGGTGAGTGCCATACTGTTTATAAACGTATTCTATCTCTTGTCTCTCAAAAGACATCAGAGGATGGGTCCGAATCCATTGTCCAGTTGGACTATCTTGGTGTTTATCTTCAAGTACGCATGCATTCTGATACCACCAAGGATGACCTCCAGACACTAGATTTAAGCAGTATTCGAGAGATTACACACAAATACAGAGACTGTAGCAATATTCGCTGGAGGACTCTTTTTAATGATCTTGAGGACTTTATCGATGAGGTAGACAAAACAGTGACTTCACGTTCCTTGGTAGATATGACGCCAGAACGTCAAAAAGACCGTTCTCTTCGTACTGAACCTGTGTTGGACATGGAGGTGAATCTGTCTCACCAGTTAGTGATCCGCTATGCCAACATGACTGAAATTCAAGTTCGCTACTACATTACCAATATTGAAGTCGTCTTTTCTAGTAACCCCTTTTTGACAGATGTTCCACGAAATTCAGGTCGTCATTTGGACTATGGATGGATAAAGCCCAATGAGAGTGAGAGTCATCCATTAGAAGCGTCCGAGGTGTGTGTTTTGGAGGCATCTGAAGAAGATGATTTTGAAATGATTGGTGTAAGCTCTATCAAGACAAAAACAAAAACTATCTTACTGCCTGAACATCTTGTGTGTAAGAATCTTATGATTGAAGTCGCTGGTCATGGTTTACGTCGCTGCCAAACCCATTTTGCTCATCAATTGATGGTGCATGTCTCCGAGGCCTTTGGGGTGGTGCGTGTTGCTAAAAGTTCCACAAAGCATCCTATCAGAGGCGCTTATATCAAGGTTTATTGTCGTCTTCAAGGAGACAGTACAGCTATTTTCTGGAAGGATGGCTATACTGGTTTGAATGGTGTTTTCGACTATGTCAGTGTCACCCAAGGCAATGCTTTGCTTGGATCACAGCCCAACAATACAAATCCAGTGACTCCCAGCAGTATTCTTCAGAAATTAGATAAGTTTAGCATGCTTATTTTGAGTGAAGAAGATGGATCTGTAGTGAAAGAAGCTTTTCCACCATTTTGCTAAAGACAAAAAGATGTTTATTGTTTATCAGAACAGAATACTATAAAAGATATGAATAAATATAAAGTTATTTGCTCTTATTTACTATTTTTTTTATTGAGTCTGATATTCTATGGTAAATGGCACTTTAGACATAGGTATTTTTTATTTATTTACATGTAGTTGCTACTGATGTAATATGCTAGTTCTATTTTATGGTACAAAAAGTACTAAGGCATAAATACAAGAAATGTAGTCCGTTATAATGATTAAAGAGTCTCTTTTTGTTACTATAACAAATCATGAAAATAAGAAACTGCCTCAAGCAATGTCCACTGTTCTTCTTCCCTGTACTCTACTATTCAATCCGCGGTGTTCATTATTATTATTTTCATACTATGTCAGAAGAATCTTCATATTTTTATAATACATTAACATAATGTTCTCTCCATTCTGTGCTGTTGTTTGTTCTGCTTCACCATACCGCTCACAAAAGTCCTTGTGAGACAGTACCTTGACACACCTGTCACTTCCTGCCTTTGATCCTCGACACACCAGCAGATACATTTCCCGTAGCAATTCAAAATTTGTAGGGAAACAGTAATCAAATCTTCCTGGTTGGACCATGTAGGTAGAACAAGGAACAATCATTCCATTGTAGCGTGTCTTTACCACTGGACTGTCAATGCCTTCAATTGCCTCTGGTAAAGCAAAGAAGTCTGCCATTAAAAGACGGTGGTGAGGAAAGTACTGTTTGAGATTATCCAATAATAAGAACATTTTGGTAGGAAGGAATTCAGGCACACTCATATTGGGTGCCATGGAGCATTGGCTTAATAGTTTCTGCCAAAAGTGTCTTGCTATGGCAGGACTACGGTACCGTGTTTGTCTGCGCAGTGATAAATACTGGGATACAACAGGATCATTGTCGGCTGCTTCATAACGCTCTGTGTAATCTCCTCTGCCATTGATGCTAACTAGGGCATGGTAGGGTTGTAATGTCTCCAGGTCATACCGCACTACATCGTGGGCTAATTTGCTCTAAGATCAGAAAATCAATATCAACATCAACATCAACATCAACATCAGTATCAGTATCAATACCAATACCAGAAATAAGCATCCACAGTAGGTGAATATGCCAATAACAGGTCTAGTTTCTATGTAGACAATGCATATCTCTAATCACTTACACAAGTCTGTATGCCTAGGATAAAGCACTGGTCAGGGACGTGTATATCCCAATCAAAAATGCTCTTTTGAATGGTATGAATACACGCATGCTGTTGCTTGGCATGATTGAGTCGCTCATATCCAAGCTGTCGTTTAGCTAGTTCGTGGGACATTTCCATTCTATTGTATCGAGTACGCTTATAGACAGAAGGCTCATAATGTTGGATATAGTCGAGAATGTTCATCATTAGCGTTGTGCTGCCTCCTGCACCCATTTCGTAAATAATGAGATCTCTGTGTGGGTAAAGATTAAGCTTGTACTCAGATACCATGTATTTTGCAATAGCATGACCATACCAAGGCTAATGACGGCAGATACAAGTGAGTGAGTATGACACCAGTGCATAAAGAGTAAATATAGATAATGGAGTAAAGAATGGAGTGTTTACCTTGAATAGTTCTGTAGGAGTATACCATGTCTGGTTTGTGTCGGTGTCGTCCCTTGTTGCCTGTGCCTCCTTATGCATCGAGATCAGACCTTTGGTGAACTCCTTATGACTCTGCATGGCTGGGAAATCAAACTCAATGTCAGGCGAAAACACATCACCCTGCTTGGAGACATAGCCATAGCTAGGATGGTACATTGCGTTGTCGATAAAGTCTCTCACTAGCATTTTAGTGTGGGTGGGTACTGTGGGCTGACTGGTTGCATCCTGTGCTGTCAATCTTTTAAATGTACTGTGCTCTTTCTCCTCGTGTCGAGAATAGAAGGGTGTAAAGAACCCGGGGCGTTGTGGTTGGGGTGTGCGTATGGGTAACTTGTATTGGCCCGGGTGTTTTGTTAAATAGTGTCTGCTGGAAGAAGTTACTGTGGGTTCTAGTTGACAGCGCAGGGTGTTTGTGGACTGTGACAATAGGCAGCCGACATGACTCAGTCTTTGTTTTGAGTGCATATGGTGAATACTAAGGCCGATAAATACACACTATGAAGGTTGATGAGGCTAAAGTGATAGGAAAAACGACTGCTGAGAGTGTGCAGATGTATGTGAAAGAAAAGTGAAGTTGGACTGCTGGGCAATGAAAGATCATGCTGACGTACATTGCTCGGTTCTTTTCATTTCATTGGGCGCCAAAGGACCAACTCTGGATTTCTCCTTTTCTATTTTCTTATTTTGTACTATAAAATACATTGGTCTGTTTTATTATTGGATTCATTGTATTGTATTGTATTGTATTGTATTCTACTCTGTTTTATAGTGTTATTGAAAATCAGGAGGCCTCATACACTCAACATGCTGAGGTGATGGAAAGACTTGGCAAATGTTTCAGTAGAAATTGCTTTAGTATTTTTTAGATAGACTATTATGATAAGTAGAAAAGGTATAAAAGCTAGCGATTCATTAGAAATCAAAGCTTTGCGAAATATACTTCTTACATTACCAAACACACCTTTTGTTTCTATATTTTGAACAGTGTATTGACTATATTATAAATGATAAAGAAGTGTAAATATCAATACAAAAAGATTAAGAAAGAAAGAAAGAAGAGAAACAGGCATTGGTATTTAATACGCCAAAAGCATCTTCCTTGTACACACTAAAATACTAAGGTTAGCACTTACACACTGTCTCTATTTTTTATGCCTACACTATCGGACATGAATATGCTGACGTGGCTTAATAACTATAGAAAATGGATTGTTCTTTTCTTTTGCTCTCTTCTTTACGCTTCAAATACTACTCGTAAACAGACATGGTAATAAGAAGAATAAGAATAAGAATAGCAGTAATAGTGTTAATAGTGTTAATACTAATAAATATCTCTTATGCTATGTATGAATTCAATGTGAAAGATTAAAGTTGGAGATATTGTAAGTAAACCAACACTCATAGCTAGTCATTGTTTAATAAAGAGAGAAATGTGCATGTACTCAATGGATACTGGTGTCTAATAGATTCCTGATGGTGTTCTTCATTATGTACCTTATGATCCCAATGAAGATATAAAGGCCTGTCCTCGGTAAATAAGACAATTCATTAGAATGATTTCTTTGCACTTTTATTTGAACTGTTTAATTTTGATAGCCCTCTTCCTCTTAAAGTACACGACAGATTTAAGGGCAAGAAGGTTGTTTTGTTTGCCATTCCTGGTAAGAACACCGATGATCTGCTTTTATTTATAACCATTCTGCTTTTTCCTATAGGTCCATTCACACCCACTTGTTCTGAGCAACATGTACCAGGATTCTTGGATGCACACAGTGCTCTAAAATCCAAGGGCATCAGTGACGTGATCTGTCTGTCTGTAACAGATGGGTTTGTCATGAATGCTTTTGGCAAAATCAGTGATACTACAGATAAGATTATTATGGCAGGAGATGGCAGTGGCTCTTTCAGTCGAGCTCTTGGTCTTACCCAGGATTTATCAAAACATGGCATGGGTGTACGCTCTCACCGATTCGCTATTGTCGTGGATGATCTGGTGGTAAAATACATTGGTGTCGAATCTGAGCCTGGTGTTTCTTCTTCAGGTGCACAGGCAGTGTTGGCCAAGTTGTAAATGGGACTCTACAAGACACTGTCCAAAACAGAGAATAAAAGAGAGAGAATCAAGTAGTAATCTCTATAATAAAAGAATAGCTATATTATAATAATACGATCAAATAGGTAAACTACAAATAGAAACAACCAGACAAGGGGGATATCTCTGGATTCAGTTGGAAAACAAACAATACCAAACGATACCAAACGATACCTTCCCCACTCCTGGGATTTGAACAAGTGGGACTTTAGCCAATGACACATGTTCATCAACATAATCTTTTATTCTATCTATCTCCTTTCTATGTGTATCTTGCTGTTAATTTACAAAGAGAATAAAGAGTGTTTTTAGATACTTCCAATCCAGTAAAATTAGAATAGGAAAATATGCTATTTATCAATGACTTCATTTATATGCATACAAGCACAGGAATAGATAGATGAGTCAGTGCATTATTACATATCTCCTCAACAAGGGCTTTTATTAAGATATATACTATTCTCTTTTTCAATGCCTTTCAATGGCTCATGGTATCCATGTAGAGTTGTGAATCCAAACTTATACGTAGCATACAGTATTAAACACACTTCTGCCAGCAGTAGCAGCACAATACTGTACTTGAGGGCATATACTCCATAGACGGTTGTGCATGCGGACCATCCCCACCAAGGTATTCTTGAAGTGCCATCAAGGCACATAGCAGGCCATAGCCAATGTTGATCCACAGACAATACTATAGCTGTCTTTTGATCAAATTTCATGCAAAGAATCCAGCTCATGGCCAATCCAAGAGGCATTATTAGTTGACATATCAACTCAACAGGTGCTCTGAAAACATGACTGATAGCCACAGAAGAAGAGGCATTGGCTTGGAGATTGCATCCAAGTAAAAGAAAGAGAGGGCAAAAAATGGAGGCGTGTGTAGCTACTAATGTGGCAATGAGTCGTCTGTCCTGAATCATTTCTATAAGCCATGGCGAATGTGTCTTGTCTTGGATGTCATATGCCAGTAGGTCTTCGTTGTTGATAATGGTAAAGATAGGAGTAGACACATGGTTATAGAGTCCAAGGGTAATAAAGATAATACAGACAGAAAAAAGTAGAACAAGAGCGCGAGACCAAAAGATCAGCTCATGTAAAGAAGTGCTGGTACAATTCATAAAGAAAACAAGACAATAGTGGTGAGAAATACAAGAGAATGGAGGTATTTAAGTATCCCAAAAATCCAATTCACTATAAATGCCACTTAGCCTATAGTAAGAATGCCAATCTATAATATGATATAAAAGACTCCTGCATTGAACAAGGGAGTGCAAATATAGACTTATTTCTTACTCGGCTTGATAGTTGGCATTCTTGCACACTTTATCTCTTATTCTTCAATATCATCTTTGTTCAATAAATTCGAAACTCTCTCTTACAGCAGACCCTATTATATCAGTATCAAAGAGTGAATAGAAATAGATAAGATAGCGACCATCCCTTTCTCATATCTTATTTTATATACACATTTCGTATTGGATTCCTTTATATGAAAGACAGTTAGCCTTTTTGCTGACATAAAGTACACCTGGCATCCCATAAAAATATAGATTTTCCTTTATTTTCCTTGTTCTACTTTTACTGCACACAACTTGAGTATCTCTTCTACTCTTTTACCAATGTTAGCCACGTCTTTTGCTACTGACTGCCATTGTTCACCATGACGAGGTTCACTTGCAACACATCTCTTTATAACAAGATTGCGTTGTTCCTAAGCACAGTGATTTAGTCTCCACATCTTTTTTCTAGTTTATCACTAGAGTAATAAGAGAACACATCTCCCGCTTCTTACCTCTGTACCATGTTGCAGTTCAAAATTATACCACCAAGCAAAAGAGTCTCCTTGATCAGGTTCTATTTGAACTGCCTTTTGAAACCAATTGCGTGCCTTTTCAATCTTGCGTTCTGTCCAGAATAGGCGTGCTACTGTAGTAACAATCACAGGATCATGTTCACATTTCTTTAGTGCATCCACACTTCTTGCTTTTCGTTGAGGTCGTGCTTCCAGGAAAATAACTTCTGTCCAAATCACACCTGAAGAGGGACATTCTTGAAGTGCCTTTGCTGTCATTGCCTTGGCTGCCATTGTATTATTGGCCCTGGTTTCAATACGAATGGCCTGTACCCATAGCTCAGCTGTCTTGGGGTTAATGTATCTTGCCCTTTCCAAAGTAGCACGCGTTTTTGTTAACATGCCCATTCTCTCTTCCAATTGAGCCAATAGAATCCACAGTGTAACACTCTTGGGACAGCTCTTGACAGCACTCGTAAATGTCTCTCTTGCTTTCGAGGGTTGCTCTAATGCTGAATCTTCTACCTGACCTTTGATCATCCAGAACTTGTCAAAGGTGGGGTACTTTTGAAGACCCTCATCAATAAGAGCAAGGCACTGAGTAAAGTTCTTCATCTGGCGCTCTAGTAAGGCAGACTTCATCCATACACGCTCTGTGCCAGATTCATGTCGTGCCATTTCCAACAAGCGACGTGCACGTTCATACTCTTGACTCTCACTCTCCACTTTGACAGCTGCTAGCCAGATTTGTTCACTGTTGGGATTAGCACGGAAGGCTTCTTCAAGAATGTTACGGGCTCCCTGGACATCTCCTGCTAACCATTTCTCCTTGGCTCCCATCAACCAAAGCACTTCAGCCTGAGGACAGTAGCGCACAGCACGTTGAAGAAGCTCCTCAAGACTCTCAGCACTACCATGGCTCTTTTCAAGGAAAGCCGCCTGTCTCCAGATAGACTTTTTACCAGGAAACACTTTAAGAGCATGGGCATAGATAGCCCGTGCTGTTTCAATAGAGTTATGTACAATGCACGATTCAGCATCTTCCATCCAAGTTGATTTGCGGTCCTCATCTTCTATTCCCAGTCCAACTGTGGCCCGTACAATGGCCTGACATGTTAATACAGAGGTGTTCTTTTCACATTGCTCAGCTTCTTTGAGCCATTGATCACGGTCCAAGATAGATCCAGCCTGTGACAATGTATATACAGCACGTGTGATAATTCTCTCAATGATATCTGCATTTCCATTCTCTTCCTCTAAACGAGCAGCAGCGATCCAGATTTCATGGCTTGTAGGGATGGTTGTACGTGCTACATTGAGAACCTTTTTAGCATTCATGTAGGTTTCTAGTCGTGCCAGAGCAAGCCATAGATCTACACTCAGTGGCACCAATTCAACAGCACGCGAGAGAAGCACCTTGGCGTCATCAGGGTTCTCTTCCATATTGACAGCAGCACGCCACAACTTGACTGAGTTGGGGATGAATTCAAGAGCACGACGCAACACTCTCTTCTGTGCCTTTTGGTCTGTCTCCAAATCCACTGCCTTGAGCCAAATCTTGACAGACTGTGGAAGATGGCGTACAGCATTGGCAAGAATGATTTTGGCATTTTCCACAGTCTAAATATCCTTTGGTGAGTCTCATGTGGGGTTGAATGGGTATGCATCCGAGGCAACCATGAAAAGAGAAAGGAGGGTTAGCTTACATTAAGACGAGCAGATTCCAACCAGACATCTTCATTCTTTGGACATTGTTCACATCCTTTGGCAATAACACTTCTTGCCTGTACTGGTTTTCCTGCCACTTCTTCCAAACGAGCAGCAGCAATCCACCCAGGCGCATGTTTGGGGTTTGTTGTGATAACAGAGTTAAGCAGCAAACGGGCCTTTTTTATATCACCAATCTCTGTGTTTGACTTGACTACCACACTGTTCAGATCCGTCAAATAGCCTTTGGGATCAATAGTCGTTTGTCCTGATACTGAGTCTGACACTTGATCCAGCTTAAGTCCAAGCACCTTGTCTCTTGCCTGACCAATCTCCTTGAAGTTGGTCATCATATCTGTATCCAGTGTAGAACTAATTCCACCCAACTTCTGCTCCTTCTCATCTACAGCTGTCTCAAACTGTGTTCTTTCTCTTGCAGCAGCGAGAATAGTATCAGGAAGAGGCGTGAATCTCTCAGGCATTTTGTTGCGTCTTCTATTCTTTCCTACTAAATCTCCCACTTCAGGAATTGCCATCCATTCTGCCTCATTAATTGTAGTGAGTTGACGCTTCAGATCTGCAAACTGTTGGGATATCTTGGGGCGTTCTAAACGATAGCGTGCCAATTCCTCACGCTCTCTGGCTTCTCTACGTACTTTTCTTCTCTCATCCATTTTGGTATCGATCATCTCCCATACTCTGTCGGCTTCTTCATCGTCTTCTTCGTAAGGTGCGCCTGAGAAGAGACCGACTTCATTATCAGGGTCCTGGTAGCGTTCGTCGTGTTCGTCATCACCCTCTTTGCCTGACATGTGCTTCACATCCCTAATAGAGCAAAGCTGACTGGTGAGTGGGGTTGTGTGGGTAGGATAGGCTGAAAAGGTAACAAGATACTGTACGCTCCAAAATCACCTGTTTCTCTTGCAGGACCAATATCAGAACGAGTAGTGAAACCAGTGGCACCACGGCCTAGGCCCGCCACATAGTTGAGAGGGGCTGGCTTTCCGACAAAGTCTTTAATAGCTCCAAACATTAGGGAATAGAGTAATGAAGTTTAAGAGATGTGTCTGTGGGGAATAGCTGAGGTAGGAACACTAAGAAGATATTTGTGGTGAGTGCATGAGCTAGTGGAATTACTCTATTTCTATATCCAGTCTATTCTCAGTCTATACATTTGGTCTATACACTTGGTCTATACACTCACACTCACTTTCTCTTCTTTCTCCCTACTCACTCTGTATTATTTTGTATTATTTCTTATTTGGAGACACTTTCTAAGAATACGTCACTCATCCGGAGATAGAAGAGCAATTCCTCCTGTCAACAGTCGTTAGTGACTGCTTTATCATCTGACTCTGTAGCTTTCCTAAAAATTCAATGGTTACAGCTAAGACACAGTTCAAGATATTATTGTTATTGTTATTGTTAATACTACTACTATTATTATTATTATTATTATTATTATTATTATTATTATTATTATTATTGGATCTAATAGCCACCCTATAAGAGCTTTTTGAAGAAGAAGAAAAGGAAAAGGAAAAAGAACAGAGAGATAAGAATACACTATTACAAACTAGGAAGCATTTCATCCCTGGCATATTAATATGCTTGAAGTCCTTCCTATGTTTTTGGAAGAGATTGCTTTTGTAATTTTATATAGACTAATGTAGCAGATAGAAGAAATTATATAAACTATCTATCTATTAGATACAAAATGGCTTTGCGAAATATATTTCTTATATTGCAAACACAAACCTTTTGTTTCTGTTTTTTTTTGAACAATAGCTTGACAAAAGGGTGCTGTTATTTAAACCGCAGAATATTTCAGTTATGATCTCACCCAAAGAAATCTACTTATGTTTTTTTGGCCAAGTCAATCTATTGATCAAAATACAGCTTTTTTTATTATTATTACAAAATTCATTCATAAACGACATACCATCTTTTGTGTATCTCTTTTCAAATGAAAAGTGCCTATTCCATACTCTACTCGCTTCTTACAGTCTTTGAAATCATAGAATTTCCCAAAACAAACACTTATAGTTACTTTTGTCTTGGTTCTTCTACAATTTCATCAGTAAAAGATTCCTCCTTTATTTCGGCCTGTTTTCTTAATATTTCTGCGTTGTAGTTTTCAACAAATTCGCATCTCTTATGGATTCATAAATTCTTCAATATTTAGTTCATATGTGGGAATAGAGAGATCGGGAAATGGTAACAAACAATCCTTGAAAGATTCCACCTGCTCGGGCAATCTGAGCCACCATTGTTGATTGAAATCTGATCTAAGCAGAAAAGGCTGTTGTGAGCTATACAACCTTTTCAATTTTATGTGTGCAAGGTAATCCCGACATGGCAGTGAACACACCTCTGCAGCACTTCATTTTATATCTGGGATCAGCACTCAGTTGATGACGCTTGAACAAACAGAATTGAGAATACACCTTACGAAGAGCAAAAGTAGGGGTTTCCTAAATTACTTTTGAGAACACAAGCTTACAAAGTCTACTCAAATGTGCCCTGGAAGGTGTGGAGTTGAAGTGCAATATTTTGTTAGTCCAAGCAGATGTAAATCTATATAAACATACAACTTTAGTTATTTTGAAAGGATTCTTTTTTAATTTAAAGTTAAATAAATACATGTAAACAGACCTTTCTTTGTAGATAAGCCATGCTGACTCTATATATTGCATTAAGTTGCTTGGATCGTAAATCTCTCCGTTAATGACAGTGTTCAGCTTTAGCAACTTATTGTTGAACTCTTTTAACCTTTCGTTGTAGTTCATTCCTGTCAAAGAGTATCCAGTAAGAATACTCTATTCTCTTTGAATCTTGTCACTCTTTTCTTTATCAATCCTAAGAATATATTCTATGAGGCTGGATAAAACATTCATAGATATGTGCTATCGACATATTAAATGAGTAACCTAGGGAAAAACTTCTTCCAAGGCATTCATCAGTACTAGATCATGATACATTACCACAAATTTTGGATAATACTTCTCAGAAAAGCAAAAGCGTTTCATCTGGCTTAAGATCCAAGTGTAATCAGTTACTTTCTCCTTTGTGATGAAGACAACGCCAAGAATAAATATACTATCTGAATTTGTCACACCAACTGCTTGTACTATTGACATCTTGTAACGGTTTATTTTGTACGTGGTATCAATTACAACAGCAGTTGTGTACCTTTCAAAAAGCTTCACAGAGTCTTTGTAGCAAAGGAAAAGGCTACTCAATTATCATGAAGTTGCTTCATATTTCAACTCATAGCAATAGTTTAAATTTTTACTCAACTTATCAACAAGGGAATGAATTGGAAACTTGTTGTTCAATTCATTTTCTCTATGTTTTCTAATTGTATTGTATATGGCTCTCTTATTGATAGATTTACTTGTATTTCTTTTTACATCAAGGCAGTCATCCTATTGGATGGTAATGCACCAGACTTAATCATTAAAGAAACAGTCTTCTTCTGATCTTCTGTTAGGTGTCTACGCAATCCATGACCATTGTACTCTTCTTTTGTTGGTAAGTGCTTGTGAGTACTGTTTTTCACTGTAATAAAAAATTGTTCTTTCTTGCGACCAATATACCGACTGAATAGACAGTCGATTCTTTTGGATATACCAGAACGGTATTGTTTACCAAAAGAATTTGGGTAAATTATAGTACTGGTAGGCTTTATTCCCCTATCACAGATCAACTCGCAATTTCTGAAAGAACCTTTTCCATCAGGATATGATATTCTTTTAACAAATTCAAATAAGTGCTGATTTGCAAAAGAATAAGCAGATTCAAGTGCCAATCCAAATGTTCTGAATGGATCGAGATTTGAAGGTGATTCTACAGTAGATAGCGAATTAATAAAATCCCCATTTTCATTATATTCATAGCATTCATCAGTATTACTTTCTGCTTCAAACATTTCATCATTCTCCCAGAGAGCACACTCCATGGTAAGGTTTTCGCCAAATACATCATCTTTCATGTAGGTTTCAGTTATTTCTGAATCAAGTTGTATTTCTTCGGTCTTAATTGACAAAGTTCATCCAATACTAGAACTTGTGATCACAATTTGCGAAATCATCACAGGTAGATAATTCTTCCATGTCGGATAGGGTGGAGTTATGCAATAAAAAAGAATATGAACCAACAATAATAAAACTTAAAGAAAAGGAACTTTATTAAAATAAAACGACACCACTCTTATATCTTCATGTCTAATCTATTGTGCTATTAACTAGATTAGTTAATCTATATCATTCGGTCCAGCAATGATTGTCCTTTGAAGATTCTACAGACAATGATATTGCGGTCCAAAATATCTTCATTTTCAAGAGGTTGATTTTGTGGTCCAAATAACAGCACCCTTCTGTTTTTTCTTCTCTCTTCTTTCTTCAATATGTGTTATTCTTAATTAGATAGCTTCACTTTCTCTTCTTGTTGTTCAGTTTATGTGGCCTTTATTTCCAAAGTGCCACACATAATAGCGTGTTGGTTCATTCAATAAAGAATGCAAAAAGATTTTGCCAAAGTTAAACTTTTTTTTGTAGGTGGAGAGAGTTAAACATAACGCTCGATAGGTTCGCCATACAAGCCCATGTACAGTCACATCCAATTGAAATTTAATACTTGCCTAAATTTTAATTAAAAAAAAACTTTTTTTTTTGCATAAAACTCTTATTCTTTCTAAATAGTGTTAAACCAACACTACACGTCAAATACATTTTCATAAACTCACGCTCGTGGAGAATAGAACAAGGCAAAATATAGAATATTATGAAGCATTTATTACATGTTTAAGGCTAGATTAAAATTGAATGTGATCGCAAATGTAGTTGAGATGAAAAAACCCACAGTTCAAAATAGTATCAGAAACATCAAAGAGTGTGGGTCACCATTGCGTTTAGAGCCATGAAAAACATAAAAATAAATGAAATAAAAAGATAGTGAGAGGGACCTCAGGCACCTAGAAAAGGTCATTAGATAGGATCCATCTGCCTCATATAATCAGCTGAAATTAGAAATGTTGAAGATTCAGGTTGATGGCGGCGGGGTCATGCTTTGGAGTTGTTTTTGGACGGGTAGGTTTGGCCCATTAGTCTTTGTTGATGGCACTGTAAATCAAGACGAATATATCATTGTTTTAGCTAGTGAGTTTCATCCTTGGTTTATGGAATTGTATCAGAAAGAAAACAGCGAGTCTCTGTTACAAGAAGAGGGTGCTAGCTGTCCTACTGGGGCCTATACTAGATGGTGGAAAGAGACGCATCAGATTAGGGGCTTTGAGTACTGGCCCGCACAAAGTCCTGACTTGAACCCAATTGAACATGTAGGGTGGGCCTTGAAAAGACGAATTGAAGAAAGAAGAGTATCTATTACCAATGTTGAAATTTTGAAATCTCTACTTACAGAAGACTGGGAGACAGTCATTGATACTGTTGTAAATATGAAGGTTTTCTTCCCCTGAAACACATATAGGACAAGGGAGGGAAAACCATCCCTGAATTTACTGAGAAGCTATTGTCGTATAACTTGGATCTTTGTAGCATAGAAAAAATATGTATATTAGTAGACAAAAATTCATACAATGAATCTTTGAGAAATATATCCTTTAATTCAAACAAACACACCTCTTGTTTTTTGGGTTTTCCAACAATACCAAAGGAAACCATACAAAATATTAATTCTTATTAATATTATTTCATCTTCAATCATTAAATATATTGAGCCTTGATATGCCTAAGTTTGAAGCTTCTATATCAAATGTAAAGTGTTTTTATTTAATGTTGAACATATCCTATCTATTTCGTCTGATGTTTATTTTCAAAAGTATTAAATTCAATTGGGTGTGACTGTATTCATAGATGTCAATAAAGTATCTGTCTTCCAAGGAGAATGAAAATCTATACCTTTTAATCCAGCATCCAAATTCCCGGATCAAGTAATATAGGTTTTGGTTTTGATATCAGAGCAACCTTTTATTTTCATGGGAGCTTATTTATTCAGAAAATATCAGTCAAGGTCTACACATTTCAGTGATAATAATGGAATATACCATAGATTGTGTCTATTGTCTCCACTGTGCTTGCTCAACCCTCCTGTACTGTACATTTATATTAGTCTTCCGGTCGAGGTCCAAATGTCTTTATTATTGGCATGCATAGCCGAAACATTAAAGTTACATCTTCTACTATGACCAGATCCTTTCCTGTTAGATGATTATCTATACTAACGATACCACTTATCCCATCTATTCTATTTCTTCCTAACTACATTATCTTTATGATCTTTTATGAACTACTGTACTCACAATCAAGCAAAGGAACACCATCAGTTGTAGGCTATACACTGATATTTATTAAAGTTGCTATAGCTGGAGTGAAAGAAGAAAATAGTATTTTTTTTATCTAAAAAATTTAACATGAAATGGCAATATATATTACTTTATCTTTGTTAATCAATAAATAAGAGGTGCTAACTATCCATGATGTGTTTTTTATGTTTGTGAATGTATAAAGAGAAGAGTAACACAAAGTCAACAAGAAAAAAAAAAGAAGACGATATCTCTAAATAAGGAAATAATAAAACAGTAAAGCAGTAAAAATATTCTGCACATATTTTAATGGGATTAAGAAAGTGCCCATGTTTAGTATTTCCTTTTTATCTTTTTTCTTATTTCATCTTTGATGCTTGGGTTTGCACACATTTTGTATTTCTTTTTTTTCCCTTGCCTATTATAAATAGAAAGAAGAAGAAAATAAAAAAAGGGGGGGGGAGCAAAAGAAGCAAAAGGCAGGATAATGCCTGTTGCTATGGACGCCACTTGTAAAATAAAACGTGTTTTTGCTATATAATACACTATTTTATTATATTAAATAAATAACAAATAATTGTCCATGCTTAACTGATATAGAAGAGAGAGAGAAAGGGCATGAATAACTCTTGTTAGATGCAAGTGCATGGGCAACACCGATAAGAAATGACTGTGATTTTGAGGCTTCTTCTTATCTATTTTTTAAACAAGTGACCTTTTTATTTCTTCTTCCTTTATTTCTTCTTCTACTTGGAATTGGTGTCAAAGTGGTGGGTTTTATCTCTCTCCCTTGCTTAGTGGTTTTATACTAGGAAATCGATCCGTTATTTTTGTGCTGGTTCCTTAGTTACTGATTGTCATTGGTTTCAATTTACTTCAATATGTTTCACTTTTGTTTCAATTTGTAACTTAGTTACTTGTAATTTTATTGCCATCATTATTATCACTAGTTTACTATTTATTATTTATTATTTCTCATTTATAATTTATTATTTACTATAACCCACTGGGTTCCTCCTTATTGACACTTTTTTTCTCTTGTTACTCAAGATTGTCATGCACAAAAACCTACTCATTAACACTCAACTGGAGCGTATTCATGGCTCTCGTCAACAATGGCAACCACCTACAGGCACATCCATCAACGAAGAAGATGGCTCAATACCTAAACATCGTTCTGTAGCGACACTCTATGAAGAGGAGGAAGAGGAAGAGGAGGAAGAGGAGGAAGAGGAAGAAGAAGAAGAGGAAGAAGAGGAAGCAGAGACTATGGAAGAGGAAGAAGGAGAAGAGGAAGAAGAGGAAGATAGCTCAGCATACACTTCATCCCCGAGTATTCCTGACGAGAATATAGACTTTGATCTTGTCTATGCTTTACATACTTTTATTGCTACAGTAGAGGGTCAAGCGTCTGTTGTAAAGGGAGACTCCTTAACCTTGATTGACGATTCTAACTCTTACTGGTGGCTTATTAGAGCCCTCAAGACATCAGAAGTGGGATATATTCCAGCTGAAAATATAGAGGTAATGCCTGCAACAGTAATAAAAGCTACCTGTTTGCCTGTCCGCCTGTCTATTTGCTTCTTGGCTTGTTTGTCTGTTAGAGTGTCTACCTGTGTTGACATAATTTGGTGTGAATAGACTCCTTTTGAACGACTGGCACGACTGAACAAGCACAGAAACGTACAAGTAAGTGACTCAATGAATGAAAGAAAAGGAAATATCCACCCTAATGTCTTTTGAAATACTAAAGTGTGTTGGTAGGTGACTTCTCCTCAAGTAGCAGCCCATTTTATTACTACATCACAATCATGTAAAAAGCCAGGAAGAAGAGTCACTCTGTCAAAGGGAATGTCATGTCGCTCACAGATCATATTTACGGGTGATACTGATGAAGAAGAGTTTGAAGAGTTTGAAGAATGGGATGAGCCTATGCCTGAGGATCATGAAGAATCAGACAACGACATGGAGACACTAAATGGAGGAGAAGAAGAGCCCGCCCAATACAGTGCACTGCCTCATCACTATAATAAGTCTGTCAATCAACTCTCTTCACATATCACAGAGACAGAATGTACAGATCAACCTATAGACACACAGGCAAGACAGTTCTATTCAGCTGGACAGTCTTCTACTTTCTCAACCCCAAGTCTAAGTGATGAGAAACAGGGGGCAGCTGGTACACTAAGACGCCTCTTCTCGCGCAACAAAAAAGATAAGGTCGAAGGGAAACAGCTCAATGGATCCTTGGCAGTGCCTCATGTGGGCGGAGATGACTCTAGCATAAGCTCCAATGTGTCTATTGCTTCTACTGCCTCATCAGAAGGATCTCCTCACGAATCTACCTCTCTGGGTCATAACAACAGTAGATCCAATACACAATTGACAGTGCTGCGTGTTTTTGCTGGTAACATTAATGTGAATGCCACGTTCAATACTGTATTGGTGGATGAGCATACAAGTGCAGACCAACTCTTAAAGAAAGCAATGGAGAGATTTCATATTACCCAAATTGAAGGCAAGGCTGCAACTGGAATTGAGTATTACCTTACTGTAAAAGCCATGGATGGAGGTAGGCCAGAAGAAAATAAATCTTATTGGTATAAGTACTGACACTGTAGGGTGAACTGTCTAGATGAGATTACATTGGCTCCCTTGGACAAACCATTGGCTATCTTCAAATCCTTAACCACCCACCTCACAACCCCCATGCCCTCCCTAACGCACATCAAACAACTCTCACAACATCTATCCACCGTTCAAGTGACTCGTGTTGGTGTCTCCAAAGCCAGACAACGTGCAAAGGCTCGATTTGGTGAAGATTCTGTGATTCGATTCTATCTCCACAAGCGCATTCGACGCATTAGTGAACGCGAAGGTCAAGTATATTTAAAGCTCGCTTACTATGCAGATATCACTAGTCATGGAAAAAAAGACACAAGCAGACGCTCCTCCTTTTCAACAAAGTCACTTCGCCTTAAAACAGGACAAAAAGTAGAAAAGAACACCGTGCGTAGTGAGCGTATTGATAAATTGGTGGCAGCCTCCACCAGTCTAACGATTGCAGATCTTACTCTGATGGCTATGGAGAAGTTCCATATTTCTCATGGAGAAGAAGATATGTCAACTCATCATAGAAATGCAAGACAGTACAAAATGTCACTGTCTATTAATGAAGTTGGTAAGCCATGCATATATCTCATAGGATAACCAACACATTATAGAGACATCTCTTTCTCCTAGGAGTGTTCTAGGGGACATTCTGACCAACAGTGAATTAATACCAAAAGGCACGGTGGAAAAGCGATTTGTACTGAGGAAAATAAAACAAAATGAGCATGGACACTCTTCTAGTCACAGTGATCGTCCTGGCAATCAGAACAATATGTCTTATTCTTCTTCGACAAGTAGGTTGAACTTTTATTGAAGTGTGAATGCACCATTTTCTATCCTTTTGTTTATTTATTTATTCTATACCATTTAAAACAACAAAAACAACAAAAGGCCATGATCATTTGTCTGGATCTGATTCAATACACTCTACTAGTACAGAGAGTATTATAAAAAGACTGGATGCAGCACTATTATCCTTAGAAATAGAAAGACAGAAAAAATGCATGGCTTCACCACCACCACAACAGCAACACCAACAACAACGTCCCACCATATGCACAGATCCTCTGATACCCAAAGAAAGGAGGTCAAACAAACCTACATCTTATCTTGATTCGCCTTCTTCTTTAGCAAGCAGTGATGTATTTGAAGCAGCTAATGGGCAAGACAAGAGTCTATCAAGCCTGGATGACCTTGAGAGGGTAGGCTTTATATATATATATATATATGCTAATATACCAATGTACTTATCTTTTGTTGTTTTATTTGTAGGAACTCCAGCGTATTGCTACTACTCATTCATTCTAACTGTTATAGTATGAGATTTACCTACATAGCAAGGGCAAGGAGAAAATACTCATTGGGATAGAATTTTATCCTTTTTCTTATTTGTGTTGGTGTTGTTGGTGCAAGTGCTGATGATAGTGATATTAGTGCTAGTAATGTTGGTATTATAATTACTGTTATTAATACTGTTTGTAGTATATATACATTACTATCCGCTATTAACTATCTTTTACTTGCTATTTATTATATATCTATCTATCTATTTATTTATCCATCTATCTATCTATTTATCCACCTATCTATTTATCCACCTATCTATCTATCTATCCACCTATCTATCTATCTATCCACCTATCTATCTATTTATCTATCTATCTATCTATCTATATCCCCCACCTATCCACCTATCTATCTATTTATCTATCTATATACCTATGTGCGTCTTATTTCTTTTAACAAGCCTTCCAAAATACTATTATTTTTCATTTTCTCATTGCATTCTATATATATACCATAACATATAATACAGTGTGCTTTGTTTGTTTATTCTTATTGAAGGGTATAATATATACAAAACTTATATAATGAAAGAGTAAAATAAATAAAAATAAAATAGTCAAAGTATGTAGCGAGAAGCATCAGACTTATTATATGCTCAAACAAAAGAGATATTGTTGTTGATAACTGAATACTACCTATAAAATAGACCTACCCTGTATCTCTATGGGCATTTGCCTATAGCCCTCATTATAAACACGTATACACCTTTATACTTTCTATTCTATTATTTCCTTTATCAGAAGGATATAATTTAATGATTCTTTTCCGCTTTATGATCTACATGATTTAAGGTAGTGCCTTCATCCCAATCTGCAAAATCATCGAAATCATCATCATCTTCCTCATTTACAGTATGGTTTCGCTTGGTATTGGCACTGTCATTGGCTGCCGTAGTTGATCGATGAGGGAAGGTGCTCTCTGTAGCATGGTGAGAAGGCACATGGTCTTCATTATCTGAATCTTCTTCAACAGCAAACAAAGTGGGTGTCTCGACTACAAGTTCATCTCTACACATCGTATAGTATGTTATTATGATGCATTAGGAAGAGAAAAGACAGAGCCCACTCCCCCTCCTTCATTAGACTATGGCTTACAGTTCGTTGTCTTCATAAGGATCATCCAGACGCAAATTAGGCTTACGCTTGGTCTTTTTACCAAACAACTGCATTACAAAAGCAATAATGCCTGTAGGTTGTTGTTGCTGACCCGTCGAATGATACCCACTACTACTTTCTTGTTTCTTTGACTGATACCAACAATAGGCAAAAAGAGCTGCTAATAAGATAGTGACAATTAGAGCAGAAGTACCCCAACTGTAGTACTGTGACCAGGCATCTTCTTCCTTTTCTTCTGGGGCTGAAGATGCATCTGCAGGAGAAGGTTGTGTATCGGACTCAATGAAAGAAGAGGGTATAGAGGGAGGTGTGGAAGGAGACACAGGAGAAGAAATGAGAGGCTCAACAAAGTCACCAACATGACTGGTGGTGCCATGGATGGAGCTGTCGCCTGTACCAATGAACCGGTTCATCATGTCAAGTGCCTCAAGAGGTTTATCGTAAGGTACCATATGGCTACTGTCTTTGACCAGGACATAGGTTAAGTTTCGCTCTTTTGTATAGTAGCCGACTACTTTGTCATTCAAATACCACTCCACAGGTTTGGCTCTCTAGAATACATACATGCATACATATATGAAAATATAAAGTATAAGAAAAAGTTATACCAAAGAAAAGAACAAGCGAGCCTATCCTTGATAGTATTGATTTCTCTTCCTACCTGGAATCCCTTTTTGCCATTCCATGTCATATTGCCAATCAAGTATTCCGTACCAACATGGTTGCAAGTCAAGTCATACTCTCCACTAATCATATATGAATATCCTACCTAGTCTATAAGTGATATTTACCTGAAGAGCATAACAGGAATCTCCTTCAATATAGCAGGTAGTAGCTAAACAGGCAGCATGAGAACTGTGGTAATGCCATAAAGCACATTACCTCATAAGAAGGCTTGCTCATATCATCTTCCAGGGCATTGTACACACTGCTAGAACACTCCACCCATCCCATAGCCTGTTTTCTTGAGTGGATGGCATTCACCAACTGAGGAAGCTATAGCAATAACAAGATGAGAATAACAATACTATAGAAGTAACTTACTCTTAAATAGCGTGTCATTTGGTTCAACTCCTTGGGCCAGGCCATACCACATGAGGGAGATTCCTCATCTTTGAGTCGAATATCGTATTGATTTATACAATACTTTTTATTGTCTCGTCTATTCTCACAAGTTAAACGCATGTAAGTGCAGTTCACTTACTCATGAACGGAGCTGTCCAAAACATCCCCCATGACTTGTTCGCAAGTATCAATGGAGATTCTGTCGCTTTTTCCTAGCAAGGTGTGACATCTCGCCAGATGTTTGGTAGCAAGTGTCTATGCCTATGAGTCTCTTTCTATCTCCCCAAGAACTACCTTGTAATTGGCATTTAATAGATTGTGCTGCATACTAAAGTCATAGATAGCATTATACTAGGAAACAGAGCAAGTCAGAGAATAGATACTTGTCAATAGAACTTACTTGATGGATAGGGGATATCCACCCATTACCAATCGCTACTCCCTTGAGTCTATACTATCACAGTGTGAATACGCCTTCTTCATACTGTGCACTACATACATATTTATTATGGTAACGGTTCACATCCAATAGATGAGAAGCAATGTAGGGAAGATAGGTGCCAGCATAACTTTCTCCTGCCAAATATAACTAGACAGGATGGGGTTAAATAGGCGCATTCCATATTACATTATTTTGTACTTACATCTTGTGCCTCTAGATGTGGGAAGAGATGAAAGAAGTTATCCAAGAAGATGGTGAAATCTTTAGCCACCTTGGAAATAAAAGAGATAGAAAGAAAGAAGAGAAAAGGTGTATGTGTGTGTAAGCACAGAAGAATAGGAGCAGCACAGCAGAAGCTTACTTGAGTGAGATTATGGGTATAACTAATAGTATCAGCAAAACTAAATCCAGTGCCTACAGGTTGATCCACTATACATGCCTACAATAAGCAAATGTCTTTTCTTCTCTTTCATTCTTAGTGTTGACTTGTTCTTACAAAAGACAGTTGTGGCAGAATCATGCCATCCTCCAGGACTCTGACTCAAGGTAAGATTCTCGTTGACTCTTACTGGTCCATTCTCCAGGAAGAATCCGTCCATACTAACAATGTGTTATGGCCCTGTCCTGTCCTGTACTGTACTTCACCCTTTTCTAATCTACCTTGAACAGCCAGGACCTCCGTTCAACCACATAATCTGTCACTAGATAAGTTCCTCAGTGTCTGATTTTCCTATGCTTACTAATTTCTTGGGTCTGTCGATATGTTTCTGGTCTACCATCCAAAAGAACAAGTGGCCGTTGGACTCAGAGGCTATTGGGATATGACCAGCATACTGGTTGGGTAATAAAGAGTGGTCGAAGCCAGGCAGTGAAGTCACCTTGTAGTCATCAGCTGTAGTTGAGTGAATAGTTGGGTAAGGTTGAAGATAGGTGAGTTTTCCTTTTTCTTCCTATATCTCTTCCTATATTTCTTCCTATGCTTCTTCCTATACTTCTTCCTATAGACTGTTGGTCTTTACCTTTCTGTGCAAATAGACAGGACAGTGTGCTTAGTCCCAGAAGACTCCATACTACGCGTTGCCACATGGCTTCTTTAACAGAGTCAACTGACAGTACACAAAAGAAGAAAAAAAGGGATTTTATCTGTAGGTTAGACTTCCGGCTCTGTATTTTGCGTCACTGCAGCAGCAAGGACAGCAGTGGATTCTGATAGGCTGTGTGTATCCGTCTATTCAAAAGTGACTGACTTTGGAGACGAGTACAAGATAATGCAAGAGACTGCAGGCTAGTATTTGATAGAATAGAATGGGGTATAAGAGTATATAAGCGCAAATACGTTCCAAGTACAGTGCAAGATAACAATGCCAGTATTAGTAGCAATAGTAATAAAGATAATAATCATAGTCATAGTCATAGTAATATCAGTAATAATAACACTAACACTAATAATAATATATCTGTCCTAGGCCATAGGTCGAAGGACATACCTTATTATTCGAGTAGGAGGGACTCTGGCTGTCACCCACCCACTCTTCCCATGTTTGTGTTGTATCTAGAGTCAATACAGAGACATGTCTAACATAAGTAGCACCTGTCAATTGCATTAGCACTGATAAGTAATTAGGGCCATGTGTGTAAACTCAACTATAGGAGATACATAAGTGTAACTATGGCAATTGATTAGTATATAAAGAGTTGTCCATTCCACTAAATAAAAAGCAATCTATTCTTGGATAAAGTCCTATAATTTTACAGTCTCTTTATTCTTTAGTTTGGATAAAACAGTTTGCACCTATCTGCCATGATAGAGTTACATAATGCAAACTAAACTAATATTTATACCTAAAAAATTTTGAATATTTTCGAACAAATAAAGAAAAGATGGTAACACAGTCAGAGTCTCCTCCTACTCGAATAACAATAATAATAACAATAGTAATAACAATAGTAATGACAATAGTAATAACAATAGTAATGACAATAGTAATAATAATAACAATAATAATAACAATAGTAATAATAATAACAATAATAATAACAATAGTAATAACAATAGTAATAACAATAGTAATAACAATAGTAATAACAATAGTAATAACAATAGTAATAACAATAGTAATAACAATAGTAATAACAATAGTAATAACAATAGTAATAACAATAGTAATAACAATAGTAATAACAATAGTAATAACAATAGTAATAACAATAGTAATAACAATAGTAATAATACAAAGAGTACTAATAATAACAACAACAGAAAACATACCCATTATGCTTCTTTAGGCCCATTCCATAGACTGAAAAGAACACTTGCCATCAACACCACTACAAATCGAAACCAACTCCACAGAGACCAAAACACGCCATACACTTTACCCATCAAGGACTGTGGTGTGGGCATGACTATCTTTTGTGTGCTGGGGGATCTTCCTTGATCTACATCATGCTCTTCTTCCAATTGGTGTATGTAGCGAAGTGTCTCTTCCAACATATAGGGATCCATCCCACCTACTTTGGAAAGAACAGAATCCAACCATAACTTTGGAGTAGTATAGCCCAATCTATCTTCTCCCTCTAGTGAATTCTCCATTGAGCTCTCCATTGAATTCTCCATTGAATTCTCTACTGGACCTGCCATGGACCCACCCATAGGACGGCTCATCCACTCTATCCTCTCCTCTTTGAAGAAACTTCTCTGGTAGTTCTCTTCGGACATGCTGTCTGTAACAGACACAAATCCCCTTCTTCTCTGAGGAGCCGACTGTGTTCTTCTGGGCTCAGGACGCACCCCACTGTCTGCCACAACTGCTTTAGCATGATTCTGATGCCACTCTGTTTCCAGCTCAGCCAACAATGTCTGGCGGTATAAGGGCGCCATCGACTGGGACTGGCTGCTATGGCAACTAGCAGCAGATGTTGACCGCGCAGATGGAATCGACACGCCCTTTGCCTGTAGCCGCTGCAACACATGCCGATGGTCTTGTACACTCACATTCAACTCGTGGAGATGTTCAAACTGATTCTGATACGCTGTCTTTAAGGATTGGTGGGCTTGGTGGGCCAACGTCACCTTTTCATAGTCACTCTGCAATCTCCGGAAATGTTTGAGAGTGTCGTGCAATTGTTCTTCCATGTGCTGCTTGGCGGTGGTCACCTGAACATTTTCTTGCGCTAAGGTAGTTACCTTTTGCAGCAGCCGGTCCACTTGGAGAGAAGGACGGCGGCGGTGGCTGCCAGTGTCCCTTGCAGTGTCCCTTGCAGTGGGATTTGCAGCGGGACTGGGACTGGGACTGGGACTGCTGTTGATGGTGGTGGGGTGAGGGTGGGGTAGTGTTCTTTTCTTGGGACGTGGACTGCCTGGTTTCTGGGTGGACTCTAATTCATTAAGCTTGAGGTTGGCTTCTTGGAGGCTGCTTCGAAGGGCGGTGACTTGTGATTGGAGTTGGCGAGTGGTTCTGGCATGGGCACGGTCGGACTGTGACTGTTGAGCAAGGACAGTGTCCAGCTGTTGGTTGATTTCGCTGTTCTTGCGCTGGAGTTCTTCTGTCATAGCCTCTTTGGTGGAGTGGCGTAGGGGTGTGGGGTGGCGTGGGAGGAGGTCATAGGAGGTGGAGGGGGTGGGGAGGGCTGGTTGAAGAAGAGAGTCACAGTCTGATGTGAGTTGGATGTTGCTTTCTAACAAAGAACGGCCTATTTCTGCGGCCAGTACCAGATCTATAAAGGAAACAATGAGTGTTCATTCTTCTTCTTTTGTTGTTTTATTTGTTTCTGTAACAGCCACTCTTATCTACCTCTTTCCTTTTCCTTGAGAGCAGCATAGGCAGAACGAAGAAGAGAGATGAGTTCCTGTGGGGATTTGTCATTGAGCCAAGACAGGGCAAAGGTTGTGTCGCTGTCTTCGCTGTGATGGAGAAGGGCAGCCCCTGCACATGTGCTGGCTGTGGAAATAGAAGGAGAGGGAAGTGGAGAATGCATCGACAAGCTGTTAGGGCTACAGTCTGTTTCGGGTATTTTTATAAGTGGGATGTGCACAGATGCCTAATTTGTAGTTGTTATTGTAATTTCCACACTCGATCTGGGGACGCCCCCCATTGGCCAAGAATACCCTGGACAGGTCCCTGGTGGTCGTGGCGGGCTTTTTCCCCACACACACTGGCCATCATTCCAGGTGGACCACAGACAACCACGTGATCCTCTGCCTTCCATAGTGGAGCCATGATGGCCTCATTGATTCTTCCTCGGAGGCCAGGCCAGTCTGGAGAAGGGTGTTCGACGACATACACGACATTGAATCGATGCTTATGATCTGCGGCCAGCTGGTCAATCTCTTTCTTCAGGAGGATATCTGACGTGGCACTGGCATAGATAAGCCACACCTGAGTGGTACTGGTTGTGTCCTGGAGAATATGCTGTACTAGCTGGTACATGGGTGTAATCCCGGTGCCTCCTGCTATCTACATTACATTATTGCATATTACAAACAACTCCTTGGCTGGTAATGAAAGAGTGTGTTATTACCAGTCCCAGTCGTGGCCGGGGTGTGTAGTGGTAGTCTACTATAGGCCCACGCACAAACACCGCGTCCTGAGGAGCAGTAGCAGAGAGTGTGCGAGAGATACAGCCGTCTTCATAGCGTTTAATCAACAAGTCCATATAGCCATCCTTGTAGGGGTTGGGGTTGATGGGTGTGTAGGAGCGCATGACCTGCATGGTGTTGTCTTTAATATGAACACTGCTTAGAATAGGAAAGGACTTTTGCTCCTTGTCTAACTGCACTCTCAGTCTAAAGGTGTCTCTAGTGACCTGTTCCTTTTCTATGACAGTGAGAGGAGTAAAGGCAGTGGGGATGAGTGCGTGGCTTGGGGTATGTGGCCACTGTGAGCCCACCACACCAGCAAGCACAGGCACCCAACCCCAACGCCGTAGAAAGCGAGACATTATACACTAGAGTTTACTGTAGAAGAGGAAAAGAAAGAAGAAAAACAGTCCTTTTGTTTCTTGTTTTATTATGAAAATTATAGCTTAGGAGTAAGTTGGTGGTAAGGTACAGACAAGAGTTGGATAGTTTCTCTATACATCTATCAAAGGGAGGGAAACAACAGCATAAGAAGACAGTCTTGTACTCCAGCCATAAAGTAGACACAAACACCAACGTACCTCATCCTTCAATTGCTTATAGACAAATCCTGCTTTGCCTTTGGGTGACCAGTGAAGGGCCAGTGCCTTTGCTTCTTCCAACACCTTATCCTGTGGACACGCCTTATCCACTATCTTCTGTTCAATACACTCCTTGGCAGTGAAGCGGTGGCCTTGCAAGACCATGTCACGGTAGGTGGTGGGAGACAGTTTGCAGCGCAACAGGGAAGACATACCAGCCGAAAGAGGAGAGGGCATATCTACTTCATTCTACAGCAGAGAAACATCAGCAAGAGAATGCACAATAAAAAACATATAATAAAAAATAAAATAAACAGTAGATGCATACAAACACCTGCTTACCATACAGACGAATCCTCGGTCAGAGCGCATAACACGGTAATCTATACGCATACATCAATATAGACGTGAGTCTATTGTCTAGAGGAGCACACGTACCATGAGCCAGAGCAAACATAAATCCACCAGCAAATGCATGTCTGTGGATAGGATGGAATGAGTTTTCCCCACCTTCTCTCCTTTCTTTGTTTCTTTTATTAGACGACTTACCCATTGATAGCAGCTACTGTAGGCATACAAAAAGTAAGCATGCGCTTCAATACGAGTAAATATTGGTCCATAAAGGGCTTATGAGAGACTGCATGCTCAAAATCAAGGCCATTGCTGTAGATATTGGCCTGTCCTGTAGTAACAAGGGCCATGGGAGCATCCTCCTTTAATGAAACCTCCTCAATGACTTCAAGCACCTTGAGGAGGGATTTGCAAAAGGAAGTAGTAAAGCGGTTGTCTTTACAGTGAAGATGAAGAAGAAATAGAGGACCTTCTCTGCTAACCGTCATTTCTGGCTGCTCAGGAGAAGGGAGAACAAATGGGAATTGGTGCGACATTTGGACACTGCAGAAATAAAGAAAAGAAAAGGGAAAAGAGAAGGGAAATAAAAGAAGATGAAAGCCATTTTAACTTACGTTATGTGGATTAGTCATGTTGGCTCCTAGCACATGAAAGAGAAAGACTAGAGTCAAGGTACACACTGTACACTCTACACTCTACACACTGCACATTGTACACTCTACACTCTACACTCTACACTCTACACTACACACTCTACACACTCTACACACTACACTATCGTTTGATTACTGCATAATACTAGGGGAAGTTGGCTGTGAGTCAATATGTTTGTTGGATAGGTACTAAACATAAAAGACACGGAGATAATGTGTGTTTATTGCATCTCATCCCCACCTAAGTATACATATACACATAAGTATACATTTACACATAAGTATACATATACACATAAGTATACATATACACATAAGTATACATATACACATAAGTATACATTTATACATAAGTATACATTTACAAAAGGAAAACCTCTTTCTTATGTGTTCCGGGGAATTGCTCTTTATACAGAACCCACAATCTCATCTGCCTTTTGCAATGCCTAAAGGTGCAGTTGTTGCAGTTATATCAACAGGTTTATCTAGTGAGATTCTTTCCACTCTAAATCTCCCTATCCTCACCTCAATCATCTTTCTGCACTCCTTTCGTCTTTGTTGAGTTCCCTCTGACTCTTGTAGTAATTCATTCAATACATCAGCCTTGTACAGTTCTGATAGCAATTCACGCTGAAGCTCCTCCTTGGCATGGCTCACCAGTTTAAGCATAATGGCTTTGGGGACCATATCAATCATCGTGCGCTTAACAATGTTATAATAAGACTGTATCAACAGCTCTTGAAGAAGTATAAGTCTCTGCTCTTCTCACTTCATCAAGTAGTGACTTACTAATGACCTCTATCTCCATGAACTCGCGGTCTGATAACGTGCCTGTTGCTTTGAGAGTGGCTGGTGGCTGGCTATGGTATGAGTCACTGAGAGACAAGGAATACAACCCACGACTGGCACTTACAGCTTCAATGATACTCCCTGTTGTTGTCTTCTTTGTTTTCTTGGGTCCAGCAAAAAAGCTACCAAAGAAAGATCCATTGGTCTCTGATTCCTGGCTGGAAGATGTGGAATTAGTGGCCTGGAGAGCAGACATTTGTGCTGTTTTGGCTGGTTTTGCTTCTTGAAGAGCAGCTGTGTGCTTGGACTGGATCTGCTCATTGACCATAGCAATGGCCTGATGACCATTCAAGAAGTCAGGGTGTGCTGTGTTAATATAGCATGCTTCCATGCTAAATACATAACAATAATAATATAAAAAAAAAATATAAAATATATATATAAAAAAAAGGGCCAGTGAGTCCAATTGCACTGTGAGTTACAAAGAGGGTTTGCATGGACTTACGCTACAAGATTAGTGACAGTGTTTATGGCAGGAGACAGAGCCTTCTTAAAGAAGTTGAGGACAACAAAGTAGAACTTCTCTTTGAGCGTGGGGAATCGCTTAAAGAACTAACACCAAACCACCCACCATGAGTTACTCAATACAAAGAAAGAAAAAGAAAAAAAGACTTACCTGTTTGTTGAGCAATTGACTCAGAATGCGTACTAATTCATCATACACTATGTTAATACACTTGACACTAGGTTCTTCCAGTCGTTTGATCTGCTGCTTAATAATGACTTCAAAGGCAGTGGTGGCCACAAACAGAGCAGGAGAAGAACCCTAGGGATGTTCATAAGAATAAAATACATATGCACTTACGGATGAATTGTAGAGACTAGTACGGATATCAATATCCTTGATCTGTTCCAAAGGATCAATACTCTTCACACCATTGGAGTACAGTTCATGGAATACAAAGCTGATGCGGGCTCCTCCTGATAATTCAAAACTAGAGAGATCATTGGAGTTACCGTCGATAATTGTACGGAACTCGGTACAGAACTCAGTGATGATACTAAGGACAAGGCTTGCTTGGTTCTCTTCGGAAGGATCTCCCAGCTGAAGTAGCTCCTGTTGGTATTTTGCCAGAGTAGCCTGTATTTTGGCTTTGATCTCTGGAAGGGTATTACGGATATGATGCATTAAGATCTAGCAAAAGGCAGGTGAGTTCTCGTCACCAGGCAACACCTTAACCCATTCCCAATGTACCATGTTGAGTTTGCGAGCCAAGAAGGGAGTGCCGCAATACTGGGCCTTGCTACGATAGGATGTGTGGTTCTCAAAGTACTCCTTTTCTGAATCCAATGCCTTGTGAATGGACTTTTTATGTTCAATGTCTCTCTGTCCACGGTTCACTACAGGCACGTAACCCAGACGAAGGGGAACAACTCTTCCTGCCAAGATATCAATCACATCTGTGCCTTGGTCCATAAGATCAATCTTTGTCAGGACGCCAATAGTACGAAGACCCTCAGGATCCACCTCTCTTGCTAGTTTAAGGCCGTCTGAATTGGCCAGATCTGTATTGGCAGCAGTAACCGCAAGAATGATGGCGTTGGGTTTAGTGATGTACTTTAGAATCATATCACGAATCTGCTTCTCAATGTCTTTGGGTTGATCTCCGACCGGCACCTATAAGGACAGTGAGTCGCTCTTCTTTATTACCAACGAATATCCCTCAACACTACCTTTGTCAGACCAGGAAGATCCACCAATGTCAGTGTCAGCACATTGGGTGAATAGATACGGAGATTGATCGGCTGGGGAGAAATACCGAGATTTTTGCCTGTTTTTAACTCGGTGTCCTTCACAATCTCCTCTCTTATCTTATCAAAGTTATAGAACTTTTGTCCTGGCAGATGTAAGAATTCTCCCCACTCGTCTGGATCTTCATAGTCATTGGTGCGTGCTACATGAGGGGTATCTTTATCGTTTGATGTGTCCTTGTCCTTTGCTGTGCCAGGACGGTTGATAAGTTGAAGAATCTGGAGGTGTGTTGGTAATGAAGCAGTGTTGTCTGTCTCAACTTACTAATGGACGACGAGTCACTATGCCTGTGCCTCTTGGGAGAAAGTCACGGCCGACAATGTTCTCAAGGACAGAACTCTTGCCGCTGGATTGAGAACCAATGACAGATATCTGAGGTAGGTCCACAGGGTTATGCACACCCACAGTGGAGAATGCGTCCTGTAGTTTATTCACTGGAGGAGGGTGGGGGTGAGGAAAGAGAATAGATGTGGTTCTGGAGTACCTGTCTTGATGAGATTGGAATCCATAGTGATAATGTCTAGTAGGAGGAAAGGTACAAAGAACAAGGAACAAGAGTAGGAACAAGAGTAGGAACAAGACTCCGCGTTCCTTGTTTACGTCATCGTAGGGTAGGTAGATGAATCAGTGCATTAAAATAGAGTAAGATTCTACTGCCATAGGTCTTTTATTGAGCTAACATGATTTCTTTCAGAGGAAGGATAGCGTCTAGAGCCATAAGGATCATAGAGGGGCAGTCTAGAATAGGAGGAAGAGGGAGGAGAAGGAGGAGAAGGAGGATAATAGACTATAAGTGAGTCTTGGTAGTGAGGATGATAAGAAGAATCCATGGTGGGTCCTAGTGTAGAGGGAAGAATGGGTTGAGGATAGGCAGTAGTAAAGACGGGATGGCTGTAAGAAACAGGACATCCAATATAACTAGCATAATTGGGATAGGATGGGTATTGCAATGGATTAGGTATCTGCATGGGAATTGGGTGGTGAGGACAGCCACTATAAGAAGGGTATCCACCCATCCCATGGACAGGTTCTCCTTGTGTTGTATTTGGAGTTGGCTGCCCTTTTATGTTCCCACCTGTCATCATAGGCTGGCAGTGTGTGTCTTGTGGTGGCATGGACGGATACACGATAGAGGGAGGAAAAATACTGTAGCGAATGTCATTGGGATTGTAATTACCCTGAAGTCTTGCTGTTTCTCTTATTCTATGTCGAAGTGTACCCATTCTTCCTGTAGGGCGGGGTTCTTTTATGGGCATTGGCTGGGAATAAGCATAGTGGGATTGGGATCCTTGGTGAGGAGACTGTGTTGCTTGAGCTACAAAGGTAGATGGACCTGGACCAATACCTGACTGTAACTGGGGGCGATGAATAGATAGAGTGTGCATCCACATGATGTAGCATTTACTAGTATAGGCTCTGTCCAAATGGCCCAATATTTATATATGGATATATGGATATATGGATATATGGATATATAATAACAAGAGTGGGCTATTTAAGAAGAAAGAAATGCCATGTATAAATGTACATTCAACTTTTTAGGCTTTTAGGTTTTTGATCCTCTATTGACTAGAGCCATAATAGGTAAATGAATACAATAACGTAATAATAGTGAACAATGAGGAGACTATTTAGACTAGTAACATGAGTATACCTTTGGAACTATTCACTCAGTAGTGACAATTAGCAGTGACTGCAACATCAATGTCAAAAGAGAGAAGAAAGAGAGAGAAAACTGCTCATCTTCTCCATCTCCCTCCAACACACTATCAGTATATGTATGTATGTAGGGTAGTGGAGATATCCATGTGTTTGGGGCTGCTTTAGTAGCGAAAGAGTGAGAAATCTCTATGGGGTCGACAGTAACATAAACAGTGGGATGTATTAAATGGTTTTGGAGGTATTATCTTCAAGAAAACAACAATAGCATCCATATGTATAAAAAGGTGATAAAGGGAAAGAGATGATATTCTCTTGATACTATCTTCTTCGGAGGTACTTTGCAGCCCAGACCTCAATGTAACTGAATATGTTTGGGCTTGTTTAAAGAATAATATACACAAAAATAAACATCTATACGCCTCCAAGAAGAACCTTGAGGCTGACATTCTCTTGGAATAGGGCAGGATACCCCAATGAATACACTGGTAGATCTATTGCTAGATGGAGATGGTGATGTCAAGTATATTCTTGTTGTATTGATACTTATGTTATAAAGTATTGGACATTATTTGCTAAGTTACTGATGGATTGTTCATAAAGTCATCTTTCTTTTGTTTTTAATCATTCATATTCAACATATAATCCACTATGGATTACTTTCTAAATGTGTGTTATTAATTTCTATCCATTGAACGTACAAATAAGCTACCTTTATTTTTATAACTTTGTCTATCGTAGTCTGTCTATTGTTGAATTTCTATTGTAATCTCTGCATAGATAAGGTTAGATAAATATAACACAATAGGTTATACTTATGATATTATAGCGTTTTACTAATATTTAATATAGACATAAAAAGAAAAAGAAAGAAAGAGATGGTTATAACACACACTAATGAAAGTGTTGCTTAGATACAGTAAAAATAGTTCAAATTGATCAACTATTTGTTTGATTTTTTTTTTTACTTTGTTTGACTTCAAAGTGAAAACACCATAAGTATGGGAATACTCTGTCTCTTAGGTTTCCTTGATAAAAGATGACTGTCTATGCGTTTTAGAAGAAAACACTGTTAGGTGAATTTTCTTGTATTGGTTGTGCCTTGGAAGAAGATGTCTACAAATCGTTCTTATGAATATAATGATGTTTGGAGAGAAAGAGAAAGATCTTAGCTATTTAAAACACTATCTTTAGTTGTGAATGGGAGAAACAATACCGAGAATAGATATTCAGGGTTTGAAGACTCTCTGTGATTTAACTCTAGAGAACAATGTTCATTCTTCTTGAACTAAACTTACCTATATTATTTTGGTGAGTTTTGGTTATCATTGCATAAGATTCGTAGGATAAACTAGAATGTATCCTATCTAACCAGTCTATGATTTAACACAGAGGTCTTTTGATAAAGAAATATAAAATACAATACAATACATAGGAGATTAAAGATAATAGCATGATAATAGATAAGTTATATTTGAACATTCTGTTGTTTTCTTCTTCAAATGAAAAGGTACACTAGTTATAGACAATAGAACGTATTTCTCGGTTCCATATTCTTATTCAGTCTATAAAACACACTTTATAACAGCAGATCCTTTAGAACATAATCTATTCCCGTGATTTATAGTCTATTTTATAGAGTATTAAACTACATTACATAGTTTTTTTTGTAAAGGAGCGGTACTCGTTTTTACTGTGAGCTCACTATATAGTCACACAACATTAGAAAGGCTACGATTTTCATTTTTTGAAATCCTGAAAAAAAGCATGCTTTACGGATATAAATGTTACGACCTCAAAACACATCTAATGACTTCAAATTCAACACAAAGTTAGTTTAACATATTGTCTATAGTAATATATATATAAAAAAGCTTTTATTTAATATTTTGTTGGGCCACCTTTGGCATCAATAACTGCCTGGCAGCGATCCTTCATTGAGCCAACTAAACGTTCGGCAAGATCAACGTGGATATTTCTCCAAGCTTCTTCTAAAGCTGTCTTGAGCTCATCGATATTTTTGATACCGGCTCTCTTGTTATCAATAAGCTTATCAAGACAGCTCCAGAGATGTTCGATGGGGTTGAGATCAGGACTTTGGGCAGGCCAGTAATCAAAGCGCCTGATTTGATGTGTGTTTTTCCACCATGTTGTATAGCCACCTGTATGGTAGCTAGCCCCATCTTCTTGGAATATGAAGTCCTTATCCTCCTTCTCATTCAATTCAATGAACCACGGCAGAAAGTTTTCTGCCGAAATTTTGACGTATGTGTCCTGATTTACAGTGCCATTAACAAAGACCAAAAGCCTAAATCCACCAGATCAGAAGCAGCTCCAGATCATCATGCTGCCTTTCCCCTCATTTTGGTTGTAGTTACACTATGAGCAGCCTTATACTTCTCTCCGATCTTTCGAATCACTCTGGCTCCTCCCTGGTAACCCTCTACTTCAAACTGTGACTCATCAGACCATACGACGCGTCTCCAGTCCTCAGGAGTCCAATTGACCCGTTCCTTTGCCCAACGAAGCCTTTTCTTCATGATTTCTTCAGACAACCTTGGCTTGTGTGCTGCGAAGTAGGAACCAAACCCAATCTGATGTATATATCTGATGAATGTTGCTCTACAGATGATTATCTGATGTGCCTTAAGTTCCAATTTTATGTAGTTATAGGAGGCCAATGGGCTGCCTCTTAGAATAGCTTCAGGTTGTCTAAGGTCTCTCTCATTTAATTTTTTGGTGCACCAGAACTAGGTCTTGGTAGAGGTGTACCATTAGTCATGATTCTACTAATAATATTCTGGACAGTGGACTTGCTAATGCCAACGACCTTTGGAATGGCACCCATGGAGTATTTTTCTCTTTCAAGCCAATAAACACCCCATTACTCTATTTCTTTAATCTTATTATAAACTCTTGAGTTTCTAGTTGAGGATTATGCGTTTGACATTTGAGATTGCTTAATGGAGTATGATTCTGTGGTAAAAAGAAGAAGAATCATGTTTAAAAATGTATAAATTAGAGAGTCGTATACTTTCTAATGTTGTGACTGTATTCTTTAGTTGTTTTTTGGGGTGTTTTGTGTTTTATAATTAAACTTAGTTTTCCAAGTCCAACTCGGCTTGCAGTTTGGAGACCAGGCGATCCGTTGTCGTCAAAACATGGACAGGGTTAAAAGGAGTGGTGTCGAAAATAAAGGCCCAGTGATATCTCCAGATAGCGAGCATAACACAGCTGAAAAGAGAGACAGTTGGAGGATTTGGGGTGACAGGAAAGACTACACTACAGAGTATATCTATCCTTAACAAAAGGCTACTTTCATGATGAATACTATAGGCTGATTATTATTGAATATCAGTACAATAGAAGTGTAACAGTAAAGAGATGGCTCAAATCTCTCAAAACCATGCATCAAGATAGTAGATATCATAAAAGGATAATTCTGACACTCAATTTGATCTATGATGTTTAATTGGCCTTTCTGTGTATTACGTGCCATACCATCATTATCACTGGTAGATATCACCACTATAAGATCTATTTATCTTCTGTTTAGAAAGAATCTACTTGTGCCCTAAAAGAAGTATGCACATTTATGTGTGTGTGGATATAAATGGTATTCTTGTAAGCACCATTCTTCTCTGACACTTCTAGAAATACCGCGTTAAATGTCAATCTGTGCCGTTTTTTATATTTTATTTTAAAAATATTCATAATGAACGGATAAGCCAGAGAATGAGCTGTCTACATAAACAAAAGAAGAATGAGTGCTTAACAGTTTCAATAGATCAGTAGAATGTATCTTTATAAATATGATAACATCTTTAAATGTGCTCAGTGTGTTACCAAATTAAGAAGACTTATTTGTTACCATCTACACACCAGCAGATTTTTGGGATATAAAAAGAAATATACTGAGAATAAAATTGCAATATTCTTATGATTGGCTAATGTGTTTAAAAATGATTTTTCACTGTGGAAATGAGCCATTTTAAACTCTACTTGCCTGTTTAAGCAGTGACGATTGACTTTGCAATTATAAAGTATAGAATTAGCTGTAAAGACAAGAAATAGAACAAGAATCACCCCAAAATTACAACTCAGTCACTGCATTTATTGTTTAACATAATGTGTTATCCATAAGCCCACAGTATTTGCAGTATAGCACTGCTTAAGAAAATATTTATTATAGAACACACTGAATTAACTCTAGTGATCATTGTCCATAAAATAGAACTAAACTTACTTATATTAAGAACAGTGTATTTATTTATTGACTCAATATCTATAATCATCTCAACTGTCTCATTGTAACTAGTATTAACGGTGGTGCTTAATGATAACAGGGTATTGTTTCTAATACTGTCCTTTAGACCTAAGACAAATAGAGTGTGAATTGTTTGACTAGTGAATTTTGACGTGAATTTTATGAGTGGAGACTAGTGTATACATTACCAGAATAGAGAAAGAAAGATTATTATTTGTTTTGATAATCCCGTCCTTTTGTTATTTCCCACACTGCACATACAACTTAACACCCAAGTACTCGTCAAGATGAGCATAACTGAGCAAGGTAATGTGCCATTATTAACAAAGAGAAACAATAGAAGGAGGTGATAGACACTACCAAGGACTATTCTAGTGATAAAAAGGTAAGCAGTGTCTTTATCTGGGGTTGAGCTCATTGTATTCCACAAGACACCTATTGTATTGTTATTGGGTGAGTAAAGACTCCTTTCAAGTCAGTCTTAAGTAGTCTTCTATACTTTCTAGGGTCTCTAGAGTATATTCCCAAGCATAAATATCTATATTAAAAAGATAAAACACAAGGCTTTTAGGGTATATATTCTATTGCTATGAGGGAATGCACTTGGGCAGTAGCTATAGTCATACTATAGTATTAGCTATACTATTACAATAAACAATTTTATTCATAAACAATATATTCTATTGATAATACAATTTGATATTGAGTTATCCACAAAAAGAAACTAATATTTGGATATCCGCAAACCTTTTGATTTTAAATATAGTTCCATAAAAGGCAAGACATTTTTAGACGTAAAAGGAAGGAGATATCCCCGCCTAAAAGCCAGAAAAATCTCCTGGTGTGTAGAGAATTGCACGACCATATTGGCTAACTCCAAAAAAGGACATGGGCCTTTTCAATAGGCTTGACTGGTGATGTTTGAAGCCAGTCGATCTCTCTGAACAGTGAGAGATCCCTATGATGGATCCCTGTGATTGGTCAGATACCCAACCCATCTCATCTACCTTATAGATGGATGGATCTGCATTTTAATCTTGCATAGCAGAGATCAAGACACTATAAAAGCGGTCCATACTTATCTCACAGTATCACATTTATCCAACTCTCTACACAATGGTCAAAGCAACTAACATCGGTTTCCCTTATGTCGGCGCCAAGCGTGAATTGAAGAAGCTTGTCGAGTCCTTCTGGTCCAGCAAGATCTCTGAGGAGGAGCTCCGTACAGGCTATGCAAAGATCCAGGCTTCTCACTGGCAATTGCAGCAAGAGAAGGGCATTGAACACATTCCCTCTGGTGAATACACCCTCTATGACCGTGTCCTTGATACTGCCCAGCAGTTTGGTGCTATTCCCCAGCGCTACCAGCACATCAAGAGCCCCATTGAGCAGTTCTTTGCCATGGGTCGTGGTCTCCAGCGTCCTGCCACTGCCACCACTGAGAAGGTGGATGTCCCTGCCATGGAGATGAAGAAGTGGTTCGATACCAACTACCACTTCATTGTCCCTGAATTCGAGGTGGACCAAAAGTTCACTCTTCAAGAACCCCGTGCTCTCGAACAGTTCAATGCTGCCAAGGCACTTGGTATCCACACCCGCCCCGTCATTGTGGGTCCTGTGAGTTTCCTGCACCTGGGCAAGGCTGCCAAGAGTGTCGATGCCTTTGACACCCTCTCTCTTCTCCCCAAGGTCCTTCCTCTTTACATTGAGCTGTTGAAGCAATTGGAGGCTGCTGGTGCTGACTGGGTTCAGTTGGACGAGCCTGTCCTGATCTTTGACTTGGATGCCAATGTCAAGCTTGCTCTTGAGAAGGCCTACAAGACTATCCAGTCCCAGACCAACCTCAAGGTGTTGGTAGCTGCCTACTTTGGTCGTGTCGAGAACAACATCTATGCCATCAAGGACCATGTGGATGCCATCCACCTTGATCTTGTCCGTGCTCCTGAGGAACTCGACGCCATCTTGCCCTTGTTGAAGGAACACCAGACACTCTCCTTGGGTCTTGTCGATGGCCGCAACATCTGGATCAACAACCTCGATGCCTCCATTGCCTTGGCTGACAAGGCTGTCAAGGCCCTTGGTTCTGACCGCGTCTTTATTGCTCCCTCCTGTTCCTTGGCCCATGCTCCCTTCTCCACCTCCTTTGAAAAGAAGATTGAGGCCAAGAACCCCGAGTTGTTCAGCTGGTTGTCTTATGCTGCTGAGAAGTGTTCCGAGGTCGTGACCATTGCCAGGGCCCTGAACGAAGGCCGTGATGCCGTCAAGAGCACCCTGGAAGCCAATGCTGCTGCCATTGAGAGCCGCCGCACCTCTCCTCAGACCAAGAACCCTGTGGTCCGTGAGCGTGTGGCCAAGATCCCTACCGAGGCATGGAAGCGTCCCTCTCCCTTTGCTGTGCGTCGTGAAGCCCAGGTCAAGAAGCTCAACTTGCCTCTCTTCCCTACCACCACCATTGGCTCCTTCCCCCAGACCAAAGACATCCGTGTGGCCCGTCAGAAGTACACCAAGGGAGAGTTGTCTCAGGCCGACTATGATGTCTTTATCAAGGCTGAGATGAAAAAGGTGGTGGAGTTCCAGGAGAAGGTGGGCTTGGATGTGTTGGTGCACGGTGAGCCTGAGCGTAACGACATGGTGGAGCACTTTGGTCATCTTTTGCATGGTTATGATTTCACTGAGAACGGCTGGGTCGTGTCCTATGGTTCTCGCTGCGTAAAGCCTCCTGTGATCTTTGGTGATGTGAGCCGTCGCCAGGCCATGACAGTAGATGAGATTGTCTATGCCCAGTCCTTGACCAAGAAGCCCATGAAGGGTATGTTGACTGGCCCTGTGACAATGATGAAGTGGTCGTTTGTCCGTGATGATATTCCTGCCAACGAGCTGTGTGCACAAATTGGTCTTGCGCTCCGTGATGAAGTCGTGGATCTTGAGGCTGCTGGTATTCCCTGCATTCAAGTGGATGAGCCTGCTATTCGTGAGGGTCTTCCCATCCGTCGTGCTGACTGGGACAACTACCTTGACTGGTCTGTTGGCTGTTTCCGTCTCTCTACTGCTGGTGTTCGTGATGAGACCCAGATCCACACCCACATGTGCTACTCTGACTTTAACGATATCTTTGATGCCATTGCTGCTCTTGATGCTGATGTGATTACCATTGAGAACTCCAAGTCAGATGAGAAGCTGTTGAAGATCTTTGATACCAAGCAGTACACCAACGAAATTGGCCCTGGTCTCTATGATATCCACTCTCCTCGTGTGCCTTCCTTTGAAGAGATGAAGACTCGCTTTGGTGATATGCTCAAGTACTTGCCTGAACATCTCTTGTGGGCTAACCCTGACTGTGGTCTCAAATCCCGTGGATGGCCCGAGGTGGAAGCCGCTCTTACCAACTTGGTGGAAGTGGCCAAATACTACCGTGCTCAGAAGGCTCAGGCCTAAGTATTTTAATCTATTCATCCCCTCCCCTCTTACAAGCTTCAACATCAACCTCTCTTTTTATGTATGAGAAAAAAGTAACAACACAAGGCAGTTATTCTACTTGCTAGAAAATAACTTAATGATCTCAACATCTGCACATAGTCAAAATAAAATAAAAGACGTCTTTAACGACATGTAATTCTATTGCCATCTTATTAATCTACTTTGAGTATCTTTTTGTATATGAATTAATAAGTGATGTGTAGAAGGTAATGAAATACTTCCAATACTGTGTGGTTTTTCTCATTTTTATGCAATTTGCATAACAGTAACTTTGGCTTTATAAGACAATCTTCAAATGTTCAATGCATAGAGAAAAGTATATTTTATAGCAATGACAAGTTTTTATTAAATTACTAAATATTTAATATGCTTAACCTTGACATCAATGGCTATCTGTTGTTCTCAATCTGTACTGGTAATAGAAATAAGGATGAAGTCTTTGAATAAGCTTACGCATTTCAACTCCAAGGTGGCCTCCAACCGTCTCTTACAGGTGTGGATCACTCTGTTATTGTCGATGGTCTTTATTTGAACCAAAAGATTCTCAGTTGAGTTGAGATCCAAGTTATAGGGAGGCCTGTTGGACAAAATGTTTACATTGTTTTCTGCTTCTCATTGTCTTTTTTTTTGTATTCTTTTTTATGCCTTAGCATTGTCCTTCTCAAGTTGGCAGCTAACTTTATGGTTTAGACAAGAGAAACAGCAGAACTTGGTGTACTATTTTTTCATCATGACATAAATGTAGCTATCAAAGTCGATCTTGCTTTTGACTATGTGCCTACACTCATCACTGCCCCATAGCATGTCGTTCACCGCATCAAACCTCTTATTAAGAGCCAACTCCTTTTTAAGAAGGTATAAATACAAACTAATTACAATATATTTGTTAGTTTCTCAGTTATTTCTAGTATTCTTTTTACAAAGCTTTTTTCTTTCTACATTTCAGTGCCACTTTTATTCAGTCTTATGATGGCAGCTTTATAGTCTCTACTCAGTGAGGCTAGAGTATTCAATGTACGACACATACAAATAATAAACTTTGTGCTTATAGTGAACTCGTGTATGATAGTTGAGCTAGCTACAATGGCTGAAAGATCCACATTTCTGGAAGCCCTGTGCATCATGGCATGTGCCTTAGAAATTCATTGATACTGATGCACGAGCACAATAAGATGAAACTTCTATAATAAAAATCAACAGTAGCTATTTACTCACAATGACTAACTAAAGAGATAGAAAAAGAAACACCCCTCAATTTGAGAAAATATATTACATCTTGGATCATTCTAGTTTTACCAAGAAAGTCATTCTATTTCTTCTAGAAATGAAAAGAATAGTAACCATTTATTTTCTTGATGTACTCTTCCTCAGCCATTGTAGCTAGCTCAACTATCATACACGAGCTCACTATAAGCACAAAGTTTATTATTTGTATGTGTCGTACATTGAATACTCTAGCCTCACTGAGTAGAGACTATAAAAGTATTGGAAGATCAATAAATGGTGATCTTTATCAATAGAAGATTATTTTCCTTTTTTTTTAAAAAAAAAAATAGTGAGAGTATATACACTCAAGGGTCAGAGAAACCCTTGAACATTTTTTGATGCACTCTCACAGCGTTAGTAACATCTTTACCCTAAATAGAGCTAAAGCTACATATACACATGTTGCTTTATTGAAGATATCTATTGAATAATCCTTCTTTTTATAGAATGGCAAAAAACAAAATGTGTAATTTACGAAAATAGATTGTTTATGAATAAAGTGATTAATATGTGATTCTTGCCAATGTAATTTATTATAATTGATACTAATAATAATACTAATATTCTGAGGACATAATAAAAATAATGGCATTCTTCTTTATATATTGAATAGGAAAAAATACTCCACCGAATACAGGGACTAATTTCTTGTTTGTTTGTTTGTTTGTTTGTTGGGAAGGTATTTATTAATTGCTATGCACTTTAGTTACTATTTTCACGTGAATCTATAAAATTAATAAGATTTCCTTTCATTAAATATACTGTATTACTATAACAAAAGCTATAGTCTTTCTATTAAGAAGAGAATAGTAAATGCTGTGAATATTATTATACTCTTTGTTCTCTTTATAAATATATGTTAAGGAGGCTATTCAATGAATGAGAATAGATAACCTTATAACACCCATATAGGCTGTAGATAGTGTCTATATCTTTCACTTATTTCTATTATCTATCCTGTAATAGCACATGACTTTAGTTGAGTATAATATTCTTAGCTTATATATATATTTCAATCTATATCCTTGAGTGTTTGAGGGGATAAACAAGACAAAGCTAATTTCCATAGTGATATATTTCGCCTCAGTCTCAGCCGTGAATTCGACTTGTCATTTTTATTATAAAAAGTCAAATTAAGTGGGTTTCTTATACTCAATCTTTTCATTGAATCAACAATAATAAAACATTATTAATCTTTAATATTAATAAAAAGATATGTGCTCTATTTTTAATTTATTTATATTCATTCTTTATATTTATATATATAAAAGCTAATGCCTTTGACTATATTTACAAGCGTAAAGAATATAAAATAAACATTTACATTTACAGCTTTCTAGAACAAAAGAAACTGTCAAGAGAAAGTACTTGTAACCCACTACAAAAATTCACTAATACCCCTATAGTGCCAAAAGTATTAGTGACTGTACCTTGTCTACTACATACATTTATACTTAGCATTTGTGTATCATTAAATCCTGTGAAATCAATAGAAATAATGCAGACACTTAATTCTCGTCCAATTAGGCTATAGAAAGCTTCAATTTGTTCATTTAAATAGTGAAAAGGTCATTCCAGCTAATCATTAAAGTATTCTGAATCCAGGTCAGCAATATTCCCTTCTATAGTCTATAATTTCTCGGGTGGAGAGTTGAGCCACAAAAACGGAAATATTTTATGATTATAGGTACGATGACGGAGCGAGATAAGTTAGGAGTACAAAAATTGGATATAGGGACAACGATTTCAATATCTGTAGTGCTCTATGTAAATCCCTCTTAAGCAACATTTGCTTCTTTAGACAGTCCAACGAGGGTGAGTGAACAAGACATAAAAGAGTTATTCCATTGACATTTACTATGTAATGGAGGGAGGAGTCTACACATTTTTCTTTTTCCTATACCAGTTCATAGGTAGGATTGGGCTTGAGCTACTATCTCAAGTGTGCTTTGTAAGATGAAGAATATGCTATATTGAAAATAGCTTAGATAGATTACAATTCTAAAAGATATTTCGTGTATTTTTAGCTACAGATAAGACAATAGATAGATTACCGACACTGGGACGAGTATTAATAGTAATGTGACAAGTTAGAAAGAAATCTCCTAGTGTGTGTGGAGCGAACAATTCAATAAAAGAGTCCGATGCAAGTGACCATTAGCATTGAAGCCACTGCTAAGGGCATTGAGCAATGGTTACCCTCTACTGAATTGCCAGCAGAATAGAAGCTTATAGTTCTATATCAATTCTTTTTCATTTTTATTTATTTATTTTAAAAAATAAAATAAAATAAAAAACCCTATTCTATAACAAAGCCATGACAGTAGATGAAGTACGGAGAGGCTAGAGTAAATGAACGATTCTCCATCTATCTTTATAGACTTTCCTTCCTTTTTGTACCACTCACAAACATGTTTACAGTGCCAATCTATTAGGCAGTTTGTCGTGTTTACAAAAGATCTTATCTACCACTTTTGACCTTGCCTCTACCATGAAAAGATGAAAGGTAAAACACACAATAAAGAGATGGGGTTGAGTAGAAAGAAGAATAACATGTATATTTCTATTAAAAAGAAAACCTTCTCATCTTTGGGAAAGAGGGGTCTACATCCATGTGTTTATGTGTTTATGTATGTATGTATGTATGTATGCACACATCTTGGACATGTGGATGTGGATACGGATATTTATGTGTATGCAGATGTGCATGTGTGGTATCAAGCGTAGATTACTTTCATTCCCTTCCCCTTATTTTGTGCCAGGGAGATCTTATAAGATAGATTGTTCAAAATAAGCCAGCGCTCTTGGCTGGAGACATAAATGAGCTTTCATGAAGATAAAAGAAGAGCCAGGTCGCCTCTCTCTTTCTCCTTCTCTCCACTCACAACTTTCTCTGTTCAAAGCAAGAGCAAAATAACAACCATGGTTAATTTGACATATGGGGCTTTAACAATGGTACCTGCCTTACTATTTTCAGTTCTATCTCTACCTGTAAAGCAGCGCAACACACTCCAAGAATCACTACTCGTCTGCTGCTGGATGCTCACTTTCACCATTCCTATATATCATGCAGGACAACAATCTTATATCTACAGTGTCACTGTGGCTGTTCTATGTTGGGCTATAGGGATGAAAATGACCGTATGGCTATTTTGCTATTCAATAGAAGACCGATGCCAATCTACTTTTGTACAAACTTTATTCTCTTGGCGCTCCCGTACTACAAAGGCACTACCTGTCACTACTGAATGGCAATCTATTCCTGTATTGCCTTATCTGACCAGATATTTTGTGTTGAATATACAGTTAGACCTTCTTACCCTTGTCTTTCAAGTTGTTGATCATCAGCGTCCTAAACGTGTACTAGACCAATTACTGCACATTGGAAATCCGTCTTATGAGCCTACCGAGTCCCTTTTTTCTATTGCATTGAGTTTTGGATTGTGTGCATTGTTCTGTCTCTATCTTCAGCTCCACATGCAGTCTACCTACGAAGGATTTATGCTTGGATTTGCCAGTGTGTACCAACTACTGCCCTTTGTAGAAGACAGACTCAATGCGTATTCAAAGACAACTGGCACAAAAACTAAACCAAACCACATTCTACAGATCCATGCCCTTAAATACTACTTGGAGTGTACTGTCTCTATGCAGCCCCTCTTCTTTCATCCATGGAGTGCCACTCATTTGCGTGATTTCTGGTCCAAGCGCTGGCACACCATCTACAATGACAGCTTCTACCATGTAGGCTACCGTCCCCTCCAACAGCTTGTCAAGAAGTATGGAAAGAAGAATTCCCTCCAACTTCATCGTGTTATTCCCATGTTTGGTGTGTTTGTTCTGTCAGGCATCATGCACGAGTATATTCTTTACTGTGTTCTAGGATCCCTGCATAGTTTGCACTTTGTGGGTGGATTCCAATGCCTGTTCTTTTCTCTTCAAATCATAGGCATCGTTGTAGAAGATGTCTTTATTTCGAATCAAAAGCTCAAGGGATTGTGGGCACTCTGCTTTATGATGTCCGTGGCCCACTTCTTTGTTGTGCCTTATCTGGCCACAGGTTACATCAGCATGGAAAGATTCTCTTTTATCCCACTTTTAAAGCGTGTTTATCTTTTAGAAGGCCATCTCTTATAGCTTATATTTCCCACTCTTTGTAGAATAGCCACGGATCCTTAATTAATAAATAAAATACACTGTGCATTTCATAGAAACAGGAGAGTCTCTGTTTTAATTACTGTCTCAGCAATAGACAAGTAGCATTGGTCTTTGTTCCTAGTCCAGTGCTGCTGTTCTAATGATGTCCTTGGTGATATTTCCTTTTCTGCTGTGGTGACTATAGACGCAACCACGTACTCTTATGGAGAATAGCACATATCACTGAGTTATTCCAGCCAATCTGCTTTCTCTCACTCACTCACACACACACACTACACCTACACACTACACACACACCTACATCTACACATTACACACATTTGGTTTATGGTCCATCTCCGCTGTGTCTAGTGTCTCTTTCCTTTTCTTTTTTTCAAAGTCATTCATGACCAATCAAACTGAGTGACCATGACTCACTTGCACTAATAAAATTTAAAAAAAAAAATAGAATCCCATCGTGTCTATTCTGCCTTTTATCTGTTGCATTGTCTGTCTATTTTTTATTTTTTATTTTTTTATTTTATTTTTAAAAATTCTCAAGCATGAAGTATAGATCTACCCGTGGAAAGGCAAATGACTACTCTTTTGAAGAAGCTGTTATGGCAGGTCTCTCTCCCGACGGTGGACTGTTCATACCTCACGACGTGCCTTCACTGCCTGCTCACTGGCGCACAGAATGGGCTAACAAATCATTTGAAGAATTGGCTGTTTCTATTCTCTCTCTGTACATTGATACGACTGAGATCCCTCAACAAGACCTGACTGAACTCGTGAACCGCAGTTACAGTACCTTTCGCCACAAAGAACGCACACCTTTGCATTCTATCAGAGACGGGTTGTACATATTGGAACTATTCCATGGACCAACATTCGCCTTTAAGGATGTAGCACTTCAATTCGTAGGCAATCTCTTTGAATACTTTCTTGCTCGCCGGAATCGTACGGAGACTTCCGGAAAAGTCCACCGCTTGACTGTGGTTGGTGCTACCTCTGGTGATACTGGCAGGTAAAGAAAGAAGAAAGATCGCCTGTATCTCTTATCCCTGTTGTTGTTAGTGCTGCGATCTACGGCCTGCGTAACAAGAAGAATGTTTCTGTGTTTATTCTTCATCCCCGGGGTCGTGTCAGTCCTATCCAAGAAGCACAAATGACAACTGTATTGGATAAGAATGTCCATAATCTGGCAGTGCAAGGCACTTTTGACGATTGTCAGGATATTGTCAAGACACTGTTTGCCAACACATCCTTCAACCAACGCCATCATCTGGGGGCTGTGAATTCTATTAATTGGGCTCGTATTCTTGTACAGATTGTTTATTATTTCCAAGCCTACTTTGGTCTTTTACGGTCTCTTGGTCTGCGTCCTGAATCAAAAGAAGCAGAGGCATTGTCCATTGATTTCTCTGTTCCTACTGGTAATTTTGGTGATATTCTTGCTGGATATTATGCCCATCGTATGGGACTGCCTACCCACAAACTACTTGTGGCTACAAATGCCAATGATATTCTCTACCGCTTCTTTGAGACCAATGCCTATGAAAAGAAGACATTGAATGGAGATGTAGTGGAGACTCTCTCTCCTGCCATGGATATTGTCCTGTCTTCTAATTTCGAGCGTCTCTTATGGTACTTAGCATGTGATACTGTTGGGGATGAGGAAAAAGCAGGAGAACAAGTAGCCCATTGGATGCAGACACTCAAGACAGAAGGAAGTTTCAAAGTACAAGACAGTGTTGTATTAAAGGCACGCACTCTATTGGATGCTGCCATGGTAACAGACCAGGAGGTAAGGAAGAGGACGGTGCGTACATGCCTTTACTAAATATAAACAGACACTCGATACAATTCGTCACTATTATCACCCTACACCACCTCAATTGCCATATGTCCTTGATCCACATACAGCTGTGGGTGTAGCAGCAGCAGAGAAGATAGTAAAGCGTGACTCCCTGTCTCTCTCTTCTACAGGAACAGTGATGATCTGTCTGGCCACGGCTCATCCTGCTAAATTCTCAGAAGCAGTCTGTGCTGCTCTCATGTCGTCTCAATTTGACTTTAACAGTATATTACCCACTGAATTCGATGGTTTATTAGAGAAACAAAAGTCAGTAGTTTATGTAGACCGTGCAGATCCTGTATTAATTATGCAAGTGATTGAGAAAGAATTACGCCAAGAAGGTGTCTTATAAACTGAATAAAACTCATTTATTATTTTTTCTGGTCCGGGTGTCTATGTTGGTGCCCAAAGGGATATTGTCATCATCATAGCGATATTCGTCTGGTGTTGAGTAGCGGGAAGAATGGTACATACTATTACTACTACTGCTAGCTGGACCATGCATAGACTGAGACTGCATCATCAATCTATGCTGTTGGGGAGTCATCAATGGCATCATCATAGACTGTTGTGGGGGCATCATCATAGACTGGTGTGGAGACATCATCATAGACTGTTGTGGGGGCATCATCATAGACTGATGTGAAGACATCATCATAGACTGTTGTGGGGGCATCATCATAGACTGATGTGAAGACATCATCATAGACTGTTGTGGGGGCATCATTCCCATGCGTGGATCCATCATAGGCGTAGACATCATTCCCATGCGTGGATCCATCATAGACATAGGTAACATTCCCATACGTGGATCCATCATAGGCGCAGACATCATAGAAGGCTGTTTTTTTTAAATAATAATAATAAAAATAATAAAAATAAAATAAAAATAAAAATAAAAATAAATAAAAAAAATAGTCAAAGGCCAATTCTGTTGATAAACTATTGAACTTACATTTTGTCCACCACCCATGGGCATACCTGCCATGGATCCACCTGCCATGGATCCACCTGCCATGGGCATACCTGCCATTTGTCGCTGCTCCATTAAATAACGACCTCTTTCTCTCTCCATCTTTCTCTCTTCTCTATAGCGTGCCTTGTGGGCTTCTCTGTCTTTCTTGTCGTGTTCTATCTGAGAAATCATCCCTACTAAGCCTGCACGTGGTTCTGATTGCTTGTTAGGCAGTTGGATCAGCGGCTGTCCTGTAGCACGTGCATACCCTTCTTGTTCACGTGCTGTGGGATGATCAGAGCGGTAGATATCCAATAGACTGTTTTGTGTAGCAAACCGATCTCCCAGTTGTGGGATGATAGGCCCATCTTCCTCATCCTCGTATATTCCCCCGTGACCGTATTCCTGGTAGGGATGCATACGTGGATCCTGTGGGTAATCCTGAGGATAATCCTGAGGGTACTCATGCATAGGATACGGTTGCTGTGGATACGGTTGCTGTGGGTACTGTTGTTGTGGGTACTGTTGTTGTGGATGGTGTTGTTGTGGATGGTGTGGGGGATAGTGTGAGTCTATAGATTCCTCATCAGAGTTATCTTCCTTTACACTGTGATCGTCTTCTTGTTCACTGTCAGAAGATCCACTCACACTCGTCTGTGGGCGAGTAATCTTTGGTCTAGGACGCTTAGGGAGCATAACAGTTGAAGGAAGTGCCTTTGGAACACTCGTATCACTGTCTTCACTATCACTATTCTCTGCTACTGCTGCTTTTGTTGTTGCTGTGCCTAGAACACTCTCTGTAAGATCTTGCTGGCCACTAACAATACGAGGAAGAGAAAGGGAAGGTGCGAGAAGATGTGGCTTTTTCATAGACACAACTTCTTCTTCCTCTTCCTCTTCACTCTCTTCTTCACTCTCTTCTTCACTTTCACTCTCTTCACTGGCATAAACGCGCTGACTTTTCTTGCCATGTGGATCTCTGTTACGGTACCCAGCGGTTGTATTAGCATTGTTACGGTCTGACTCAATATTGGAGGTGGGCCGCGACATCTCAGACCTCCATCGCACTAGTAAACATTGAGAGAATTGTGCACGTGTCTCTTTCCCATACACCTCACTTGGCTCCAGAAACAAACGAGAGTTTTGTAATAGATGTCCTTGTCCAAAATGAAGTGCATTTGGATCCATGACATCCTGTAGCCAATGAGAGGGTTTTCCATATAACTTGAATGCGTCCACAGTAGCTATGAGCCATTGTGCTAATTGTTGTGAGGTTAAAGTTCGAATCATTACGCTCGTCAATGCACCTGTCTCTTTGTGGGTGCCTGTTACTCTTAACTGTACTGGGTTGTCTATGGTAGAAGGGGCGTACATGGCCACTGCTTCTGTGATATCCACCAAGGTCAATAGCGGTTGTTTTGATTTCTTAGTTTCATATACCATCCACTGTCCATGACAGGGCACTGACTTTTTGCTGAACAGTTTCTTTTCATCTTTTGTATCAGAGACAGTCACCCATAGTGTCTTCCAGCCATTGTGTTGCCAATCCACCTGAAGCTGTGATTCGTGTCGGTTGGCATAACTGATGTCTCCATAGCATGTCCTTTGGATCCAACGGTGAGTGTAAATACTAAGGAGAACAGTGTGCTCAAATCTAGCCAATCGAACGGCTGTGCACCATGCTTCTGTGTCTGTGTCTGTGCTTTCTATTTTCCATTGAATATCAGCGGAGTGAAGAGTAAACGTGGTAGGGCTCAGGACTTGAAGGTCAGCGTCTTGAAGAGACATCCTCTGCGTCCATACAGGGGTAGTGTTATGAGAACCGTCTCCAGTAGTAGTAGTGGTGGTGGCAGAAGCAACAGGGTTGCGTAGATACAGTGTAGCCCCACGTACCTCAGCATACCACGAGAGAGACTCTTCTTGTCCCAGTGGAAGTGAGGGTTGTTGCTGCTGTATCAACAATAGGCCTTGGTGGTATGTCTTGGTATAGAGAGAACCAAACCCAGTGTAAATATCTCGCATGTCATTAGGCACTTCATGACTAGACACAGATAGTTTTGTAGAAGAAGGGAGGGTGGTTTGAGACTGTCTTTGTTCAGATGTATTTGCAGTGTTCAGCTTCAATGACTCTATACCACTGGCAAGAGAAGGAATAGAATCAGATCCCCGAGAATACATAAAAAATTAAGCAAGAATAACCCAAAATCATCGCTGTACTAATTTTGTTCTAATATAAGGCTACGGGGGTGGGAGGAGAGAGGAGTATTTGAAGCCCATGATTCTCCTCCTGGATGTGCACGTGATAAGTGGCTTGGAAGCAGTCCCCTCCTCCCTCCCCCCACCCCTTTCCTCTCGTCTTCTCTTTTTTATTTTTTTGCTTTTTGACCCGTCATCGATGAAGGATACCATCCAAGCACCCGAGCTTAATACAGGCCAGGGTTCTAAACGCTTCAAGGTAAGACATTTGATCATGGTGTCTTGCTTATCTCTGTTCTCCAGTTTCAATCCTTCAATGTCCGAGTAGAGCAGCTCAAAGTAGACATTGTTCGACGCTCTCGTCTTGTAGAAGACGATCCGGTAGATCATGGCTCATTCTTCAACGACAGTCTTGAACAATGGAAAGAACTCAACTTGACCAAGCATTTCCAAGTGTTTGAGCGGGAGATAACCCCTCTTGTCAAGACACTTGCTTCCATTATCTACCACAAGGACACCATTATCCAGTGTCTTGAGAAACACCTCAAAGTACCCGATAGTTTAGCATTGGACGGTCTATTGGATCTAGTGACAAAACTAGCCAAAGACCTTGAAGGTGAATTCTATCCTTACTTTCCTCGACTATTCTCTTGTATTCTTCCTCTTGTCCATCACAGAGATGTTCGTTTGTTAGAGGTAACTATTCTTAATACTCGAAAGTGATCAATGCTTATAAGAGAGAAATAATAAATCCTATTAGAGTGTATTCAATTGTATTGCCTATCTGTTCAAATTCCTCTCCAGGCAACTCATCCCTGATCTATGCGCCACCTTCTCGTAAGTAGTACCTGTTTCTACTAGTCCATTGACAATGCATCTATGGGGTAGTATGTTATCCAAATTATTGGGTGAAGATCATAAAACAAAGCCCTACATTCGACATTTTACAGCCGAGTCTTTTGCTTTTCTTATGCGCAAAGCACGTGAAAAAGATCTTGTTCAACTTATTCAGTACATGCTGCAATCATTACGTACAGATGGATCTGAGGAATATGTAGAGGGTTTATCTATGCTATTCTTTGAGTGCATGAAGGTAACTAATAACTCCATCAAACAGTACTGTCATTGGATAACACATTTCTCTCTTGGTAGCAAGTCAACCATCAACTGCATTCAAGAGCCAGTATTCTTTATAAAGAACTGATCCACCAAACATTTAAAGAAAACCTGGATACAGTAGAGAGTTTGCCAAAGAACACCACTCATCGCTTATTGATGAAGACAACCCTCCTCATATTGCATCATGCCTACCGTAACCATTTTAGACCTCTGCTTGAGGTTGTATTAAATGCAATGGACAATGTACTGAAGCAGAATCAAGTGTCTGATCAACAACTTGCGACCACTGTTTCTGTGCTGACTATGATTGTTACTGTTCGAAAAGCGTCTCGTGTAGAGAACATGCAGCCTATTGTAGAACATATGCACAGAGTATCCACCCATGTCTTTTCTACAAATTCATCACATTACCTTGCTGTGGAGACATTAAGAACAATGACAGGTGTATTGAGTTTTGGTTCAATTGAAGTCATAGCGAGTGGTGGAAGGCTTATCTTGGAGACTCTCATGACATCTGAAAATACTACACTTGTTTATGGATTTTTACTTGGATTGGCCAGCCTTGGATGGTCTAATCTCACACAGATTGCACTGCCTTATATTATTAGGTAAAAGAAACAAATACAGAACAGTATGGAGAGACATCTACATGTACACACACACACACACACACACAAAAGAAAGAGAATACTAATACCAGTCATTAGATACACCTCATCTCATATGAAGGCTTGTCCACACCAAACGATTCTCTTTTTATCAGAGATTATGGCTTCTGAGAGACTTATTCTTACACCAGGCATGCTGTCAGGCCACGTTTCTCCTGAAGGTCTGCTGCGTTTCCCTGGATCTAATGCACTGCCTTTGAGTCTATTGAAGATCATTAACACAGACTACAACTGGGAAAAAGAAAGAGATGTTTTAAACATAACAGACATAGCACATGTAAGTAGAAATAGTGGCAGCTATAGATACTCCAATGGTACAAAAGGTTCAACTTCTCACTGAAAACAAAAATAGCCATCTACTGCTCAAGCGTCTTTGATTCCTGTTATTTCAGCCGTTCTTAGTCTGTTGCCTAGTCTTCAAACGCCCTTGGAAGAAACATCAACCGCCTTATTCAACCTGTTTGATTCTCTTTCTAGCTTTCTCTCTACTCAGAACACATCCATTGAACGTACTGCCTTTGTATTGGGCCATACCAACTTCAGTATTGAATGTCTGTTGGGACTTGTGATAGAGTCTTGGTCACGCATTGTCAGTGCCAATGGGGAAGAGGGCTTTAAGCTCATTGGAGAACGTTCTTTGGCATTCCTTCAGGTGATCGAACACTACAGTCAAAATGAAGTGATATTGCGTGGACTAGTAGCCTATATGAGGCTTTTGAAGCCACTCCCAGACTACCAGCACATCTTTACTATAGATCGTCTTACCCATATCTACGCCCTTGTTAACATCAATCTGAACTCTTATCACGCCAACATTCGTCTCGAAACACTTGAACTGTTATCACTGTTTGATCAGCCTCTTATGAAAACAGACACAGACCATCCCACTCCCGAACCCTGTGGATTAGTACACGCAGCTTTGAGCATGGAGTCTATTGTGCCTACTATGAAGAACTACCGTGATAAGATTGTGTGGATTAACCAACTTCACAAGATCAATATATCTCAACGTACTCCTGATCTCTACATTGACTTTGTTGCTAGAGTATGTCTTGGTCTCTATACTATCAACTTTCGTCCCATGTGGCAAGAAGCACGCAAAACACTTGCTTATTGTGCAGAGATCCACCGTGAACAGTATTGGACTTTACTGTTTGGAGAACTCGCCAAGTTTGACCATCAAGACCAACTTGTACGTGACGGATTTTCCCTTAAATCCCTCGACATTGTCTTCACACCTCAGCATCCTAGTGAAGAGGCCGCTACCAAGACAGGGGGTCTATCCTTTGAGTGTCCTAACCACAACAAGTACATCCATGCAGAAAACAAAGCATGGGCACTTGTAGGAGACGAAAGCGTGGCTGGCTATGCTGCTTTTTTCATTAAAGTGTGTGATCAACAAGACCCAAAGGTGGATTTCTGGAACTACTACAACTGGATTCTTATGACACTCAAAGAAACTCCCAATGTCACTGAACAACGCTCTCGTCATTTGATGCCTCTGTTTTTCCAATTCTTGAAGGTTGAGTTTAGTACTTTGATGACAGAAGATGCAGGACAAGAGACAGTTGTAGTCAACCATGATGAGAAATCCCTTGGCCTGCTTCCTCGCACAAGCAGGGTTGTAAAAGGAAAAATGGCCAACTGGCTCAATTTGGTGGGCACCTTTGTAAACCCTCGTATGGTGTACAGAAGCACAGATCTCTATACCGTCTTGATGAACTTACTCGCCAAGGGTGATCCTGAATTACAGCAAGTGGCTCTCGAGTGTCTGTTTACTTGGAAAGAAGCTAGCATTGTACCTTACAAAGACAATCTACTTGGATTCTTGAATGACAAGAAGTTCCGTGATGAATTGGCTAACATGCTTGCTCTTCCTGAACAATCATCCATTGATCCTGCCCATCGTGCGGGTGTGATGCCTCTGGTGATGCGTGTCTTGTTTGGCCGTCTTGTGCAAGGCCAGGGAAAATCGACGGGTAAAAGCAATAAGAAAGCACGCCGTAGAGCCATTTTGGGAGCCATTGCACTGTGTCATGAAGAGGAAATTCAGTATTTCCTGGACCTTGCCTTTGAGCCCTTTAAGGAGATTCTACACCTGCCAGGAGTTGAAATGTCAGATCATCAAGTGGTGTCCTTTACCTTTGATAATAGAGGTGGAGAGATACTGAAGGAAGTGGCATGGAGAAAGCAAGTGGGTGCATTGAACTTGATCAATGATCTATTGAAGCAGATGGGATCCCATCTTATGCCATTCTTGCCTACATTGATCAAACTAGTGTTGTATCTCAACCACTTTGCCCAACGTAGATCTTTGCAGAGTGATTCTATGGAGATGGACATTGATGAAAAGAATGTAGATGATGATGAGGAAGCTGAGGTAGAGGAAGAAAAGGAAGAGGAAACCGCAGAAGAAACCACAGAAGAGGAGGAAGAAGAAGAGGAGGAGGAAGAAGAGGAGGAAGAAGGCCATAGTAGTCGATCAAGAGAAGTGAGATCACTTTCTCTTAAGCGCATTGTAGATATCTTCAAGCTGCGTGGTGCCTTTGACTTTAAGCCTTACATGCCTGCTATGTTTGCTTCTTTTATCACACCTCGTCTATCTAAATTGCAGGATGAAGCATCTCAAAATGCCTCTTCTATTCTGAATCTGTTTACTATCTGGTCAGAACGCATTCACTACATCTCATTGTTTGTAGACTATGATAAACATGTGCTTTCTGGAGTCTACTCTATTTTATCCGCAAAGAAGATTCATGAACAGGCACTTTCTACCGTACTGGATATTGCTGAGAATATACTCAGTCATTGCGAAGGTGACATGGACATCGACAATGGTACTAGTCTTAAAGACGTACTTGTTCTTCCTTATGTGGATCTGTTACTCAACCACTTGCAGTTCCGTCTGTTGCAGTCAAAGGACGATGTCAGATTTGGCAGTGGTAAATACTCTGTACGTGAAATTGCGATTGTCTCTCGTATTGCCGCCTACACACAGGATGGTGCTCGGGCAGCTACAATCATTCAATTGTTATTGCCTAGTCTTCGTAAGCCCGTGCGCACCATTCCCGAACGCACAAAAGAACATATCCTTTCTATTTGGTCCAAGTTTATCCGTATTGTCCCTGGTTTTGCAAAAGAATCCAATGTGTACCAGTCTTACTATAGTCACCTTGCTCCTCTCTTTGTTTCTTTGAAGACACGCGTGAATCGCACCTTGCTGATAGAGATCTTTGAAGCATTTGTTCAAGTCAATCATCATCTTACACAAGTGGGCACAATTCTGCGTGACATGAATGCTTACTCACAATATCGTCTGGATGAGCTTGATTCTGATACTATTTGTAACGCATTGGCCCTCATGCGTGATGGACTGTGCAAAGTATTGGATCATCACCAATGGCTTCCTATTCTGTACCAATTGCTATTCTGTATGCATGACGATACTGATATGGGTATTCGTGGAAATGCCACTGATTGCATGAAGCTATTCTTGAGCATCATCCAAGAAAAGGAAGACGTTGAGGAAAGGCGCAAGTTCATGTCACTCCTACACCACGTAGTGTATCCCTCCATTAAGTCTGGGTTCCTAGAACACAGCAAAGTTGTTCGTTCAGAGTTTATCGAGGTGCTGAATAAGGCTGTCAAGTTGTTCCCAACAGAATCCATCTTTGTAGAACTGGTGCTTTTGCTGGGAGATGGCGATGAAGAAATCAACTTCTTTAATAACATCAATCATATGCAGATCCATCGTCGTATACGTGCCTTGACTCGGTTGTCTGAAATGACAGAACACATCACATTTAGACCTGCTACTATCAACAGCATATTTATGCCGTTGATTTCTGCTTTTCTCTATGAAAGCAATAAGGTGACTGAACATAACTTGGTGCATCAGGGTATAAAGACCATCTCTGCTTTGGCAAAAATTCTTCCCTGGAACCACTACTACAATCTACTCAAACATTATCTTTCCATGATGACACGCAAGGAAGATATGGAAAAGATGTTTGTACGCGTTATCACTGGTATTCTCGAAGGATTTCATTTTGATTTGAGTCAAGTAGTAGTCTCTGAAGAAGCAGCAAAGAGCATCATGGGTCGTCAGAAAGTGAGAATTGACTATTTAACAGCAAAAGAAATCATTGAGCGTGATGCTGCACAAACACAGAGTGAGAATAAACAAGAAAAAACAGAAGAGATAGAGGAAGAGCAGGTTGAGCCTATGGTAGAAACCAAGAAAGACCAGAATGAGCGTATCCATGATGTTCTTATTACCAAAATCTTACCTGAACTCAACGCTTATCTCAACAACCACAAGAGCAAGCAGTCTGTACTGATACGCGTGCCTGTTGCCTTGGGTATTGCTAAAGTATTACGTGCTCTTCCTGAACGCTCCATGCGACTCAATCTTCCTGCACTATTGACCAACATGTGTCAGATTCTCCGCAGTCGTGCTCAAGATGTGCGTGACATGACGCGTGAAACTATTCTAAAGATCAATGCGTTCTTGGGCCCTAGCTACTTTTCATTTATTCTCAAAGAACTGCGTACCTCTCTCCAGCGTGGTTATGAGCTCCATGTTCTAGGCTTCACTATCAATGTATTGATTACTGATATGATGCCCCGTCTTGAAGTTGGATCCCTTGATTACTGTCTGTCTGATATTGTCAGTATACTGATGAGTGATGTCTTTGGTAGCATTGGTCAAGAGAAAGACAATGATGAAATGTCTGGTAAAACAATGGAAGCCAAGAGCAACAAGAGTCCTGCCACATTCGAACTACTGGCCAAGGTGGTTGATTTCAAGAGTATTGATCTTTTGCTTATGCCCCTTAAAGATGTCATGTCGGAAACAGAAAGCTTAAAGATATTGAAAAAAGTGGATGATATCCTGCAAAGAATCTCAACAGGCTTAGTGAACAATCTTAAATTCGAGTCCCAAGCACTGTTGGACTTTAGTCATGGCCTGATATCTGAAAATGTAGAGACTTACAAGCACAAACAGAAGCAACAAATGGTCAAGACACAGCAGGAGATGAACTTTGAAGTCAAGACAAAACGTCCTACTGGTGAACCTACAGATTACTACCGTGCCAATGTTCATCGCTTTGTGCATTTTGGGTTGAATTTATTCCACATTGCTCTTCGTAAGCACAAGGCTTTATTTACCAGCAAAGAACATATCGAGAAAGTGAACAACTTTGTTCAACCTGTAAGCAGCACTCTCTACTCAAACCAAACAGGAAATGTGGTGTTGGCAGCCAAAGTCATGTGTGTTATGATACCACTTCCTCTGTCTCGAATAGAAAAGACAGTCCCTATGATGGTGAAGCGTAGCTTTGCTCTTCTTAAGTCTACGGGCAATACACACTCGATGCTCTCTCAGGCCTGTCTTAAACTCCTGACTGTCTGTGTGCGTGAGAATGAACATTTTACACTGACAGAACACCAATTGACCTACCTACTCCACCTTATCCGTCCTGATCTGGAAGAGACTGAACGACAGGGTACTGTCTTCTCTTTTGTACGTGCTATTTTGGCACGCAAACTTATGTCTCCCGAAGTGTATGATTTAATGAAGCCTGTTTCCAATATTATGGTGACTCATCAATCCAAGGAGATCCGAGAACAAGCACGGTTTATTTTCTTTACCTTTTTAATGAACTATCCTCAAGGTGATGGTCGTATGCAGAAACAAATGAGCTTTATCATTAAGAATCTGGAGTATGTTTATGAAAGTGGTCGTGAGTCTATGATGGAATTGCTGCACTACATTATCAGCAAATTTAAAAAAGAAACTCTCCAACCGTTCTCAGAATCCATCTTCCTTGCCCTTGTCATGCGTTTGGTCAACGATAGCTCTGCCAAATGCCGAGAAATGGCAGCACAGCTTATCAAGACATTGCTGGCTCGTTGCGATGAAAACATGGACACCATCTACAAACTGCTTATGACATGGTTGGATTCTGACAAGACCAATCTACAGAGAGTATCGTGTCAAGTGTATGGCTTGATCATTGAGACATTCGGTATCAAGATGCGTGCTCAGTCCTCCAAACTTATTGAAAAGCTGACGCGTATACTAAAGGCGACCCATGAACAAATGCTGCAGGATGTAGCAGATAAGAGTGAATTGGAATATGCCATGCATGTTGATAGTAATGAGATGGAATGGGAGGTTGGCTATTATGCTTTGAACACATTTGCCAAATTAGCCAAGACCTTCCCTAAGCTCATCTATGCCAAGGATACTATTAGTGTATGGAAGAGTATGGAGGAAGTGCTATTGCATCCTCATTCATGGATCCGCACTTCTGCTACTCGTCTCTTTGGTGTTTATTTTGCTACACTGTATCCCGAGACACGACACACTCTGACAGGAGAAGATCAGAGCTTGTACCTGACATCAGAGACTCTGAGAGCATTGGCTGTTAACTTTGTTGAACAGCTGAAAAGCAAGCATCTCACAGAGGAACATGCAGACCAGATTGTGAAGAATCTGTTCTTTATTGGCAAGTGTATGCATTACCTCCCAGAAGAAGAAGAACGGGAATGTACAGAGGAGAATGATGAAGAGCATCGCTATGATCCTGTTGAACAGGACAATGAAGAAAACAAAGAGACAGAGACCCAGACAGAAGAAGCAGACGAAGACGAAGATGAAGACAAGGACGATGAGGACGAGGAGAGAATAAAGAAGATAGATCCTATTATTGAAGCCAAACTAGATGAAGCATCTTCTAAGCGTTCTCTTAACTGGCTCTTCCGCCGTGTTTCTTTTACTGTGCGTGGCACAACCATGAAACGACAAAAAAACATTTTACTTGTAAGTAGGATATTTGAACTCTAGGGATTGTGTCAATCAATGACTTTTTCTTACTAAACATTGTATTTCTAGTGCTCATCCGCATTTAAATGGTTTGCAGCCATGTGTAGTGTTCTTTCTAGTGATGAGATTCCATCCTACTTATTACCTACAATGACTCCTCTGTACCATGTAGTCAATGATGCTCACGCCAAAGATGCACCCTCGGGTAAATATAGCCACACACTCTTGTTTGTTTTTAACTCTCTCTTTTTTTTTAGTTGAATTGAAGCAATTTGGTAATGAAGTACTGGGCTTGATTCAGAACAAGGCGGGTGCTTCTGCTTATTTTGCGGCCTACCAACGTATTCGTCAAAAGGTGTTAACAACCAAAGAACAGCGTAAAGCCAAGCTCGCTATAGAGGTAATGTCTATAGACTTTATTTATCATTGAATCCTTGTCAATAACCTATTTTTTGTACATTTTCTGTTCTAGGCGGTTGCCAATCCTGAGCTCACAGCTAAGCGTAAAATTCTTAAACAGCAAAAGAAAAAAGATCGTAAACGTGTACGATTCCAATAAATTCTCCTGTATATATACACTTTTTATCATTTGTATGTTGTATGTTTATTTTAAATCTATTAAAAAAAAAGATGGAAAAAATGGAAAAATTTTATATTTTGTAGAGGGGTTGTCTTTATTTATTTATTTTGTCATAAGTAGTACTAATAATGTGATCAATTGTGATGCTTACGGTGGCCCGCTTTTCTTAATTCAGCTTTGGATCGACGAGTATACACAAAGTTTGGATACATATCCATATGCTCTTGTTTTAAACGCGTCGCTTCTCGAGTATAAGGTTCTCGTTCAGCCTAAGTTTATTCAAAGACGTGTTAGTTTTTGTTTTTGTGTTGATAAAGAGAAATCGAATAAGAAGAAAGAATACTTACATCGGAAAGAATCTTCCATTCTGTGCTTACTGCCTTGCTTATTTCTCCTACTGAAAGATTCTGATTGACTTTCAGCAGTCTAGAGCGCATATATCGGTTGAACAGAAGATACGCATTAGGCGGACGCTTCAGACGTTCAGGTGTCTCGGTATACTTTCGAACCAATTTATGGGGAAATGGTGCAGGAGGAGAAGACGGTAAAGGAGTGCTGTGATGGATGGTTTGCAATAAGTGCGGATCTGAGTTTTCTACAAACACATGTATATTTTTATCTTGTCTGGCAATGATGGGTGCTACTGGCGAAGAAATATTAGGATTGATGGATGTATTAGAAGTGTTGTGTATCAGTGCAGTAGGTAATGAATAAGTAGAAGATATTAAGGATGTAGGCTCTTGCTGGTAATAATGTATAGAACAGTCGTTCATCATTGGCTCTCTTTCGTTGTGCTTTTGGAAAGAAGAATAGGAGGCATTTGGATAGGCTTCAAAGGGCTCTGTTGAATCTCTGGGAAGTGTATAACATGTATCCAACGCACTATTATTATGCTGATGATGCGTGCTGCTGTTGCTGCTGTTGTTGATGCTATTGTGGCTATGATGATGGTGATCGTTGTCATTATTATAGTTATTATTATTACTGTTGATAGTGTTGTTAATAGGATGTGCATTATGACTGTAGTTCTCGTAATTGACTGGTATGGTGTAGTTTAAAGGTATCCTTGTAGGGAGAGCTTGCATTCGATTCATAGGTTGGAAAGAGAAGGGTGAAGAAGGAGTGGCAATTTGAGTGATAGCAGAAGAGTAGGGTAATGCAGTTGTGGATGTGGTAGAATTCATCTCTGTAAATAAATGAAATCCCATTTGCTGTTAATGAACTCTATTTGAGATAAACTTTGCGTAAAGAATAAAAGAGTGGAGATAATGATATTGTTTCTTGTGAAAGGCGGTCTGTGCAACTAGGGCAATAAATTTCCAAGATCAATTTCCAAGTGTTAAAAGGAAAGGAAGGCTTATTTTCTGTTTTTTTCTCTCGTCTTATTTTGGTGATATTTTGGCGATACTTTTCGATTGATGATGATAACAATAGTTATTATTAACTGATAGGATAAAGAAAAGAAAAATTAAGAGAAGAGAAGAGAAGAAAAAAGAAAAAAGAAAAAGGAAAGAGAAAAGAGAAAAGAAAGTAATGGAAAAGAGAATAGAAAAATAAAAGAAAAATAAAAGAAAAATAGCAAGATGCCGACTTATAAAAGTATTATAATTAATAGGTTGGAAACTTCTAACCTTATACCCTTCTTTATTAACTTCTAGAAATAAGGTGATCGAACCCCTATCTCGTGATTGAGATCCGATCACTTTTTTTTTTGCTATTCTTCCGAATATTACAAAGATAATAAAGGGGTGCATTTTGGACTTGGTTCAACAAACTGTATCTACAAAAAGGGGTATGTGTAGCCAGCATGGGGCTGGAGCTGCTGTGTATCTTATTCTGAGGGTGGATAAATGAGAACAGCATGTAAATCCCAAAACACACTACCATGGATAGATAGCGGTGTATCAGCTACACTATCAGCTCAGGTGAAAGAGGGGGAAGGGGGGGAAAATAATAGTCTGACAGCAACAGAATTTCGCCATGTCCCGTTAGGCGGTGGTATTGATGAATGAACATGCAGAGCAAAATCATGCTACTTTGAAATAGGCGCTTGACGTAGGATATTCTTCAGCTCCGGTAGGTTTTTTTTTATAATAGTTTCTTCAGGGTAGTAAATGGCGTTGATGATATTTTTGCCGTTGATCTGGTCTACGAGTTCAAAATAATCAAAAGAAACAATGAACAGTAAAAAAAAAGAAGATAACCAACAATAACTATCTTATTAGTATCAAAGGAGACGTTTCACTATGCTATCATACCACGTATCTGAAGCATGGAAAAATCACTACAATTCTGCTCTATCTATTTTTCTGTTGGTAAGGGTCTTAATTGTATGTTTATTTATATTGTAGACCCTTATCTTTCTCTTTTTTCTCTTTTTTCTTTCTTTTATTTTATATTTTAAAATCCCTTGGACTCGCCAAGTCCGGACCGTGCGGTTATTATGGTGTTCTACTCAAGATGCTGCCTATCCCAGTACATACAAAATATAAGAGACATTAACTGTATTATTTTTTAAAATATTTTTAATAAATCTCTATCACTTCTTTTCAAAGATAAAGTATAAATAAAAAGAAACTCTACTGTCAGTGGTTATCTTCAATGGTATATGTCATTCCACTTCGGACTCTATGACAAAAGCTGAGATCATTTCAAATCAGCTGTGTTCATAGAGGGTCAATAAAAATATTGCTAGTTAAGAGTATGGAATTTGATGTTTATCTCGTAACTATGAGCAATGGTTTTTTCTTATTTGGATATTTATTATTCTAAACCTGTTTTTATATTTAATACTAATAGATACCTGTTATCATGTATTAAATGATTAATTTTTATATTCGCAATAAATAGCTAATGATATATCACTGACTTGTCTACACTTGAGTCTTTAAGAGTTCTTTGCTGGATAATGAGTTTAAATGTCTATTTGTTCTACGACCCTGTCCACATGAGCGTACAATTGAAGCATGTTGGTAACTCTACAAGAAGGCTTAGTGTAAATATTGGACCATTGTTGATAAGTTGATAGGAATGTGTAACCGAATTTATTTGATGTTATTGTCAGCAAGAAGATAAGGTTCAAATGTCATGCCTGTCAGTGTGTGATTTGAATTCAGTGTATGATTTGAATTCAGTGTGTGATTTGAATTCAGTGTGTGATTTGAATTCAGTGTGATATTGAGAAACGCACTTTTATATTTTTTTTTATATTTTTTTATATTATTCAAAAACACTGCATTTCTTATATAAAACTTTGCTATTTATTGAGTGGAAAAGTCTCGTTACGCCATCCATTGAACGACATAATACTAGCCAGAAAAAGACAGATATTTTTCTTTTCTCTCTCTCTCTCTTCTCTAGTGGTTATGTATCGTTTATCAACAAGTAAAGTGTTAAATTTATCTATTTATTATCTTCTTAAATGATATTATAAGTCAAGACAAAAAATGACACTTTTTGGCCTTATCAACTGGAAGAAGAAAAAAAGGCTCTAATCTTTCTCATTCTTATTTACCTCTTTTCTTTTAGAGTACAGGTTTGTTCTCGAACACAGGTGGTGGGTGTACGTGGATTGAAAGCAGAAGCGGTATAAGCTCAGTTTGTTGAGTTTGTCATCAAAAAAAAAGTGTTTTCGTGGTATTCAGTCATCAGGGGCAACATTTTTGTGGAATAAAATCAAGGGCGGACTTGGCCAAGGTGGTATTAACGTGGGTTGTACTTAACTATCAAATCAATAAAGCAGAGGTGCCGCCTGACAAAGATAGCATCTTTATGCACCTAACAAATGTATTAACCACTCACCCGTATGCGTATTACTATAATAATATATATTGGATTTTTTATTATTATAGACATAGACTATAGGAGAGATTCATAGAAGTTAACATGAAAGTGATAAAAACAGTCAAGGTCTTTAGGCACAAGAAATTTTGCTCATGGCCTCCTTGTAGTGTAACCCTCCATGCAACAAATGCTATGACAACAGCTCTCGTTGTTGTAGACAAGACATGGATTGATATCTCTTTTTAGCAATTTGAAAACACACTTTTCATATAATTTTCATTTCTTTATTTTGCTTGTGATAATATCTATGATTTCAACCATTTCAGAAGAGGATAAAAATCATACCATCTGTGCTGATGGTTATTTTTTCCTTTTTTTCCTTTTTTTCTTTTTTGGGAGGAGAAGTAATAAAGAAAAAGGTTGTTTGTATTGACTGTTATCTGTGGAGATATGCACTTGTGATGAAACAATAAGATAGAACCACAAGCGATCAATAAGGTTCAATACCACATTGCACCATTTTTCATCATGCTTATGGCACTTTCTACAACGAGAGCTAGTAACTGGGTGACAATACCGTGGATTGAACAGCGACCACTTAGTTTTTTTTTTTTTTTTTTTTCAATTATATTTCTATTTCTATTTCTATTTCTATTTCTATTTCTATTTCTTTTCCTTATTATTTGCTGGGTCTACCTAGAAGGAAAAAAATTCAGCCCGCATCTACATCAGAATTGCAATTCATTTATCTCATTGTCTTCTTTGGAAAGATAATAAATACTCTGCAATAATAATATGCATAAAGAAGAATTTATCCCGCTAGTTAGAATATTGTCATTCTTTTTCAAAATAGTGATAAGAATTTTATTTCTTATTTCCTATTTAGCTTTTATTTTTATTGCTGTATTTTGCACTCTCTTTGCATGAAAATGAATGAAAAAAGATCAATCGGCTAGTCAAGTCACAGTTTCATCCTAAAATAAGGTTTGTCTATTATTTAGCTTTGTAACTGTGTCTGTTCGAGGGCTTTAAGGAAATGCACTCCTTTATTTGGCTATTACTAGCCTGCCGAAATTCATTTGTGTTAACTGCATAGATAAAGAAACCCTTTATTATTATTTAATATATATAGCATAGATGAATACTGGTGCAGTGATGATAAGTGCTTCTATGTTTCCAGTACGATTATTCTGTTAATAGTGAATAAAACTAAAAAATAAGAATAAGATATATTACAGTACACTCTTGTTGAAATTTATTTATTCTTTTTTTACAAACATGCTAAATATAAATATTGTTCTGTGTCTTTTATCCACTCGGGAGAGAGAGAGAGAGAAAATGACATATGGGTCAAATTTGTTTCCTACAAGAGATAACCACCCACCATCTTTCTCATTTATTTATCTATCTATTTAATATATCTATTTAATTTATTAATTTATTAATTAACTTATCTGTTTATCTATCTATTTAATATATCTATTTAATTTATTAATTTATTAATTAACTTATCTGTTTGTTTATCTGTTTGTTTATCTATCTAACTATTTATTTTTAGTTATTTATTTATTTATTTATCTATCTATTTATTTATCTATTTATCTATCTATTTATTTATCTATTTATCTATCTATTTATTTATCTATTTATCTATCTATTTATCTATCTATTTATTTATCTATTTATTTTTAGTTATTTATCTATCTATTTATTTATCTATAGATGCTTCTGTTATTTTTCTCACGCGAAAGTACAAGTGGAGTGGATTTATTTTGTTGATATCATAATTCTTTTGTACAAAAGCTTTTTTTTATGAATCATCAGTATTTGTTTATACTATCGAATTGAATAAACCACCTAATAGATGTTGTATCCATAAAAAATGGTATCCAAGAAATTCAGTGTGTGATGGTGGGAATCAGGGGAGAAGGTGGGTAAAATGTCATGTGTTGCCTCCTGAATCCTGCTCTATTTGTCCCTTATGTTTTGTCCTGCTTTATACTTCCAACCCACACTTTTCACCTGTGTTTATTCTTTTATAGCCTTTAATGAATGTAAGAAATAGTAATGCATAATGAACTCAAGGGATTTTATTAGTTATCTTCCATTCATAAACGCATGCTTCACCTCAAAGCAGAGAGAAACCTCAGGTAAATAGTATTATTTGCCACCTCCTGTACACACCCACTCAAATTGGCTACTGTAGCTTTGCACAGATTGCAGAGGAAATGGGGAGGGATGAAGTCTATGTTGCTGCCTTGTTTTATGGACAGGTAAAACTAAGGGTCTCGCGTTGGATTCTTTTTAGGAGAAGCATTAACGGGTATCTGTTATGATCCTAGGCTAAACCAACTACAGAAGAACTTCAGACACTCTCAAAATCACTTGCTACTACTACTAATTATCTGAAAGAGGAACTTGGAGAGCACTTCTTTCCTAGTCGTGGAGGGTAAATGACTTAATCTACTATTAAACAGGGTACTGTCAATATTTATATCATAAATCATTAGTCTGACAGAAATGCCACCCAAGGATCCCACTCTCTACCGTCTGTATGAGATTATAGAGGTGTATGGCTACCCCATTAAATCAGTGATCCATGAAAGGGTATTCTACTTTTTTTTTTCCTTCTTCAGTACAAATATCTGAGTGGTATTGTTTAGTTTGGGGATGGCATTATGTCTGCTGTTGATTTTTCCGCCCACGTAGAAAAGGTAAATACCATAATTCGGATTATAGTATATCTTCTCTCCTTCTATCCTATCACTTTAAAAAGAAGAGAGAGAAAGATGTATTGACTTGTACTAGGTGGACGATCCAAAGGGAGATCGAGTTAGGCTCACCCTTGAAGGCAAATTTCTCCCTTATGCTAAATGGTAGTCCTCCTTCTAACCCTCATCGCATGTTATCCTTGTGTTTTATCATAACTCAAAGAATAAGTACTGTCTTACAAAATGAATATAATAAAAGAAAGAAAGAAAGAAAGAAAGAAGAATGGGTTTGTATTCATAAGGAAATCACTGCTTTTATCCATATATAGTTAATTAATAGTCAAAATAAGAGCTGAGGAAGGAACAAGACCTAGAATGCACAACATTAGTACAATTGTCTATAGTCCACTTCTTTCTTTTTTTTATATATAGATAGATTACCCAATTCCTGGAGTGTTTTGTTGGAATCTTCATCCCCAAATGTTTTTCTATTGTGTATATACATGAACAAAGAATCCTGTAGATGTATGCAATGGGACTTACCTAGGAAAAGTTGTAGACAGTTTGAGATTTCCAACAAATCCTTTGGTCTCCAAGTAGTCCTGCACATCAGAAAGGGTAGCAGCAACAGAAAATACACTAGTAAGAGGAGATCCTGTAGGTACGCGGATCTAATAACACGTCCACATTAATATCCTATACTATCCCATCCTATTCCCTAATCCATAGATCGTCTAAAGTACCTGTAATCGTGTCTCTGTATATTCCTTCTTGATGCCACTGGATGCTGCAACAGGAGTGGGTGCTGCTGCTGTTACTGGTGGGTGTTGCTTTGATGCCTCTTTCTATTGTCATTGTCATTTTTATTGCCATAGCATGTTCATAAAGGATGACTCTACTATTGGATTCTTTTCTTACTTTAGCAGCACGGTCTCGCTTGTCTGCTTCAATCTGTGCCTTGATCTTTGCTAGTGCCTTTTTATCATCCTCTTTTTCTTTCTTCTTCAAATCAAAGGCCTTTTTAATCTCTTTGGCTTCCATTTCCTGTTTAATCTCTGTCAAATCCTGTCCTGCCTTGCGTCTGATCTTCTCGGCCTGTTTACGGTCGGCTTCTTCTTCTGCCTTTTTAAACTTTTGTTTCTCTATAAGGCGGGCTTTGAATTCTGCTATTTTCTCCTTCTTCTCTTCTTCTGTGAGAGGTGCAATAGCCTGTGTGCTTTCTGAGAAGTTCTGGTGCTGTGTTCGAATGGCATGTCTTTCTGCTGATGCCGCTAATGTATCACAACCATTCCTTACCGCATTAACTCTTGTCTCTTGTCTCTTTCTCTCTCTCTAGCTCAAGATATACACTATGGACGCTATAGTTCTGTGACTTACCATCTTTGAATAGTTTCTGACAATCATTGCATATCAAACTATTGGTTGTCTGCTCTCCATTGAAGATTTCTCCTTCTTCTTCTCCTCCACTCTGGATAGGAGCATCCACAGTACCCACAAGTGTCTGTTCTTCTTTTGTGTCTTGTTCAGGCTCGTCTGATACTTCAGGATGACTGAGAATCCTATAATAGACAAATAAACAGATGGCCTAGTCCCCCTCTACTTATTCTGTCTTAGTATTTACCAGTCCATAGCAGGTTGAAGACCTCCTCCTTGAGTTGCCTTCCACGCCTTGAGTCTACACCTGTTATTCTCTTTTTATTCATACCCTATAAGACCTACACTTTAGGACGAGAAAACCCCATATCTACGAGTGTTTCAATATCATTGGCCATGGTAGAAGAAAAATAAGAAGAAAAAGAATCAACTGAAGAAGAAAATGACGCGTGGATAGGTAGGTGGAGGTTTCTCTTTTTTTTCTTTTTTTTTCCTTCTTTGCCATGTTACTGTAGCCACTCTATCCGCACGTGACTTATAAGTGGAGGAGGAGACAGTGCCCGCCTGCTTAGAAATATGTCTGCACAGTAAGATCAGTGAGTGTGGAGTGTGCGGGGTATGAATAACACTCTTGGATAAAAGAATGTGGAAATAATAAAAATGTATAGCCCAAAAGTATAGGCTGTGACTATGGCCAAACTCTTCTCTGTTGGGTCATTCCTAGGACTCTTTCTCTGGTAAACAAAAAAAAACAAGAAGAAGAGAGAAAAGGAGATGGACAAACTTGCTTATCTTTTCACCTGAACAGTGTGGCTGTTATGGCCCAACACCACCACAACTACTACGACAAAAGAATAGCCCCACCACTGTCCAAGTCACTGGGTCACTATACACACTCTCATCACAATGTGAAGACCTCTCCTTATAGCTGTGTATCTATAGGAGAATGTGATGTGTGTAGTCCCCTTGAAAAGGTAAATGAGAAGAAAAGAGCCACTTCTCCACTCACACTACACTAGAAAACAATGTCCTATTGTCAAGCCTATGGTAACAAGGAACCTGTGCACTGTGAGTGGACGGATGCTGGCTTGGATGGCCAGAAGAACCAAACCACTGTATACGATAACGACGCCATCTCTCTTCCCATGTTCCAGGCATGTCCCAGAGTCAAGAGAGTAGAACAGTGGCATTTGATTCAATTTGAGGTACATTCCATCGTCATAGAAGGGGCAAAAAAAAGAAAGAAAGTATATATGTCTTTATTATTTAGAGCTTAAACTGTGGTGTGGCTGTTCTGTCTTTGTTGGTGGTTGTATGGAGACAACGTACACTATCACAGGAACAACACCTTCATCTTGCTCGTCGTATAGGGTCTATGGAATGCAGTGCAGTGCAGTAATTTTTTTTTAAAAAAATAATAATATATATAGCCTCACTCTTAGTCCAAAGGGCAAGGGAGACGTATGTACAAATGCGTGTTCTTATTCTTATTCTTGTTTTGTTTTGTTTTTTGTTTTTTGTTTTTTGTTTGTTTTTCCTTCAGTTGACAAGAATAAACTTCTCCAGCGTCTCAACAATGCGCTGTTTCCAGTAAGGCTGAAAAAGGAAGGTGGCATGCTCTAATCCCTTCATCACCTCACATTCTACTTTGCGACCCTGTAAATAACTCGCTACCAGTGGTGAATTGACAATACTATCTTTTTCTGAGAGATAGATCTTTGTATTGGCAGGAAGTCGCGTTGTCATCCAGGTCATACTGGGATCATTGCACTCTGGAGGTGTAACATAGAGGGCTGCCTTGAACCAGTGGAAGTGGCGCGAGATGTAGTAGGAAATATACAGCTCACTAGAAGCAAAATATTTGATAATAAACTAATATTCTAAGTACAGCAGAAACAAGTAGGCTGGTTTTATTGAGTCTTACCTGGCTAGCAGTTGTAGGCATTCGATAGACAAAATTACCGCAGACATCTTTATAGTGCAGCATAAAGCAAATAGAATCCAGCATAATGACACCTGAAATACACTTGGGAATCAGTTTTAAAGCCCATGCCGTCACTGCCGTTCCTAGCGAGTGAGCAATAAACACAGCATCCTGAAAATCGTGGCGGTGGAGCATACGTTCAATATCACGCACAGTATCCTCTGCACTGGGGGCATCTTCTGTAAATCGCATGGCTACATGAGGAAGCTCAATACAAAAGATAGGTGCCTCCAAATCCAACAGAGTACGCAGGAATCCAGCATAGCACATGAGTCCTGCTCCCAATCCATGGATAAATACAATAGGTCGTTTGTTTAGCCTATCCCCATCACGAAACCAATATGTGATTTTCTCGGGCTGTTTTCCTTGTAGTTTAGTTTGCCAGGAAGAAGGAGAGTCTCGGAAGATAGCCAATGAACTAGGCATTTCTGGTGAATATCTTGTCATTCCCCACATTTGTAGTACATAGTGAAATATTTTTGTGAGCACATAGATGGTGACATAGATTACAAGCGGACGATGGTAGGTAACCATGGGATCTAACGTCAATCGGCAAGAACGGAGGGCATCATTGTATCCAGACTTTAACCTAATATCAAGTTTGCTGGCCAGACTGTCGATCATACTGTACATTTCTGCTGAGAGAGATGCATCCTGTTGCAATTCATGCAGAGGAAGAGAAAAGAAACCCCAAGAAACCCTAAGTGAAGCAGTAAATGAGTCAATAAATAAATAAGATTGTGTAATGTAGTGTACATAAATGGGTGACAGAAAGTGTTTAATTTACCATTCAGCAAGATTTTCTCGTTGAAGTTCATCAAATGTCGGATGCTGTGTAGGATTATTGCGGTAGACAAACCAGCCCAACAAGAAATCATACATATCCTGAACATTTTCAATACAGTTGTGGTAGAGTGCCTGTCTTTCTTTGTAAGTAGGACAGACAGGTGGGATAAGTTGTTGCATACGGTTGACAGTCATCTGGAAGTAGACATAAAATATTAACTCGCTTCCAAGCCAATAATGCAGAATTGTGTCAATGATGGGATGAAGGCTGATAAGATGGGTTTCTGTTGCAATGTAATAGACATAATGTAGGAATGCAATAGGAGCTATAGCAGATTGTAAAATACTGAGAGTATGAATAACTGTTCTTGAAAAGGGCGTATCAGGAATCATCTTTGGAGGAGGAGGAAAGAGCGAACAGATGAATTCGATAATGAAGTACAGGAGATCCTGTTATATACAAATATTAATATTAATATATTTATAGAGATAAACAGTGACAGGAAGGCAAAGATATATAGATAAATATAGATAAATAGATAAATAGATAAATAGATAAATAGATAGAGAGAAAGAAAGATAAAAAGGTGGTAGACCTAGATATACATACATACATACATACATACATACATACATACACGGACATATAATGACAAGGAGAAAAGAAGGTCCAGCCCCTACTATTTTTCACATGTCTTTAAAGAATATCTTTTATACTATTTTTTTATTCTAATTAGTATTGAGTCGGAGTCATGCCTATAAGAAAGGGATTGGTCAAGATCAAAGAAATCTGATCCTAAAGACATCCTTAGCTGAGATATAGGTAAGCAGGTGGATGAATAATGCTTATAAAACAAGCTCAATCTACCTATCAGACTATGTATCCATATCAATGTATTTAGAGAGGTGTATATGCGTCTATGCGTATATTTGCATAGAAGTATGTATGCACATGGAGATGTAGGTTGAATGACATGAATGTAAAGATGTATGAATATATAAGTACAAGTATATGAATATAGAAGATTATAAGATTATAGGAAATTAGGACTGTAGGTAGATGGGTACACTTTTTGGGGCAGATATGTCCATAGCTTACTATGAATGAATATGGATCTTCATGCAGATGAAGATAAACAAATATAGTTCACAGTAAGAAACTTGAGATAATGACTATCATCATGACTTGATGAGCTATACATATCACCATCATGGCAGTTGTTTACATCATCACAGTTGCTTATATCACCATGGTTATTTTATTCACTATAACGATGATTATCCGACACGATAATATCTTGTCTCCTAAATAAGCTTTTACACACTATAAAGGATGGCCCTGCATCTCTAGTGCAAATAAAAAAAGGAGAAAAGAAATACTTACAAAATAAAAACAAGAGACAGAAAAGGGAGAGTGGAAGTTATAAATGGTAAAGGGGCGTAGAAACATATTGCTTGAACATGTCTACTCAGAGAGAGGCCAAGTCACAAGAAGAGACATGACGTAGTTGATTAGAAATATATTCTCCATCTTGCTACCATGGAAATGGTTGCATGGTAACTATTCCGGAACTGGGAAGAGTAATGCTCTTAGCAACAAAATCAACAACAGATCATGTGAAAATTAGGCACACTTTTAGCTAATATGATATCGCAAAAGAATTGATGTCGCACTTTCAATTAATTCAGTGTCACACCTATAAGAATTGTCGCAGTGTTCATAGCAATTTATTAAATAGGATAGACATTAAAGCAGTCATCAAAACATTTAACAGAAATAGTATGCAAACACTTAAGATGACTTGATAATTCGGTTGATAGTATTTGAGATCATTTTAAGAATAGTAGGATATGATTATCTCAAGTTTCCAAGTGGAAAGATAGATCCATTAGACAAACATCCTGAATTGAAAGGCTTTTATCTTGTTATGGATAATGCTCCTATCCATACTCGTGAAGAGATTGATAATCTAATTACTAGTGAATGCCATCAATATGTATATATCTCCCCCTAACTCACCTGGAGTGAATCATATTGAGAAATCATGTTCTATTGTTAAAAACAGAGTTAAGTGTATTAAGCTTAACGATAAAGAAGACTGATATATAAGGATTTCTGAGTCATGTAACAATGTTCCTGAAGATATGTTAAGAAATTCAATTCAGCATTCTGTTCATGTATTCTATCTTCTTTGACGCTTTTTCAAGGTAACTGACAAAAACCCGAGACTTTAAAACTCGAGTCTTCTTTTATATATATACTTTATCAGTCTTTAGCATAAATAACAGCCTGGCAGTGATGTTTCATGCTGATAGTAAGGTCGTCTATTACTTATGGTACAGAAAGAATACTGATTTTAAAAAGGCTCAATTCTTTCTGTTGGCCACTTTATATCAATTGGGATTTTATTTATTTATTGATGACGATAAATAATATTATTAATACATGTAGCGAAATTTACTTATCTTTGATACTTTGGTTCTTTTAACTAAAACTGGTTTTAACAATTAGAGGAACCATGCTTTTCCTTCTTGACCGAGTCATTGGTCTTAGATGGGAACTTATCATGCCTTGATAAACACACCGAGTCACCAGAGCCATAAGGGAGTGGGAAGCATTATATTCTACCGCAGCTATTTCTATAGCTCCTTAGTGTAATGTGTAAACTTATAGTAGAGATTATAGACAGAGGTATAAAAGATAGACATTTATCTTTTAATGCTACAGACTATGTTTTATCATTTCCAAGACCACCTATAGAAAGAGAGTTATGATTTTCTTATATACCATTTCAACTCAATTCCACATCTAAAGTAACCTATTTTTCGAACTTTATTGTTACCATATGTAATTGTTTATCTATTCTCAGCAACATAAGATATTATTTAAATCTTCTGAAGGATTTTGTTGAAACTCTGAACATTACATTCTGTTCTTTTTTAGTATAAAAAATATAAGCCAGGGGTTTTCATTCATGTTGTTGATAGTAGACATTCTTGCTTTTTTAACATCTTTTTCTTATTGATTCCTTGTAATATTATTCTAACCAACACATCTACCTTTTTCTTCTTTCTATTAAAAAATGAATGCAAAACGGAATACTGGATTTATTTTAAAAGAAAACTCATCTTCCAAGTATACAATAGCTTGATTGTCAACTTGAATTATTCATCAATTCCATGCAGACTTATTGGAATAGATACTGTCTTAAGTTTCTTCACGATAAAAGCATTCTCTTTACGCACATATTTGAATTCAATACATATTTTTCCCCCTCATCCTGAATTTGTATTTACTTTCACAAAACACCATATTCAAAATACTGTAACAATAGCTTTACATACATTCTAGTTTGCTTTTGCTTCCATTCAGATATTATGGGATGTTGTAGATTCTGTAACAACAGTTGAACCACTTCTAACTTTAATAAACTAAAATTCCAATTATCTATAATTATTCACAATTCAATTTCTTTCTTTTTTTTCTGTATTCATACTTTTTTTTTCACTCAAGTAGATTAAGGCTTGATATTCAGACTGTCTTTCATAATCTGGTTTTCTTTCCTCATCTCTCACTATATGTTTAGCTGATCAGTGGATGATTATCAGTTGACTGGGTCTATTTCTCACTACTTACCCTCATAACATTGGTATACATTTCGTTACTTTCTTGTGAAGTGATAAATGATATACAATTGGTTTCCAATCTCAAACCTGTACGCATCCTGAAACACACTTTTATAGTACTGTATTATTCAATTATGAGCTATATCAACAACTCCTGATAATAAAATTTTGTATGAAAAATAGTTTAGTTTTAAGTATTATTTCATTTGACAAAAAAAAAAGATACCTTGTCATAAGAATTTATCAAGAACTTCATCGTTATCCGCTCCACTTTGTAAAATAGAAAGAGGGCTAGTTCAAATGATCAAAATTGATTTCTTTCCTAAAGAAAAGGTCATCAATGACATCTTCTGATGGTGTATGCTTCTTTTTTTGTGCTATTCACAAGAAAATCTGATTTGGTAAATTCAGAAAATATAAGAAATATCTATGCTTACCAGTTGAAAAGCTCATTTAAATAGTCTGTCTTGCATCGTTGTTACTAATCATTGTATTATTCTGTATTGAGTCTATAAACTTTTCTTGTACCCTATCTCTATTCATTCTCTTGGTCATATCATCACCATTGTTACCTTTTTTCCATTGGTGCCATTCTCTTTATCTTTACTTTTATCAAGTTCTATTCTTGATAACTTGTGAATTTCCATGTTTTGTTATCCTAGTTAATGTAGCAGCAGTCATGCTTTAATAAATTATAATTAAATCAGCTAAACACACGCATCAATGTTCATCATTTAACGTAGAGAAAGACCTCTGCAACAGCCATGCACATTTCTTTAATGATCTGCCTATCACTTAATTTGGCCCATTTTACTCCCCACACCCTCCAAGAGTAAGAATGAATATGATCTTTATAGGCAACTATTTAAAATAATGATAATAATGATAATGGATAGAATATCAAATCAAACCCATATACAACATGAACATACTTTTCATGATCAAGTCTATTTATTTTAGCTCTTATGCTATCTTCTTTCTCTACCAGACATTGACTATGGTGTATTAGTAGTTGCAGTTACAAATCAGGCAATTTGGGGTACTCACAAGACATTTATTCTTGATCCCTTACCCTTTTTCCTGGTGCTGTGGCCAGCAAACTGTTTTTTTTCAGTGATATCTTCAGACAATGATAATTTGAAGTATGTTTGTTTATTCTTTCTCGTTTGCTCCACATGGCTTTCATTTTCCAAGTGTCACAAGTCATAACATATCGGCTTATCCCATAAAGAATAAAAAAGGGATATTATTCTCTTTATTCAACTGTTTTGTTGACATGAAGTCATTCATTTATTTATTTTCACTTTAGGCAAGTCTATGTAGGATGTCTATCCAAAGCAGTCTGAATCTGCATTATCGAAAACAAACTAATGATCTACTGTTACTTGTTAGAGAATAGTGCATTGTCCTACAAATCTATTCTTTTTTCTCTCATTTGATCTATCTTTTTTATTGGAGCCACATTCACCCTACACAATGTACAAAGCAGCTTACGCTTTATATATTTTTATTAAAAATATCGCTAAATGAAATACAGAAAAAGGCACCTCAGGAGTGAAGTGCATAAGAAAGTAGCGGCTTCTGCTCTTTTTGTAAGCAAAAGGGATAGAATTCTTCTCTCCCTTTCAAAAGTTAGTTTTTTATATATAGTTATTTTCATTCATTACAGAAAATCCTCTTTGTATTTATTAATGAGTGTATATGCCACCCTCTATAGTCCATCTAGGGCTAAGGTGTTTGGGCTTCAGATGAGTCAAAAAGTGCTGCCTCCATTGTTTAATAAAATCTTCCAATAATGGCCAGGTATCTTTGCCATTACTTTGGTTGACCTGTTTTAACAATTGGCTCACTACATACTCACCATGTTCAACAAAGTCTGGACCCTGAAATGTATCTTTTAGCTTACAGCATCGGTCCAAAATCTCCTTCCATTCTAGATTCTCCCAACCCTCCTTTTTAACCAATGTTTGCACAACGTGTGTAAGTTGTTCTTGTCTTGATGGGGGTATTTTCTCAGATAAATGAGCAAGGGCAGATGCAGCTTTACGTGTCACTCGGTATTCAGGAACTTGAATCCATCCCTTGCCCTCCAGCGAACAATTATAATTTTGGGCGATCTCTTTTTTCGTTGGACAGCATGTCTTTCATAGTTGTCATGACATATTTTGCATAACAGTAGCAAGTCTCTGCTCTAATAAGGGAGAGTGTGAGCCATTGTCTATCTCCCTGTTCCATTGTTATAAGAATTGAGCAGGCATACCTGTTAGAATAGAGACAGACATAATGAAAGGAGCAAGTCTATATGTCAGTCTTCCTTCTCATTGAATTGAATTAACCCCTTTCCACCTACCGACTTTGACTTGATAGTGAGTGGCATCCAGCGTCTATACATGTCCGGCACTAGAAAACACACCCAATCACCCTTTTTTTACTTTTTATGTGGATGTATTTGTAGCTTATAAACTATAGCTTATAGCTCATTATCCTAGTGTCCTATAGCTCTATGGTTCTACTGTCTTGGTGTCTCTATGGATAACCTATTCTAAGTTGGATGTCTCGATTTACCTACATGATGCAGTGTCAGGTGATCAGACCCTCCACAGGCTACACAGCAGTTCACTCGGTCCTCCACCATATAATCTCCAGGAGCATGTCCTTGTCCTTTGGCTTCAAATGTCAATTGAATAGATTTTGAACGACTAGGGTGCGGTTTGGCCAGTTGACGTGATAGGTACCAGTCTGCCTTTTTACTATGCGGTGAATAGTTAGGCCATGGCATGAGGCTATAAGGACTACTTGCTTATTACAGCGAAACATAAGCTTCCCAGAAGAAGAATACACTGTCCAGTTCTCATAGACTTCATTGTTCTTCTTGGTTGGCATAGTGACGCTCTTTTCTGCAGGCATCGTTGGACAGAAAATGAAAGGTAGAAGAAGAGTGCAAATATGGGAAACAAATCAAAACAATCCCAAGAAAGGGAATTAATTGGAACCCCGACTTAATAAGAGATGGGCTTATAGAAATAGACAATGCACTAAACATCGAGTGTTGTATATACTTTACTTATCTTGTTTATGTCGCCACCAGAGAACTACAATAAAGAAGTGGAAGGATTAAGTGAATGGATTCATGGATTTATATTTGGCAAACAAGACACAAATGCCACTGATAAAGATGCCTACTCCTCTACTTCTTCCACTACACCCGTACAGACCCAACGTTACACTCCTCAACTACCTACACTATCACACACACAAAATAGAAACTCACAAGATCCTCCTGGTACTTCTTCTGTGGTTCGTCAAGGAAATTCTTATCTCATACGAAAATCACCCCAAGCAAACCAATTCGCAAGAATATCTCCTGCACCTACCAATGTTCCTACCAACAACACCAACAACAACAACACCAACAACACCAACAACACCAATACCACAACAAAACTACCCTCCTCTTCCCGTGGATCCCAAGGATTTTTCTCTAATTTGGCACCTTATTTTTCAGTTCCAATGTCTGGTTATGCACCAGTACATGATGAACATCACCAACTTATTTCATCCAATAGATTCACACAACCAAAAGGCATAGAACAAGAGAGAAAACCCTCTCTTCAACGCACAGATACTATGCTACGACGCTATGCCACTCGACATGTTCAACTTACACGAGGCAATCTTGTTCTCAATTGTCCTGTTCCAGACCGTCTACTCAAATCAGTATCTAGAAAAGAGGAAGAGTTCAATACAATGAGATATACTGCAGCCACTTGTCCACCAGATCTGTTTGCAGAACAGGGTTATACTTTACGACCTCAACTCTACAATAGAAGCACTGAGCTGTTTATTGTTATGACAATGTACAATGTAATACAATGCAATAAGAGATGAGATGAGAAATAAGAAATAGAATGGATTGAGTTGGATCATAAAGGGAATACATATTCTAAAGATGTGTAATTACTCATCTATACTCTCTAAAACACAAAATACACCCACTAGGAAGACGAAATATTATTTGCAAGAACAATGCATGGTGTTATGAAGAATATTGCTCATCTCTGTAGCCTAAACCACTCTTCTATGTGGGGACCTGATGGATGGAAAAAAGTCGTCGTTTCGATTGTAGCGGATGGGCGTAAAGTCATTCATCCACGAGTACTAAGTGTTCTTGCTTCTATGGGTGTGTATCAGTCAGGCATAGCAAAGAATGTAGTGGGAAAGAAACCAGTATCAGCCCATATCTATGAAGTAAGTTGAATATAGTGATATAAGTATGCGTGGACAAAGAGACTGACACTTCTTTTTCTTGGGGGGTAACATTAGTTCACTACACAAGTCTCTGTGGATCCAGAACTAAAGTTGAAGGGCATTGAAAAGGTATAGAGGAAGAGCATCAAAACACACCTACATATGCAAGAACTACTCTTTATGATTTCATTCTACACCAATGTATTGACCTGTTTGCATAGGGAATTGTGCCTGTACAAGTCATGTTTTGCCTTAAAGAGAAGAATGCAAAGAAAATAAACTCACATCGATGGTTTTTCAATGCATTTGGTCCTCTTCTGAAACCCAATGTATGCGTTCTTCTCGATGTAGGCACTCGTCCTGGCAACTCTAGTATCTATCAGCTATGGAAAACATTTGATCGAAATCCTAATGTGGGTGGCGCCTGTGGCGAAATTCGTGTTATGCTTGGTCCTTTGTTTTCATACCTCCTCAATCCATTGGTGGCAGCTCAGAATTTTGAGTATAAAATGTCTAATATTCTTGACAAGCCTCTGGAAAGTGTCTTTGGTTACATCTCTGTATTACCAGGTGCATTCTCTGCTTACCGCTACAAGGCACTACAAAATGACATTAATGGGCATGGTCCACTTGAAAAGTACTTCAAGGGAGAGGCACTTCATGCAGATGCAAAGTCTGGATTATTCGAAGCCAATATGTATTTAGCAGAAGATCGTATTCTTTGCTTTGAACTTGTCGCGAAAAAGCAAGAGCGGTGGCTGTTACAGTATTGCAATAGTGCATTTGCAGAGACAGATGTGCCAGATCAATTAGCAGAGTTTATTTCACAACGTCGACGATGGTTAAATGGAAGTTTTTTTGCAGGCGTATATGGATTATGGCATTTTAAGGCATTATGGACAAGCCGACATTCATTGACACGTGTAGTTCTTTTATCTGTGCAAGGTGTTTATAATGTGATTAGCTTGATATTTAGCTGGTTGGCCATTGTAAGTATTTAAGATTATAGTCACAGATTAACTAATGAAGTAGGGAAACTTTTATATCACATTTTATTTTATCACCAAGAGTCTAGCAAGTCCAGATATAGATCCATTTGGAAACAATTGGGGATCCAAGCTATTTGATGTGTTTCGGTATCTCTATCTGTTTTTGATTATAGGTCTTTTCATATGTTCCATGGGAAACAGACCTCAAGGGTAAAGTATGCTACTTGTAGACTATTGACTCACTAGCTAATATATTTTTATTTTTAAATAGATCAAAGTGGTTATTCATAGGATCAGTAGTGGGATTCTCTATTATCATGTGCTATATGTTGTTTGCTTCTTCTTGGGTAGTTTACAAAGGCATTCAGCTGTCGACTGATTCCATTGTATGGACGACTAGTACCAGAGACAACTTTTTTCTTGTATTTGATAATTATGGTCTTCGCAATACCATCATTAGCTTAATAGCTACCTATGGAGTCTATCTTATATCCAGTCTATTGTACAGACAACCATGGCATATGTTGACAAGCTTTCTACCTTACCTCATACTACTTCCTAGCTATGTAAATATCCTTAATATCTATGCCTTTTGTAATACTCATGATGTCAGGTAAGCTCTTATTATCCTTTACAGTAGAATAAAAAGAAAGAGAATTAGATAAATTAATGACTAATGTGCTATAGCTGGGGAACAAAGGGTGATAACTCTATAGCAAAGGATCTTGGTATTGTCAAGGTGTCTGATACACAAAAGCAGACAGCTGAGATTGACCTGCCAGCTGAGCAGTGCGATGTAAATATTGAATATGAAGAAGCCCTTGCTGCTCTTGACACAAAGAGTAATTCATCAGAGGTAAGCTTCATTATTATTTTTCTGAATATTAGTACTCATCCGATCTATATACAAAATGATAGGCATCACCTCATCATCGAAATCAAGAAGACTATGACCGCTCCTTTCGTACTCACTTGGTACTGGTATGGATGGCCTGCAATGGTTTATTGGTAGCTTTTGTCACCTCTACCCCCTTTAGCAATATCTACATTGAATCAGCTGGCACTATTTACATGTCTATTGTGCTCTGGGTAAATGCAGGTCTTTCTTTATTTCGTATCAGTGGATCTTTTATGTATCTTTTGCTTCGTTTGTTTTCTGCTACATAAGATCAGCTTAGATTTCATGTTAAGCTGATTTACATGTACTTAATGTATTATTTTTCGTATTATTTATTTATTTATTGCTGCTCTAAAATATTTGTATAAACTTGCTTTCATTTAAGTTTCTTTTTTTTTTTAAAAAAAATAAAAAAATAAAATAAAATAAAAAACTACTCAAATCATTATTCTATGAATTGATATCATATTAAAGGCACACATGTTAATGCTGTCATTGTCCACAAAGGATGAAGCGTCTACTGCTGCCAATAACCATAGATTTTTATTCAACATATCACTTGTTTTATTCTCAGTTTTTTTTATTTCTTATGTCATACTTACACATTCTAAAGCAGCATGAGAGGAAAGAGATGTAAGATCAAGTGTAGTGATAGGTGGTATATTCATGCAGCTATAAACAACAAACTTTTTATTCAATGGATAAAACTGTAGCCATTCTTGACTTTACACTACAAAATATAAAAGATGAATTAATCTGATATTATTTCTCAATAGCATATAATAGCATCAGAGATAGAAAATAAATAACAGAATGCTTGAATAAAATCAAAACCATGAGCTATTAATATTTAATGAGATTGATATACTACCCCTACCCCATCGACCCTACAAATAGTCAAGATATCAATTCATCTTTCCGCGCTTTTTCGTTATTCATAAAAAAATATAGCCTTCTTCCTACACTATCCATTATACATATTTATAAATTAGTTTAAAAAACTCATTGAGCCTTCAATTTACAAAGAGTAAATTGAATTTGATTCTCTTTATCTTTTATGTAAAAATATATAAAAATTCATAGTATTTATAGGGGAAAGTTTAAGCTTAAAGAATATATATATATATATTTATAAAGTAGTTAGATAATCTATTTTTTTTGTACAAGGCCTTAGTACCTGGTATTATTATTCTTGATATCTACTACAATTTTACATCTTCACTGCATACTGATACAGATCAAAGTATTTTATTATTACCTTTGGGTATAGGTGCTTAGTGCATTGGGCCTGATAGTCACTATGTGAGGGCTTTTGAGAAGAATAAAAATGTAAAGAAAAAGACAAAAGAAGATAAAAATGCATAAAGCCTCAAATGGAGGGAAAAATGAAAGTAAATATAAGCAAATGATAAAGACATCCAAGAGGCCATTAAGTCAGCAAAGAAAACAGAGTACCAAAAAGAGCATCATCATCTTGTGACAATTCGAAATCCAATGAGAGGTACTTAAAGATACTTGGACACTATTGAGAACACAAATACAGCAGCTTCTGGCTTTGCTAAACAAGTTAAAAAAGGTAGTAGAGAAAGAGTCGAAGAAAGAGAGAGAATGAAGTGTTTATTGATGGATAAATATTTACACTCTATGGTGGTGTTAGTGTTCCTGCTTAACACACCCTTCAATAGCCTCAATGAACAACTGTCTATAATATATTTAGTAATAAAATTGTAATACTTTACACTATTTTCGGAAGGAATTCACACAATTCCGTAAGTCTTTTTTTGCATAAAGTGTGAGATTTATTAAAGGGTATTTTTACTTGGATATGTTTCAAATTTCAAAGAAGAGTATGGTGGAAGAAATAAATATCTATAGCCGCGACTTACAATAAGCCTACTAATTATTTTAATGAAAACATGCTTTCTTAAATAATAAAGCATACGTTTCTGTCATAAAGCTGAAGCCTGTTTAGTAGCCTTGGGTTTTGACTGAGGCTTTTGAAGTAATTTTAAGTCCAATTAAGTACTGTAATCTATGATATTTTGAAGAGGAAAACATTCTTTAATTATATCCATCAAGATGGGCTCACTGACCAATTCGTCGATAATATTTCCCTGTTCATCTTCATTGTAAATCTGTAAGCTCATTGTTGAATAAATAATACTTCGAAAAGTATGCAAAAAACATTTACAAAATTGTGCAAAAAGTGGAAAAAAAAGTGTGCAATTTTTTCTGAGGCTGTCCGAAGCTTTCCGAAAATAGTGTATTTTATCTTTTTCTTATTATTGTGCTACCTTTATATATATATATATTATATCTGTCTTACCCAGCACTACTGAGATAATAGAAAGGTAACTTAAAATTCCTTTCAGATTTTGGAGCACCTTTTTGATCTGACTTGTCATTATAAGATGAATGTAGAAATTGGGTATGTTCTTCAGGAAGGTATTGCCATTAGCCACAGGGACAAAAGGTGGTAGTACCAACCAATAAATATTGTCGTAGCTTAATACACTTCCAGAATTAAAAATAAAAACCCCAAAACACAATGAAAATCTAAAGAGACTCTAACTATAACCATGTATTAAAGACATTTACTATTTTCTTACACTATTTTCCTATAGTCTCAACTATTGTAAGACGGGTATTTATTCTCAGAAACTACATTTTTAAAGAATCTCTAAAGCAATAAGTCTGTCTGTGGGTCTCATTTTTGTCAATTTGAAATCTCGATTGTATTCTCATGGAATTCCAGAGCACTACAATTATATTAGTAAATATCGTATTGGTGTCTATCTCACCTGAATTTCCTTTTTTCTTTATCAAATTGCCAGTGCTACAGTGCCTGTTTGAAAGAAGAAAGCTTTCTAATCATTTAACCAATGAAAATGGCACATTAATTTATAAACTGGCCTGTCATAGTATCCTAAAGATCTTTAGATGTGTAGTCTAGTACCAAGAATGAGTTGATCGAGGGTCCGAGACTCTGGATGTGTTTACAACTCCATTATAATTCAGCTTGTTGAAAACCCAATACAGGATGTTTCTTCCTCTTATGTTGACATCATGTGACGGCTTATGGGGCAAACAATATTAATGACATCTGAAGTACAATATCAGTCTCAAATATATATATTTTCTTTTATTGTCTTTTTCTCCGTTTGAGTTTTTTTTTTATATTAATATTGCCCCCTTTTCGAAAGAAAAAAACAAACTCAGATAATCCCAAATAGTACTTTGAAATTCTTTACCTTATCCTTTTTTTTTTTTTTTTTTAGTAAAATGCCTTCAGACAGTAAAGTAACTTTATGAATTAAATATTAATAAACTTTTTTGAAAGAAAAAATACACTGAGGTACACTTTATTCATAAATTATTGGTGCACTATTATTAAAAGAATTATTGACTCGGCATTCAATTATTATAAGACATCTTGTGAATAGTACTAAACTTGAGGAATGAATCTTACTACTGGAACTGACCTATGATCTTAAGACTGTCTTTATTCAAAGTCTACTTAATAAAAATCTTTAGTTAATTTTACACTAAAAGATGTGTGAGCAACTTTCAATATTTCTCACATGTGTCGTAAATATAAGACAAATTTCATTTTAATGATGAGACAAATTGTAGGTTCTCCTAGAAAAAACCTGATAAATTTAAGACTTTTTTTCCGAAAAAATGCAACCATTTTTTTTTTAAAATAAATAAAAGTGCGACAGGGATTTGTGATGGTGTATAACCTCAAATCAGATGGAATACAATCCTAAAATATACCTATCCCCGTATTTATTTTCTTTATTTTCCAGAACAAACACTTTTCAAGAATACTGTACATTCTGCTTAAATATACCAGAAGTCAATGACATTTAATAATGGACTGACATGTATCTTAATGTATTTCATTAGTCATTGAATTCAAAAGAGTCAAGGACTATTCAAGACAAACTTTTTTTAAAAAAAAAGTGTTTAAAACATTCAAAACAGTATTAACATTTAGTATATCAACTATCTTCTGTGTGAGAGACAAAATACTTGAGCTATCATTGATCTAACATAAGGCTATCAACTTAAGAAATATTTTATTTATTAAATGTTTCACTGAATGAAAACTAAAATAAATTAAGTTTTTATTATTTTTATTATATATATATATACACTATACTACATTAGATATACAGTCTTCTAGTTGCCCTTATCAAGCACCTGCAACATATCTTCTACAAGAGTATTTAGCCATAAGAACCTGTCTTGATAAGGCAATACATTCAAGAAAACAGGGGATATATCTTTTAGATTAGAATTCGATCCACTGCCATTCAATGAATGAGATTCACTACGATGATCAAACTCGAACTTTGGCAATGTAAATCTTGGTTTCTTTGCACGTGGGGGAGGTGGAAGTGGTAAGAAAGATGGAACAATATCTTGATGCTTATCTTGTTGACGATGTGTATACGCAGTCAAAGAGGTAGATTGGTTTCCATTCATTCCAGCTCTCTCAATTGGAACGAGCAGTTCAGTGTCAGTATCATAGCTGTTTCTCGAGGCAGAAGACATGTAAAGACGTTTCTGATCCAAGAAACTTGTCTCTGGAGAATAAGTTTGACGATCTTTTTGATATAGCTCTACTGTAGTTTCTGTAATATAAAAAGATAGGGAGCGGACAAGTGGCAAAGGAATGAATTTGCAAGGTTTTGAAATTGCCTCATTGATTGTTGACACTGTGCCAGGTGTGTTTACATAAGCTTTGAAGAGAATAAGCTGGCATGCTCCAACCATCAGTGAAAAGGGTGGTACATCAATGATTTCGCTATGTAATTTGGCATTTGTGCTGATTATCTTATTGCAACCAGAAAATTCAACGAGTTGTTTTGACGCCTGCTGTAGTGCATTCATAAAGCGAGAGTCACTGTATTGGCCTTGAGTATTTGTGGCTGAAGGATAAGAGTGACCAGGGCTTAATGCTTTAGAAGTAGCATGTGCAAGTGGATTATCCAAAGGTCCGTCATTGTTGGCAGTATCCTTATCCATCATAGAAGAGGACATATAGTTCTGGTTGCTGGTGGTTTGTGATGCAGACACTGGGTACTTTCTTTCATGGGAAGCAATTGTATGGAGTGCTCTACCTCTTAAGCCTAGAATGCGACTTTTTTCCTCGATGGCCAGACGCATAGGAGATTCATCTTTGTACTCGAGTTCAACAAGTGGGAATGAAGATCGGCGTAATTTATCGATCAACATACAAATATCATTCGTGTTGTCTTGGAGTAGTACAAGCAACCCCACATACACACTTGTTTTTGTTGCCTGTTTGGAGAATAAGCTGGTATCTGTCTTAACAGCACTACTTATTATTGGAGTAATTGAAGGTGGAACATTCTGTATCATACTTGATAGTGAATATGCCATGTACTGCATATCTTTAAAGTATAATGCCATGTGATTTACAGATATATGAAGCTGTTGTGCCATAGTTTTAGAGATATATATCGGATCTGCAAATCGGTAACCGAGAGACAAGAATTTCTCAATTTGTTTTTGCTGTACTATTTTTTTGACAAGAAATAGGTACTGTTTTTTTTTAGTATTTATGTTAGCCTTGAACATGCATAATGAGTGATGATTGGATTGAGTCTTGTCATATTGATTGTATTTTTTTGTTGTGTTGTCTTCAGTATAATGACCAATGGTTATCTCAGAGGCCACAGACCCTGGCTTATTAGATATCTCTTTCATAGAATGGTGATATTCGCCCATCTCTTCGTCTTTCATAGAATTAGTGTGGGTAGTTGCTGATAGCCATGATAGCCATCGTGTTGCACCAAGAGAATAAGGCTTAGCTGACTCTTTCTTGTTGTTAAATAAGCATAATTTTGTGACAATAGTGTTTGTCTGTATAACATTATCAAACAATAATCCAAGGTCGGATAGACAAGATAACTTGAGATCTTGTTGTAATTCTTTAGCAGCTTCAAAAAACTCATTTTCCGCCATGTCAAACGCATTGTTAGTATGAGGAGTGGTTGAAAAGGTTGAAAATCGAGTTTCAGCCCACTTAAATTGAGTCACTAGTTGAAAGAGATGAATGAAAAATAGATGGCTATTTGAAAGTTGCTGGCAGATTTCCTGTAAAACAAGTCAATTGATGTTAGCTGCATGTATTGATACTGTTCTGTCAATTTTATTTTACCTCTAATTGGGAGTTTTCTGCTACTTCTTTAGTAGGAACAATACCATCCATGCGGACAAGAATTCTTCCCTGATAATCGAAATAAACAACACCTAAAATCAATTGTCTACTATCTTTCTTCTTCTTTATCACTGAAATGGGTACGTCTTTTCCTCTAAAAGCAAAATAGCAAATAACAATGCATGCTGCCACAACAATGGCACTGATAGTGCCTACTAGAGTGCCTGTATCAAGTGCAGGTGTGGCTGGTTCATTTGTATTTTTTGGTAAATAATAATTTGTACCGGCCAATGCTGTATAGTGCATACCTATATAACAGAATACAATTGAAATTACAGTCATTAGAAAACTGAGGCATAGCTAAGGGATGAGTCCATACCACACACAGCCAGCCCCATCAGCATGGAGCACGCCAAACGTTTGTACCACTGATTAGCCCATTGCTCTCTTAATTTAAAGAATATATAGAGGGCTGCTGTACTGGCCACACAAGCAATGGCAATGGCTCCACCCACAAAGCTAAGTCGATAGTGAAGTATAAAACTCTCAATGGCAAATTGACCTGTATATTTAAAGGTAAGTCACCAGGTTGGTATGGTAAGGTGTATTTTTAACACATACACATTAATATAGTATGACTATTTAACAGTATTTAAACGTCATGCCATCTTGTCAACTTACCAAGATAATGCATTGCTGTGATACCAATCTAAAGAAATACAATGCCAATGCCAAAGAAATTAGAGAAAAATAATACAAATGAACAAATAGCTTACACCAACAAAGATTCCACTAGGAATGATACGATATACTTTTGCTTCTTCTGTAATACCAACAGAGATAAAGGCAATGAACATACACGTAACAGCAACAGCAAGACTGATGCATGTGTATCCAACGGAGTAGGAGAGTTGAAAGTGGTTGTTATCGTCCAGAGTCAGCTTTAAGCTATTGTTTCCGACAAAATGCATTGACCAAATACAAACACCACCCATTGTGAAAGCAGCAGCAACTAGTAGAAACCTATAGTATACAGGGAAATGTATTAGGTCTAAATTCCAGAGTGTATTATTCGGACCAGTTGTATGCGCCGCGAAAATGTGTTCGTCGCATTAACAATTCAAGTGTTGTTTGGGCCCCAAAAACAGCTATGATATAACTGAGAAAGATTATGCCTCCATTGAAATGCTGTTTTAATGGGTTACTATAATCCATAAAGCAATGCTAAAGTAATGGAAAAGTATATATGTATTTTTGCAAGAGTAAAAGAAAGAAGAAAGAAAAGGAAGAGAAGGGAAAATAAGGACAGGATCATATTGGTCGAATTAAGTACTTTTTCCTAGTCTTTTTTTTTCACTTATTCTTTCGTAACATGTTCATGTTACTACTTTTCCACGTGTCTGAGTTTATTCATACTCTAATTGATAAAAGAGATTATTATAAATGGCGTAAGCTTGATATCAAATCGATGTTTGTAAGGGTCTTTTTGGTAGTTCCACGATGAAAACTTCATTTTCCGCTTCTACTATCGCATGTGTCGTAGCATCAGTAATTAGATTAGAAGTCAATTAAAGTGAACTAATGAGATGTGGCCATCAGTTAAAATAAGATAAAAGGCGATAATTGTATAAACTGATAAAGTATCCAAAGATATGGCCGCTTAATGATTAGACTACATATAAATGATAACCTATCCAGAGGCCTATTCTTATGAGTCTATGGTTCAATTGAGACCAGTGTAATATAGCCTTTATATACAACTAATTATATATTAGATACTTTCAGGGTCATGTAGCACCTATTTTTCCTATATATCGATACCTTATTTAACAATATTTATATTTGAATTGATATATATTAAACAATTTTACAAGTATGTCATGAAAGATCTAAAAAGATAAGCTGAGACTTATACAACTACCTTATTTACATTGATCTTTCTATTGATGACAAAAGACAGATAGGAGAAAATTATTTAACCATAAAAACTAAAAAATACTCTACTGTGTTATTCTCTAACGATTAATTGTGCGATCTGGCAGCATATTTTTATAAAAAGTAGTTTATTTTTCTCTTCAAGCATTGCTTGAAATATCAGGTAAAACTTTATCTCATTGATACAAAAATATGTCAGTCAGCTCTTTATTTATATGATCAATTAAGGCCCAAGATATGTGCTAAAGTATTCTAAAAAACTATAGCAACACAGATTTAACCTTGTGATCATTTTTATTAATATTTTCATGGACACATTTTTTTTGTCTTTCTTAACATTAAATCATAACAAATAAAGTAACTGATCGTTTTCATTTATTATGAGAGAAGAGTTAAAAAATAAATAGATAAAAAATAATAAAAACGAGTCTAAAGAAATAGTATCTTAATTCTTCTAATTGGCTCATGACAGTCTAAAGTATTTCATTTTTCTACTGTTTAAGTGTGTGTCATTCTCATATCAAGAATAAAGATCGTTATAAAATAAAAATGAACACACAAAAAGGCACTCTAAATACAGGATTAGAATAAATTAACGAGAGAAACGAATTAGCCTATTACAGTGGTGAGAAATACTTTCACAATTTAACATCAGAGTATCTGTTTTCGTCTTCAGACTTTATTTTCATATTGTTATTACTTTATAAGCTCTATTCATGTCTTTCTGGTGGACTGAGCATATAAGTATTTTCAAAGTCATTTGTTTGCATAAAGAAAAATAAGTCTTCTGTATAAACCTTTTACTTTCAATAGGAAAATGAAAAAGTGCGTCGGATCACTAGAGAAGAAAATTTGTTTACAAATAAAATAGTTAGTGAAACTATGTTATCCAGACCTATATGGAAACAAGGGTGCTACTATACTTTGTGTATATTTATTTTATTTTATATCTATTTATTGGCTGGGCAAAATCTAGCCTTGGCCTATATTTGTTCAATACTTGGACACAAATAATATTTTAGAAAGGTTTGGATCGGTTAAATATCATTTGAATTGGATTCATACTTTATAGAGATATCTCCATCATGCTTACATTTAAGTTCTGATAGTATTGTAACTCTATACTCTTTTGTACTAGGATGATTTCTATATTCTTCTTTCAAATAAATGATACTTGTTTTCGATAAAATACCTCAATCTTTCTTTTATTTTCTTTTCCTTTCTTTTTGAAAAGCTCAAATATGAACAATTGAGCTAAGATATGAATATTTTAATGATAAAGTAGAAAAATCATGGTATTAGTACACAAAAATAGACATCTCTTTAAGATTTCAAAGTCTCTTTCATGACTCGCGATCAATAATAATATAGCCTAATAATCATATAACTATTAATTTTTTTTGTAATATATTTATGATAAAAAAACTATTATGAGAGAGAAAATTTACCAATGTTCAATCTATATAATATATAAGTGCTCTTCATGTATTTTCAAGAGAATATTAGTATGAAATATAATGGATAACAATTAAAAAAAATAGTTATTATATGTTTTTAATTGAATAAATAATATAAAGCTCAAGTATGAGTGTTCTCATTTGCTAATCTATTTATGAAAAGAGTGGTTTTTTTTGCCCTTATAGAGTAGTTGATGTGCTTGATATGCTCCCTCTCCGAATACCCTACCTAAAAAATAACAAAAATATACCAACTTCAAAACTGGTGTCACATATCTAATGCATTTATACAATAAAACATTCAAATAAATGAATGGGATGATGTTTATAACTTATTATCTATCATATGTCTTGTTGCTTAAAAACATTTTCTTTTAAATGGCAAAGATATAACAAAAACTACGGATTAATCTACTACACTATTTGGGTATCTATGATTTGATATTTGTGTGACCATTTTTATACACAGTGGATAATTAATAAATAACACTCCCAACTAACCAGGTCTAAGCATGGTTTTTTAATACTTATAGATAGGTTGCTTTGTAATAGGTTGCTTTGTAGATATACACCGGGGTTAGGGGACTCAGTCATACAGTCACACAAAATTAGAAAGGGCACGACTCCCTAATTTATACCATTTTAAATATGATTCTTCTTCTTTTTAACACATAATCACATTCCATTAAGCAATCTCAAATGTCAAACGCATAATCCTCAACTAGAAACTCAAGAGTTTATAATAAGATTAAAGAAATAGAGTAATGGGGTGTTTATTGGCTTGAAAAAATAAAATCAATCCATGAGTAGCATTCCAAAGGTCGTTGGCATTAGCAAGTCCACTGTCCAGAATATTATTAGTAGAATCATGACTAATGGTACACCTCTACCAAGACCTAGTTCTGGTGCACCAAAAAACTAAATGAGAGAGACTTTAGACAACTTGAAGCTATTCTAAGAGGCAGCCCATTGGCCTCCTATAACTACATAAGATTGGAATTTGAAGCATACAAGCCAGGGTTGTCTGAGAAAAATATGAAGAAAAAGACTTCATTGGGCAAAGGAACAGGTCAATTGGACTCCTGAGGACTGGAGACGCGTCGTATGGTCTGATGAGTCACGGTTTGAAGTATAAGGTTACCAGGAAGGAGCCAGAGTGATTTGAAAGATCGGAGAGAGGTATAAGGCGGCTCATATCATACCTACAACCAAATGGGGGAAAGGCAGCATAATGATCTGGAGCTGTTTCTGGGCGGGTGGATTTGGGCCTTTGGTCTTTGTTGATGGCACTGTGAATCAGGACGTATATGTCAACATTTTGGCAGAAAAATCTCTGCTGTGGTTCATTGAATTGAATGAGAAAGAGGACAGAGACTTCATATTCCAAGAAGATGGGGCTATCTGTCATACAGGTGGCTATACACCATGGTGGAAAAACACACATGTAATCAGGCGTTTTGATTACTGGTCTGCTCAAAGTCCTGATCTCAACCCTATTAGAAATCTCTGGATCTGTCTTGATAAGCTAATCAATGACAAGAGGGCTGGTATCAAAAATATTGATGAGCTCAACACAGCTTTAGAAGAAGTTTGGAGAAATATCCACGTTGATCTTGCCGAACGTTTAGTTGACTCAATGAAGGATCGCCACCAGGCAGTTATTGATGCCAAAGGTGGCCCAACAAAATATTAAATAAAAAAATTATATTCATATATATAATAAAATAAATAATATGTTAAACTATCTTTGTGTTGAATTTGAGGTCATTAGTATGTGTTTTGAGGTCATAGCCTTTTCATGCATAAAGCATATTCTTTCTCAGGATTTCAAAAAATAAAAATCGTACCCTTTCTAATTTTGTGTGACTACTTTTAAGGCAACTAATATACTTTAGCCTTTGATCGACTGAAGAATAAATACATGAATAAATAATATTGGAGAATGACACAAAGAATGGTATTGGAAAATATAAAGTTAGTTATAGTGTAATGTTGAGCATGAGGGAACTTAATGGGGACACGTAGGGCCTTGGGGGGCTGGCTACTGACACGGCGAAATAAAGGTAAAGAGAAGGATGTGGGGATGTCCTTGACGGTGCGAGGGTACAGATGTGCGGGGGTATAAAGATAAATAGAAATAAGTTGTAAAACAGAAGACGAACTGGTTTGTAGTAAGACTCAGGAACGTTGTGTTATTTCAGTAAAGGGCTAACGAAAAGGAAAGAGATACAAAGGGAACAGGTTTGGAGCCAGAAACAGCCAACTATCTAAGTCCTTAAAGCCTATTGTGCTTGTTTATACTCCAGATATCGCTTGAATCGAAAGGTCTCTTTTATTAAAAATCCTTCCAATTACACTTTTATATGATCTGCTAATTATCTCCTGTGACGTGGGACTTTATCTTCTTATCATTGCAAGTGTACTATTCACCAAACTTCCAAGAAGATCGAGCGGTCACTCTGCACTATCCTACAATAGCCTATTTGGTAAAGTTAAATAGAGTTAAATAAGAAGTGAGAAACTAAGGTGATGGAAAAAAATTAACCGACAGTTTTAAATTCATATTTTATCTTAATACTATAAAACTTTCTTCAGATGGGTCCACAGATCCTCAATTGGATTGAGATCAGTATTGTGAAGGCCATTAAAGAGTCATTAATATACCACCAACTACTCTCTAGTTGATTTGTTTTACTCTTAATGGGTTTAACATTGTTCTTCTATAAGCAATAGCTGACTCCAGGGTTTATGAGAGAGATGTTTGAGTTCATGGCAGTAGGCTCTTTCCAAGACATCAATATACTTGTTGGAGTCTATCCTATCTTTTACTATGATCCATCTCCCAACAACCTCCCCACTGAAGTAGCCTATACCATCATTCTACCACCAAATCTTTTTGTTTTCAAGACATTTTTGGGATTAAAGGCCACGTCATGTTGTCTTATGAATTTGACACTTGTCATAGATCATTGGCTCTACCCTGGATTCATTGGACTAGACTATCTTCTGGCATTGTTTATGAGTCTAATTGATATGTTCTTGGGTCCACTAGAATCAAGATTTTATTTTTTTCTTTGTAATAAGAAGCTTCACCACTAGAATGAATAAATAGAAGCCTATTACATCAAAATACTTCTTTAAAGTTGGTCTTGAGACCTTGATGGTTTCTTTTATTTGTTGAGGATCACTCACAACTGTTCTTATCAATCACCAAAGGGCCCTATCGACGAGTTTTATTTTATTTCAACTGCTTTTGGGTGAAGGTTTAATTTCGTTGGTTTCTTTGTAGTGCTTTACTATGCCTCTCATAATGAAAGCAAGCACGTTAAACATGCCAGATGCCTAAGCCATGGTAGTGTTTATGTTCAGCACCTCATGCAAGATGGCTGAGCAAATCTCGGCACAGGTATACTTTTTTGTTTATATACATTTTAGGGCTCTTGATAAATATGTTCATGGTGTTAGATGAGTCAGGCATTATATGAAAAAGTAGTTTTATGTAAAGAGACAAGATAGTCTATGTTATTTATTTTTAATATAAAAATAGCTCAAAATTTGAAAGATCCAGAGACATTCTTTTGGTCACTTTATATCTATGTACAGTTCTGAGATCTTTTATAAATTTAAATATTGAGTGATATTTGAGAAATGAAATGGGTTATTAACAGAATATATCCAAAGTAAAGATTACACTACTGTAAAACTAAAATAAGCTTACAAATACCTTTGAATTACGTATTTCTCACTCTCTCTATCTCACTCTCACTCTCACATATACACACACACTCTCTCTCTATTGACTTATATATCTATAGGTCAAATAAATGGTCGTGAAAAATAAATAAAATAAGTAATTATATTTTCTATAACAAATGAAAAATGTGTATACGTGTAGAATAAATAATCTAAGATGAATGTATTGCTTGATAACGAGTATTATGTGACTGAACAGGCTCATACTCTGATGACTCAGGCAAGAGC